>JARTUT010000046.1:0-211957 GCA_030674115.1 Micraspis discolor
GAAATGATTCGGTATAATTTTTGGTTCGAGGAGTGAAGTTGATATTTTCTCTATGTTCAAGTACAGTCGATTATCTTCCAACCAATCCACGAATTTGTTTAACATTTCCCGAGAAAACTTTATGAGATCAGCCTTGTCCCCCTGGCTGTATAGGTAGCTGACATCATCGACAAACATCTAAATCATGTTTCGGGTATCCACATGTGGTAGATCATTTATAAACAACAGAGGTCCCAATACAGACCCCTGAGGAACACCTACTTTCACATTTCTTGGTTCAGATTTTATACCATTTATTTCCACTATCAGTGCCTTGTTTGTTAAGTAACGGAGCATTATTCTCAAAGCGTCTTAAAATTTTATTTCGCCGATCCAGGACTCTTGTATTTGAAAATGATTTGCTGCCACCATTGGAGTTGAAAGATGTACAGGACGATTTCGCGATGGTACGCCCAGTAAAGGTTTCTCCCCCTACTCCACCCCCCACAGAAAGCTGTGGTCGCTGACCACAGAGCGTGGGAGTTGGTAGTGTGGGCAGTGGAGATTAAGGAGGCATGAGAACGGCGTGGCAGAGCAGTGAAGGAAGAGAAGAATCTCAAGAGGAGCGAATGAGCACAGAGGAAATAATTTGTGCCTGAAAAAGAAGCAGTGCTGTGTTCTCCAAGGTTTTGAGATATGGGGGGAACTTGAAGTGAGGTAGATGACAGAGTTGATAAGGACGAAAGGTGGCTGTAAAGGTATTTGCGCCGTTTAAAGCTATCTGACCTTGATTCCAATCGGAGGTTTTTCCGAAAGGATTTGGTTCCATGCCTTGGCCCATTGGTCAACTTATTGTACACAGATATAGTTGTGCAGACTCTTTGTCTGGAGTAACCGAGAACGCCCGATTCGACTGGGCATTGATGCATGAGTGATGTACAATTGGGTCTCTCATACGAACTCGTTAGCTTGTCCATACCATGACTTTGCTTGGGTTGTCCGCCGCTTTGCCTGTATGTGCCCGCTCCATTGTTCATACTGATGATTGCTCGCTCATCAGATTTAATCATGCATGCCACATTGATTACTTTTAGCATTACCACTAACGGTTGTTCGTATTGCACCCTACCTCGCTCGGTATTTGCACTTTGTATCAGAATTAGTTGGAACTATGTTTGATATTTGCTTACCGTGTGAGATTTGCGCTCTACATAGGCATATAAAAGTTATGGTGTGGGAATTGATTGTGAAGCGAAATATTATTGGTAGTGGACTGCAGTTTGAATGATCGCATTGTTGAAGGTTGTTGTTAAGAAATATAGAAGTGAAGCTATTTGTTTTCATTTTTCACTGGCGATTACCTAGGCGCAAACTCAGTTTTTGCGTTTCACTAGACTGAAGAGTTCGATGATAAGGCAGCCGTCCCTGAATGTAAAAAATAATATACATACGAATAAAGAAACAGTGCGTCACATCTAGATCTAAACTACTGGAGATTATGAAAACTTGCTTCAGATATATGTTATTGAGAATTTCAATATTCACAACTCCGAATATTAATGCAAAAACGGCAAGATGATCATGAAAGGACAAATATTAGGAAAAGACACTGATATTAATGAATCGTGTCAGATTGATAAGTAGTACGTGCAAAATCAGGAATAAACCATCCGTATGAAAATATGAGAAGGACGGAGTCTCTATTATAACTGATTTTTTTAAATTTATAAATGCTGTTCCCAAGCGTTATGTTCGAACTGTTATCTTTTTCAAGAAATGAAAAATATGAAATAACATACATTTTGAAAATCGCCCCAGAAGAAATTATTTCTTCAGTATTAAACTCTTCTATATGCCAAATCCCACCATGTGAACTATGTGATTGGCCTGAATTTATTATCAGATGCTCCAAACCTAGATGTACACAAAATTTTGATCTGACACGGTCGAGTATACAGAGTGTACCGTAACTTAACGTCAAGAGGTTACTGGGCGATATGCTAGGTTATACCAGTTCTAGAAAGAAATTTTAAAAAAATCTATGTCACTTGGTTAAGTGGTAATAGGTATATTTTTGTAGCCACAAATTTTCCAATTTTCAGTGATTTTTTTAACGTTATCCGAAATAACCATGCTATTGATCACAGTCACAAATTCATTGTTAGGTACAATTGTTTTATATTTATTTTTTTCTTATTTTTCATTTTTTCAAATCACCATGCTATTGATCAAAGTCACAAATCTATTGCAAGGTATAATTATTTTATTTTCATTCATCTCATTTTTGTTTTTTTATAATTCTTTTATAGTTTTGCTAGGACTTGTGTAACCTACCATATCCCCCGATAACTACTTGTCGTTCAGTTAAGGGACACCCTATATACACCTGTCGGTTTTTCAATATGTTTGAAAACATGCAGAATTTTTCGAAACCTCTGAAGGTGAAAACTTGAAGAAGCCATTTCTTTTTTTCAATCTCATTTTACAAATCCACTAGGCTTCCACAGAACTGGAATAACTACCACTTCAAAAAATTCAGCATCGTACGTTCTCTAACTAGTAGTAATATAAATTTATTTATCCCCTTGACAAGTACATATTTGAATGGGATGAGTCTAACAAGAAAATGCACAATAAGAATTAACAGTTTGTCAATACATTTCATAAATATTCATGTACTGAGTAACAGAATTTTTGACCAAAAGGTTTTTAACAGCTTTCTTGAAAGAATTACAATTCAGAGACATGTGGTTGCACAACTTGATAGACTGCTACGTAGGAGAAATAGATAGTTTTTCCATGTTTCCATGACTACGCTTCAGAAAGCCACCAACAAACACAGCACAAATTGCCATAGAATCTGATTTCGACATCACAGACAGGTGGACTCACGAATGGCTGGGAGCCATACCAAACAACAACTTACCGTGCATAACAGAGATACCTCCCGGTTTCAATCTTCCACGCAAAACCTGGTGCACACTGAACCGCATCCGAACCAAACACGGTAGATGTGCATACTCCCTAAATAAATGGAGAAAACTACCGTCACCATCATGTGATTGCGGAGAGATTCAAACGATCAAACACAAAACAGAGGATTGCCCCCTACGATCATACGAAGGCTGTCCCGACGACGTTTGTCTATAGGCTTAAGTTTGTTATATTTTGTAATTTGTGTGTATGTTTGTTTATGTTTATGAATTGTGTTTATAATGTGTCGAAACGCCATACGCTAAATAAATAAATAAACGTATATATAACACATCTCATTAAAAAAAAATAGGGAACTATGTGAGGATATTATTTTCTGAAAAAATATGTCTACATGTGAAACGCGGAGACACACCAAATATCATACGTGATTTTTTTTTTTGTAAAATGAAAGCTCTACCAGCATCCGAAGAGTATCCCCAGAATATAACATTTTAGTTCAATTAACTAAAAACCAAGCTATTTCTTATCCTATTTTTGGCATAATATAAGCTGCTTGATTTACTACACACCATCTCAAACCACTATCCTGACAGATGCCTAGAAACTTTGTACTTTCACTTTATGTAGATTGGACGGCAATATCGAATCCCTAAGTCACGATGATCCTGCCTAATTGAAAAATGTAAACACCCAGTTTTTCTAACATTTATAATAAAATTATTCTGGTGTCACCATTTCACACAGCACCCCAAGAGTGTTTCACATAAAGTTCGTAGCTCATCCAACGGTGGAGCCGTAATCGCTACCGAGGCATCATCAGCAAATGAACCGAATAAAAGGCTTTGCATAACATTCGTCAGGTTTTGAACGGTTAACAAACTAACGAGCATGCTTAGTAAACTAACAAGAAGAACTTCAATGAAAATCAGAAATAGAAGAGGTCAAAGAAGGGACCCTGATGGTATTTTGAGGTGTTTTATTCGTGCTCGGTTTGTGAAAGATTTTAAACTTTAATACACATGACCACCTTCCAGGTGGTTGCAGACCCATTCAAAGAATACGACCTGACATACCTGATTGTGGCACTTGTCAAATATGAACTGAAGAGACAAACTGTCGAATGCTTTAGACAGCTCGAAAAACATTACCGCAACATACGAACCATGATCGAGACATTCATATACAAAGTAATATCTGCCGCTTGTGTTGAGCAACTAGTTCTAAACCTATGGTGGGCAGTATCTAATATATCATAGTTGTCGAGGTAATCCATTATTCTATTAAAAACTATCTTCCCAAATACTTCAGCAAATATGTTCAAAATCGAAATTGTTCTATAGTTTGCAATATTTTGAGTATCATTTTTTCATAGATAGGTAAAACAAGAGATCTCTTGAGGCGAGTAAGAAAAACGCCTGAACTAAGTGCAAAGAGTTGACATGTGTTTGAACTTATTAATTTCAAAATTCTAGCGGAAATCGAATCTGATACTGCGCACATTATTCTTCAAAGATCTTATTTGTAAAACATTCTATTTGTTTTTATCATCATATGGCCAGAGGAGTTAGAACAGAATTTAAGTTGACTAGCATTTTTACCTATACTAATTTTCATTTATCCTCTACTCCATGCTGGAGTATCAGTCGACATTGGAGGATATCAACATTGTCTTAGCAACTGACTCTTACGAAGATCAGGATATTTTTGGCCAACTAACGAGCCTCCTCCAAACTGAATTCAAGTATCAGGCCATCCAAAATATTTTTACTAGTATCCACCCAGCGAGGTCTTACTACACTCAACTCTAAATAGTCGAAATCTAAATCACAGGTCATATATAGTGTACCTAGCAGGGACTGTGTAAACAATACATAGGACAAACCTCAAAAATACTAAAGGACAGACTAAACGCACATAAATACAGAAGGAACGCAACAACATCACTCAATAAGCACAAAAAAATGAAGGACATTATTTTGACTACGATGACACGAAAATTTTAGGTATCGGACCACAACAACGACGAAGGGAAATATTGGAAATGATTCACATACAAGTTAACAGCGAAAATGTAGTGAATGACAAACAAGACACGAAAAATCTCAGTCAAATATACATGCCAATACTGAGAAGACCACCGAAAGAAAGGAGAAGACAAGGCAACCAATATTTCACTGACCACTGATTTTGACATTGACATAAATGACAGAATAATACCGACCAGATGAATACGAAAAACGGCGACAACAACCAGTAAGATATCCAAAATATTATTATTGTAATTTTATATTTATATATGTTCATTTTAGATGTAAATTAGTAGTATATGTATATTGAAGAAGGTGGATGCGCCGAAACGTCTATACACAATAAATTATTCATAAGTATTCAAAGAAACCTAGATGCCCAATTCATTGAAACCCAATATATATATATGGTATTCCAAGACGTCGGATTGTTCGGAATCAAGACGCTTTCAGCCACTCACAAGAAATTTACGGACTATTCTTGTCGTCCACAGGATTACCTCTTTTTCGATTGTATGAAGTCGGGAATAATTATTTGAATGGACTCGCTCGTCACAACCTTCTTACTAGACGACATATTGACTAAATAGGGTAAGAAACTATAAACCGAGCAGAGCCAGTGAAAAATCTATTTCTTCCAGTTGAAGAGATTTTGTGCAGCCATGAAAGATTTCTGCAAAATTTTAATTTCTTTTCTGTTAACAGAAAATATACTAGGACTCATTGATAAATCTTCCAACGGAATGATGAATGAACTCACCTATGTTTTCAAATTCTTTTCCGTAGTTGCGTAACTCTTCATAAACCTCTGTTTCCATGTCATCTTCCGCAGCTTCATGAGCCATAGCTTTGAACAGTTTACATGCAACCAAAGCTTTCGCTAGAGCCTCCTCTCCGTGCTGCCACATTAAAAGCGCCATTTTGTGTCGTTTCATCAATACTGCCCAAATCTACAAAACGTACAAATTGTGAGAGTACTACATATTTTATAAAACATTTAAACACTTAATTCGGTAGGCTAATCATTTGGACAACATTTACCATCTCGTGCTGCTCATGCTACCAGTATTTCTAGTGACATCTTCCATCGTTTTCAAGGCAAATTAGTTTCAAAAAGTGAGCTCAGATGACTTAGGCGCTCTTGTTGAGCTAGTTGAGAGTAAATACTCAAACTTTATAAATCATATATATATTCATATAATCACTCTCTTCAGGTTTACAAAAGTCTTTACCCGTATTCAACAACAATGTGATACAAATACAAACACCACGATAATGTTTAAAGTTCAAACTCCCTTCTTCCACGTCAGTGCTTTTCTAACTTTTGACCATGTAAATTGTTTTACCGCAATGAACCATTTCGAATAATGTAGGCCCAACTGACACCAAGCGACCCAAGACAATCGAATAAGTATCTGTGGTAGCATGGAACATTGATAATTCTGACGGACTTTTTGTCATTTCTGTTTACGCTTGAGTAAATGAAAGATAATCATATCTTCAGGTGAGAAGCCATGACAATGAAATTTGAGAATATGTGAGTTCATGAAATGAGCATTTCGACTTATTTCGAAGCGAATGAGAATTCATCTCTTCAATAGGAAACACATTAAATAGATTCGCTACTTCAGTACACCGAATTATGATTATAAATAAATTATGATAATAAAATAAAAATACGTTATAAAACTCAAATTAACAAAATTAATGATCAGGTAAGAGTTTCAATATGGTAACCATTTTGTTCCACTCACTTTCGAATTTGTCTTGAAACACCTCGGTTAGTCGCTCGTTCAATTTTCTCCCCCTTTAGTGAGTGGAAAGCATCCTCCACACGTCGTTTCAAATCTTCTTTGCTTTCAATAGGAGATTCAAAGACTATGTTTTCTATTCTAGCCCATAAATAAAAATCTAAGGGAGTACGATCGGGAGATCGTTGGGGCCAAAACAGTGAAGAACGGCGTCCGATCCACCGATTACCAAACATTGTATTCAGTTCTTCAGACACCTCGTGCGAACTATGTGCCGGAGCCCCATCCAATTGATAATATGCGGTAGTCGACATACTCAACGGCAGTTCATCCAGAAACAAAATTTCTCAGGATTTCCAAAAATTTTTCTGTATTTAAATTTTCTTCATAAATGTAGTATCGCACTTTATTGTTCTTCAAAAGAGCAAACACATTAAAACTAAATTCGTTCTGGGGGTTTCTTTGTCCTTTTCTATAAGGATTTTCACTACTCCAAATGTGGCAATTCTTTCTATTAAATTAGCCTTCATTATTGAATTTTGCTTCGTCTGTCCAAATGATCTTTTTCAAAAAAATTTCATCATTTTCAAGTTTTTCTAATATTCCTCTACAAAAATTTAACCTTTTTATGTAGTAACCTGGTTCTAATGCATGAACTTTCTCATATTTGTAGTCATGCATGTTGTGTTTTTTTAAAATTCGGTGCACTGAATTTCTGTCTAAATCGATTTCATGAGCTGCACTTCGAATAGATGCATTTTCATTCGCTTCGAAATAAGTCAAAACACTTATTCCATTTTCCTCATCATCAACTACCCTTCTTTTGTATTCTTTAGGGGCTCTTACACATCCAAAACTTTGAAAGTTTGAAACATATTTTTTAAAGATCTTCTCCGTCATGGAAGGTAAATGGGGATACTTCTCGTTAAAGGCCCGGCAGGTTCTACTAATAATTCTGTCACATTCACCATGTATATAGAATAGATCCAGAATTTCGTAATTAGAATAACGGTTCATTTTGTTAAATCGAGAAATGAAGATAACGAATAACAATAACACCTGACACTTGTGAATTATCAACAGATAATTCATCTTCTATGGGTACAGAGTGTGCCCATGGTTTCGAAAGAATATTCATTGAATTAATTTAGATGCAATCAATTTTACTCTAGGTACACCATAAATTCAGAAAATCTCAAATAACTCAGAAATTATTGAATTTAGAGGTATAATCATGTGAGAAAACTATCATTATTTTTGACCGCAGAATCCAACAAAATAAAAAAAAATAGGGTTCTAATTTGAAAAACAGAAGTTATGGCCAATTTAAAATCACAATTTTCAACACAAAATTTGAAACACTCCGTGATGATATTTTTGAAATCCAAAAGATGCATGACCTTTTCACATCCTTCCTCTTCGATTTTGTACAAACGGTTTACGCTCAGGATATTTAAAATAAGAATAATAAACATATTACTGACTGCACATATTTGACTTTTTTTCCAGTTTTTTTTTGGATATTTTGAAAACTATTCGATGTAATACAATAGTTTTAACAGAAATGTATTCACTATTGAATACTCGTTGATACCAGGAATGGAAAACTTGAAAAAATATTTTTTCGTCGAATTTATTTTCAACCCTGTATAACCGGAAGTTTTTGGGCTTCAAAAATATTTTAGCTCTGTAGAGAAATTGGAACAATATCATAATCCCAATTTTCAGATTTCAAATATGTCTAGTTCTCCGGAAACGTCTAATAGGCACTCGTACTTGAGACACCCTGTATATAATCTTCGACAGAAATTTGAGTGTTGTTATTTTTGTTGGAGTTCCGTATCAATTCTTTAATGGTGTAATTAAAGTAATACAAAGATATTCGTAAATTTTTCAACATCTCAAGACGATTGATAATTAGCAGTTGATTCAATTGAGATATCTCATTCAAGTTAGCTTCACTAAAATACATGAAGTTTCCACAAAATTCATCACGAGTAGAATGGACCATAATCGAGGAATTTGAATTGAATTTACAGAAAGCCTTTATTGACTCTTATTTCGGATATTCAGGAGGATTTCGAGAGACTCCAACAGTATTGCGGAGAGAACTTGTTCCTGAACTTGGAGAAATCTTGCAAGTTATCTTTCACTAGGAACACTCATATTATCAATTTTAATTATTCTATAAGTAATGTAGTTATCAGGTTGGTTGAGAGTGTTTCGGATTTGGGAGTGGTTCTGGATTCGAGGTTTTTGTTCGATCTACAAATTGAAAGGGTTGTCAATAATGCAAATAAAATGCTAGGATTTATAATTCGCAATAGTAGGCAGTTTAGAGAGAATAGAGAAAATAGATCAAGGATTTCGTAATTAGAATAACGGTTCATTTTGTTTAATCGAGATATGAAGATATCGAATAACAATAACACCTGACACTTGTGAATTATTAACAGATAATTTATCTGCTATGGGTACAGAGTGTTCCCATAGTTTCGAAAGAATATTCATTGAATTTTTTTAGATGCAATCAATTTGACTCTACATACACCATAAATCCAGGAAATGTGGAATAACTCAGAAATATCCTCACAGAATATCCTTATGAATTTGACTCTACGTACTACATAAATCCAGAAAATCTCAAATAACTCAGAAATTATTGAATTTAGGAGCATAATCATGTGAGAAAACTATCATCAACTAACATACGGTATACTATGCTGGGGACATGATGCATCTGTCAAAAGGCTCTTTGGGTTACAAAGGAAAGCTATCAGGGTGATAGGTCGATTAAACTATAGAGATGACTGTAAAAATGATTTCAGAACCAAGCATATTCTAACAGTTCCTTGTTTATTCATTTTACAATGCCTCTTACATGTTAAGTCTCACTTAGAAGATTACAAAACACATCAAGATATTCACACACACAACACACGCAATAAAGATCACATTTATACAGAATTTCATAGAATAAACAAAATCAAATGCGGTGTTACTTACTATGAACCGAAATTTTATAACAGGCTGCCGCACGGTGTGAAAATGACATCTCTTAAGCATTTTAAGGTTACTATAAAGAACTATTTGCTGAATAAATGTTATTATACATTAGATGAATTCTTAAATGATGATTTTTCACATTTTACTTGAATCAAAGTTTATTTGACGTGTGTGAGCATTCATGTATTAGCACGAATAAATATATTATTATTATTATTATTATTATATTATTTTTGACCGCAGAATTCAACACAAATTTGAAAAAATAGGGTTCTAATTTGAAAAACAGAAGTTATGGCCAATTTAAGATCACAATTTTCAACACAAAATTTAAAACATGTGATGATATTTTTGAAATCCAAAAGATGCATGACCTTTTCTCATCCTTCCTCTTCGATGTTGTGAAAACGGTTTACGCTCAGAATATTTAAAATAAGAATAATGAACATATTACTGACTGAACATATTTGACTTTTTCTTGATATTTCGAAAACTATTCGATATAATACAATGGTTTTAACAGAGATGTATTCACTATCGAATACTGTATAACCGGAGGTTTTTGGGCTTCGAAAATATTTTAGCTCTATAATAATAATAAGAATAATGAACATATTACTGACTGAACATATTTGACATTTTTTGCAGTTTTTTTTAGATATTTTGAAAGTTATTCGATTTAATACAATGGTTTTAATAGAAATGTATTCACTATTGAATACTCGATCATACCAGGAATGGAAAACTTGAAAAAAATTTTTTCGATTTTATTTCCACTCCCTGTATAACCGGAAGTTTTTGGGCTTCGAAGTTATTTTAGCTCTGTAGAGAACTCCGAACAATATCATAATCCCAATTTTCAGATTTCAAATATGTCTGGTTCTCCAGAAACGTCTAATAGGCACTCGAACTTAGACACCCTGTATATTTTCATTTTCAACCACATATTACTTACTAATTACTATAGTGCATTTGAGATTATATTGGATGATAGGATGTGAATTGGTTAAACATTCAAATTATCTATGATGATTATTGCCATGGAAACTCGCGTACCTCGCATACCATACATAGATGTCATAAACAATTTCAAATATTGCTTTATGAATGTCATTGTTTTCATTTTAAAATGGTATTTACCGAAGCGTCAAAGTAGGACATTTTGTCGGAATTTTAAAAGTGTAACCAAAATCAGGCTACTGCTCGCATTGAGTATAATAATAAAAATATTTTTTCAATCCCTTCTGACATATACACATGTATGGCCACGTCAAAAAAAATCATTTCGGGCCTTTAGGGAGAAAGTTACTAACTCAGTCTTATTTATAATATATTTACAATAACTGAATTAGCCTAGCATCAATTCATGAAGTTTTGGATCTTGAAGTCAATTCCTCTTTTGCTTTAGCAGAAATTGCGAAAGATGTATCGTCAGCAAATATAATGATCCATTCAGCTATCACATGATCCGGCAAACCATTGATAAAGAGGAAAAAAATTAGGGGTCTCAAGACTGACCCTTGTGGGATTCCCAAAGTTACACTGAATATGTCTGATATATACCTACTCAAACAGCTTGACGCAAATTATTCCCAAGTTGTGCATGCATCTTATCGAGAATAAACTTAAATTTCAAAGTATCGAAAGCCCGAGAAAGGTCGAAAAACAGACCACAGACCCATAGTCCGTCATCTAAACACTTGTACACATATTCAGTAAATGACATAGCACATAGCAGCAGTTTGATTTGAGCGACCAGTTCGAAATAAGTACTTGTAGTCTTTTAATATTCCGAATTTGGATAAGAAATCCATAATGCGGTATTAAACTATCCTCTCAATTTATTTGGAAAAAACACTCAATAAAGAAATTGGTCTATGTTTGGTTATAAGAAAAAGATCGTCTTTTTTTAATATAGGAATTATTGTTGACAGTTTACAGGGTGAAAAAAAAGTAGGCTACTGGCATTCATGTTGGAGGCAGTACAACTGGTAAACAATGTGACACCATAATGATCAGTAAGGCTTTGCTCACTTATAGTTGAGAAGTAAACTCCAAAAGCTGTTACAATCTTTGATTTATCCGATAGAGGAGATTCGTTTATAAGTAAAGAGGATGGATGCCTGGTACGTGTTTTCCTACCAGTCGCAGCGTTAAGTATATTTCATACCGATTAACTCAAATTCGATGATCTGTTTAAGATGCCCTGATTATATTCTAGCTTTGTGTTTGCCAAAAGTTTGTTGTAAATTCGCTTTTGTTCTCTGTAAATAGCATGGAGTTTACTAGAATTCATGTCTCGACTCAAGTTGAACAAATTTTTCAATTCCTGACTTCCTCGACGGATTTGGGGAGTGAACCAAGCTGAAAAGGAGATTATATCCTCACAGAGTGATTCCAAGTAAAAAATATTTCATATAATCATAGTATATTGAAAGCAGTAGCTCAAGAAAAAAAATATTCCTTGTAATGATAGTAAAGAACTTGAAGTACTGTTATATACGAGTTTGGTGCCAAATTTTTTCTTTCAGATTTGCGGGATACTGTTCTTACCAGGGAAGTATTACAAGTGACCATTCTTTCAATAGAAGTTTGTAATAGAAGATCAAATCGAAGAGTTACCTCTTGCTGTGATTCCAAGTATATTATGGTAACGGGATACGACACCACATCACAAAGTAAGAGAGGAAATAAATATGATTGTGTGTAGGTAGAAAAAACTGAAGTTTTACTCTGACGGCCTCCTAACAGTCCAGGTGTATGAAAGAAAGCTGGCAAATATTTTGAAATTATAACACAGAACACGTGAAGAAGTTGAAGTCCTAAATAGATAACCAGAAGTTTTTAGAAAGTATAGCGAAAAACCTAAACACATACGTTAGGTTCATGTGTCCAGATGAATGTTGGTCATTTTGAATATCTTATGAAAAAGATCAAGAATACCAAAGATGATTCTTTAGTAAAACGATCTTTGATAAAACTCAATTATGAAATATTGTTATTTTTGTCATAATTAGGAAGTAACATGTAGTTAATAAATGAACTTATATTCAACTGAAAATATAATAATGATAACCTATATTAGGGATTCTATATTGGGATTCTGAGAGTATGATGATCACAATGAGTCGTCGATATATTGTTTCACGTTAGCACTTAATTTGAGTTGGTTACGCACAGGTGTTCACATTCTTGTAATTGATTACCTCTGTAACATAATTTTTCCTGTTTATTGGATGTATGAGAAAATCGTTCAATAAACTTTATTATTATTATATGAGTCAAAAAAAAATCACATTATAAATGAATTCTTTTGTTGATCTAGCAATACAAGTAAGACGACACAAATTTCAATTTTTAAAATCTGGAAATCGTAAGCTTTCTTGTGAAACATCAAATCAATTGTATTTAAAATAACATGTGGTTAATAAATGAACACATATTCAACTAGAAATGTAATAATGATGACCTATATGACTCAAAAAACAATCACATTATGAATGAACTCTTTTGCTGATCTAGCAATACAAGTAAGACGACACAAATTTCAATTTTTGAAATCTGGAAATCGAACTTTCCTGTGAAACATCCAATTAATTGTATTTTCAAGGAGAATCGATAAACTGCAAAATATACAGGTTGTCCCATTGAGAAACGCAAGGCATATATCGAAAATCTGACAAGCGATTGACATATGTCAATATTATCATCAGATTTTCACGATGCATTACAAAATCTATTATAACTTCGAACATTTGAACGATACAGGGTAATCAAATATAACGGAGATAGGCATCTAGTAATTTATAATAGAAATAGAAAGATATTTATTTATCTCAATATTTCAGACTTGTGGTTATACTAATCACTCGGTAGTAAAAAACTAATGTTTTAAAGATGTACAGTATTCAAAAGGACAATGACACAACAAACTAATCATATATGCATGTGAAAACAAACACAATGCGATGGAACAATCGCGAAAAACAGTAGGTACGAGATCTCCGGGGTCAAAAGGACTAAGAGGTTTCAGAAACTCATCTATAGTGTAGAATACTTTTTCTACGCGTAAATCTCGTATCCGCTTCTTGAACGCTGTTTGGTGTAATGACGTTAAACTATCCGGTAATGTATTATACGCCTTGCTCAGAGACTCAGCCGAAATATCTTCCTTTAAGGAATATGTCACATCGTCTATCCGCAAATGTGTTAAGGTCTGCATATTTTGCAGTGGTTGAGTCCCTCCTGAGATATGCTGTGTTGGCGTGGGGTAACTCATCATCCCGCACAAGAATTTTCGCCTTGCAGAGGATGGCGGTGAGGATTGTCGCTTCCTTTGCTTATCGCGCTGATTATAGAAGGGCGTTAGTTACTTTGGGCATTTTGACTTTTCCTTGCATTTTCCTGTTGGAATCATTGTTGTTTGTACACAGGAATAAAAGTGACATGACACTGAATGGTAATTATCATGATTATCCCACTCGAAGTAGATCATTAATCAGACCAGATTTCCGTCGTTTGGCCAAATCCCAGAAGGGCCCTTTTAATTTCTCGGTGAAGTTATATAATAGGTTGCCACCCTCCTTTTCAATGATGCCTGTTAAATTGTTCAAGAAGACAATGAAGTCTTTTCTTTTGAAAGGTGCTTTCTATGATATCGATGAGTTTTTACAGTGTGACTTCCGATTGGTTTCCCCCTATCAACGGTTTTCTATTTTGTGAGCTTATTCTGGTTCTATGCATGAATGATTGTGTGATATTTTACATTTTATTTAGATATATGTTTATATATTTATGGTTAACATAGCTTATATTTTCTTTTTAAAAGTTTTATATTGTGAGGATATTTTTTTTTGACATGTGTAAGAAAGATGTATTTTTCCAAAACACGAAATATATTATTACTATTTCAATCCATTATATATATGCATATTTTTCGTTTTCTCCAAACGACCAGATGGGTCACGAAAGTGATTATCGATAAATATTTGCTCACATAGGATATCTTCTGGTGAACAAATTTTAGATTCAGGAATTTCTTCGATTTCCCAAAATTTTTTAAGTGTTGAATCAATTGCAGAATCCATGGTTGTGTGAAAAGAGTGGATAGCATTTGTTGAGCCAGAAAAATTTCCCATTAAAACCCAGCCGAACACTGTCTCCAGTGCAGAAGGATGAGAGAGATCTCCTGGCAAACGCCCTGCCCTCAGAATATGGGGAAAGACTGCTGCTCCAAGAAGCATGTCGATGGGGCCAGGTGAATGAAACGTTGGGTCAGCAAGTTTGAGCTTCAAGAGAAGGGTCATTATAGGGAAGAGATCCACTAGGCAAACCAGAACAAATTTTCTGCATCACTATTGCATCGATAGTATAAGAAGGGTAGATGGACTGTACTGGACGAATGGTGCAGGTCACAGAATGAGATACAGGTGATGATGTCTCACCAAGGCCAAAAACAGCAAGGGGAGTTTTGAAACATTCAAGCCCTAGGCGTTGAACACAATTTTTCGTAATTATATTCGTCTGAGATCCCGGATCCAGAAGAATGCGAATTACCTGTTGATTACCCCTAGTATCCAAAACCTCTACCTGCGCAGTAGCCAACAAAACCGTATTTCGTGAATGAGAAATGTTTGTTAAAACTTGAGGGCTACCTGACAACGAAGAAGATGGAACGCCATGAGAAGGATCAGTAGCCTCAGAAGATTGAATACTTGTCCCCAAATGCAATAATGTATGATGATTCTTCTGACACTGGCGACAAGAAGATTTTGATGAACACTCTGATTTTTATGTCCTGAATGAAGGCAGTTTAGACACCAATTCCTATCCTTAACGATTTGCAATCTTGCTGAGGGAGATTTATTGAGGAAAGAAACACATTTATAAATTGAATGAGGAGAATTGCAAAAATTACAAGTAATTTTATTTGGGGATTTTGACCAAGCAAGAAATGTTGAGCTTTTCTTATGAGGCTTATCGCTAAATGATGCACGCTGATTTTGTGAAACTGAAAACTTGAGTGATTCCAAAGAAATGCATTGATTTTTCAAGAATTGATAAAGCACACTATAGGAAGGAATTTCTTTGGAACATTCTTGCAGCTCAAATCTCTTAATTGTTGCCGCATCCAATTTTTGCATGAGCGAATGAAATAGAATAAAATCCCATTCATCAACGGGTAATTTAAGATTTTTCAATGCAGTTAAATTTTCCGAAAAAATTGCTAATAAATTTCTTAAACCATTTACAGATTCATTATTTAGTTTTGGTGCATTACATATTTCCTGCCAGAAAGAATTTGCCAAAAGTCTTTTATTTTGAAACCTCTCAGTTAAAGTTTCGAAAGCTAATTGATAATTTTCACTTGTCAATTGATATCCTTTCAGAAGATTTCTCGTTTCAGTAGATAATGAACCGAGTAAATATTGAAATTTATCAATATCTGATAAGGTTGAATTTGTATGAATGAGACTACAAAAAATATCATAAAAGGTTGGCCAATTTTTATAATTACCATCGAATGTTGGTAAAGAAATTTTAGGAAGCTTGACATTGGGTGTTGTTGATGTTCTATCAGAATTCGAACAAGTTTCCTCAGGAAACAGATTTGTATAAATAGTTTTAACCGTGAAAAAATTATCCATAAAAGTTGACCTCATTGCTTCTTCTGCATTCATATCTGGATTTTCCGTAGTTGACAAAATAGAGACAACAGAATTGTGTATTGTTTTTAATTCTTCAAGAATGTCATCCAAATTTGAACACCGAAGATTGAATCGAACATGCAAACTCTGGTCAGTATAAGTAACTGCCATTTGTGCAAGAGTAAACATTTCTCCGATTTCATTAACATGAATTTGACGCAAGGCCTTCGCTTGCTTTAACTTATTTATACTCATATTTCCCTGAAATTATCAAATAAACCTCAACAATCTGCAAAGACACGAAAATCCGATCAAAACAAAGACCGAAATTAACTGATGCACCTGGTAAATAAATTTCCGTATAGATACGAGAAAATATATCAAATTAAATTGAACAGATTGGGGGAAAATAAACAAACGGAATATGTTATAGAACGTGAAATGATTTTTCACAATATAAACAAACGAAAATTCTTTCATTCATTAAATTAAACTGGATTATTAGAAACTTGAAACAGATCGTCCAGACAATATCCGATAATTCACATATGTGCTACCCAGATAACTGATTTTAATTTATCACAAGAACTGAATGAAAATTAATGTTAATTTTTATTCAGAAGCGATGGAATTATGTAAATGAAGACTTTTGCGCTGGTTGAAATCAAAATTTGGCTCGCTAAGGACCATATGTTACGGAATCGCGTAACTCGATTTAGTGGACTGTATAGAAAAAAATGCTAATTCGGACCTTGGTATCTAACACTCACCTTTTTTCGACTGAAATGTTCTTCTTTCCAGGGATGTAAGGGGGCACATACTTATTCCTTCTTCGTGTGTTGTGAAAGTGTATATTGGAGTGTTTCTGAAACCTGTTTTTATTTTTATGTACGAGTAGGAGACACTCCATGATGTAACAGCACGGGGCAGTAAGTATTCCATATTTTTTGAAAAATGGTCTATAGCTTGTTCTTTGTCCTATCCCTGCTATAACTCTTATAGTGCGCTTCTGTTGAAGGAAGATTCTTCCGACCTCTGAGGACGCCCCCCAAAGAATGATGCCATAGGTCATTCTGCCATGAAATTGAGCATGATACACAATACGGACTTAGAATTTGTGAGGTAGTTTTTTATTTGTCTGATTGCAAAGATCGCCGCTGAAAGTTTCCCAGTCCTTCCGGTCAAATGTGTTTTCCATCCTAGGTTACCGCTGATTTGTAACCCAAGCAGAGAGATGCTTTCTTGGTTGTGTCGTTTGGTGGTGATCACCAATTCCTGGGTCTTATGCTCGTTCACACTCATGGAGTTATTCTGGAAGCAATAAACAGCATCTTTCGCAGATTTCTTCGATTTCGCTTGGAGTAAACCCACATTTTTGTCCCTATTTAGGAACGAGTCATCATCAGCAAAAAGAATTTCACCGTCTGCCTCTACATTATTTATCAAGTCATCAATATATATTGCGAATAAAATTGGTCCAAACATCGATCCCTGAGGAACTCCTTTGGTGAATTTACTTTTGGATGATAACCTTCCATCGAGGTCCACTATTTGGATTCGGTTTTGCAGGTA
The DNA here is from genome assembly GCA_030674115.1 of Micraspis discolor. Classification (NCBI taxonomy): domain Eukaryota; kingdom Metazoa; phylum Arthropoda; class Insecta; order Coleoptera; family Coccinellidae; genus Micraspis; species Micraspis discolor. The sequence goes on from JARTUT010000046.1 coordinate 17,920, forward strand.
CAACTCCATCAGGCTGAGTGCTGTCCCCCGAACTCCAATATATTCCAGCTTGGAAAGCAGATTTTCGCGGTTCACAGAGTCGAAGGCCTTACTGAGATCCACGCAGGTCAACATCACTTCATCTGCATTATCCAGTGCTTCCACAATGAACTCCATTATTTGGACCAGCGCCATTATTGTAGATTTCCCACTCCTGAAACCGTGTTGCTGACCCGTCAACAGCATATTCTTTTCCAAAAATGATGATATTCTTGACTTGATGACGGACTCAAAAACTTGAAAACAGCTGGGAGAACAGATATCGGCCGATAGTTTTCGCAGAGGCCTTTGTCTCCCTTCTTATATACTGGTACCACCCTAGCTAATTTCAGCTCATCCGGAAAATATCTCTGCTCGGAACAACAATTTGTCAGCAGGGTCAGCGGTTCCACTGGACAATCAATAGTCTCCTTCAACAAAGCGACTAAAAATCCATAAATATCCTCTGAAGATTTGGTTTTTAACTCAGCCACTGCTCTTGTTATCTCATCTTCAGTTGTTGGTATTAAGAAGAAGGATTTTCCATTATTCACCTCTTTATTCCTCAACAGGGTGTCGCTTTTTCCCGGGGATGTATTCTGCCTACTCAAGACCTCCGCGATGGTGGTTGTTGAAATCTTCTTCAGACATACCAGTGGCGTTTGTTGACCTTGTACCGCTCTTTATCCTGGAATTGATAACTTTCCATACTGCCCGACTTCTGTTCACTGCTTCATTCAAAAACTGCACATCTCTATGTTTGGTGGAATCTTCAATCAGTTGTTTGAGCTTGAGTTTCATCTCCTTGTACAGCCTAAATGAATCTCCATCGTTTCTCACTTTGAATATTGTATAGGCCCATCCACTTTGTTCTTGAATTCAGCGATCTCAGTTTTCTGCCAAAAATTTCTACTTGAAGATTTATTTCGCTTTATGACTTTTTTTCAGGATAACTCCTCTGATATAAGTCCATTACTGTGTGGTGAAAAACTTTGTATTTATCATCAGCAGAGCTCCTACTCATACGGCTCCAATCCACCTCTTTCAATCTTTGGCAAAATACGAGGATGTTATTTTTATTTATCACACGGATAGTCCTATATTTTCTTTTTTTAGGTGGGTCGGTTATCGGAATCTTCAGTTTCTGGCCCAGATGGCCCGTGAAGTGGTGATCAACTGTTGATGCTTTATATATTGAACTGTCTAGGTTTGTGAAGATGTTGTCAATGCAATATTTTGATGTCAGCGTTATATGGGATGGATCTCTAAATATAATATGTAGACCATATGATATAGATAGGTTTTTATTTTAATCATATAAGCTGTTTTTTCGCAGAAACGCAATTATGACATTTTGATACGATTTATTCGAAACATACTCAAGAGCTTCATCGAACTTTTCCAAAAACAGATTGAAGTCACCTCGTGGGGGTCTATATACGCATATATAGCACGTGTTTGTAGACTTCTCCAATACCGAACACATTTCAATATTCATCTCTATCGACAGTTCATTTATTTCAGGTAATTTTGTTGTTTCGACATCATCCCTTGATAGTATAAGGCTGCCACCATGTCGAAAATTTTTACGCTCGCAATCCTGATATTTTTTTATATTGAGAATTTTCATTTAATCATCAGACATCCAGTGCTCTGTTAAGCATACTAGTTTGTTGTCTTCAGTATTCAATACAAAATCTATTTGGATAAATTTGTTGCCGAGGCTCTGGATATTTAAATTCAATATTGCGTCAGTTTTGGGAACCTTCACTCCTCTACCCATCAGTACCGCTTCATCAGCGCTTTCCTCCATTTGTCTCCCGAAAAAATCGGAAACGCCTTATCACCACCCCAATTGGCCAGTTTTCGGGCTTGTAAAGATCCTCCAATATGGACAAATCCGCACCAATTTTGAACGATACTGTAGTCGCGGTATCTCGTCTTGGAAGTTTCTCTATACTGAACTCCTTCCCAGGAAATTTTTCCTAAAGATGATCCTCAATATGAGATTCCCGTACGTCTTCGCTTATATGTCCCACATAAAGCCACATTCGTTTCGGCACCCCAGAAAAAATGGAAGACTCGACACACGTTCCCGTTAATCCATTCACTTTCTTACGCTGTCTATTTCTCTCTCGCCTACCATCTGCAGTCCGTGATCTTGCATTTTCATGATCGACAGCATCAACCACGCAAGTGTTATTGTGAACGGGATAGGTTTTTGCCCCTTTGACTATTTTATCCTTGGGTAGTTCAATGTCTGTAGACACTGTAGCCGGTGGTCTTGACCCACCAGGAGATTTTTTTGTACAATCTATTATACATGTATCATCTATTTGAGCGCCATCCTCTGAGTTCCAGTAGTTTTTTTTTTTTTCAGTAAAGATACCTTGTCATGAAGCTCATCGATTGCATTCGATTATTCACAAATAATTCGATTCAATAATCAACCTCTTTAATATGTTCTTCTCGTATTAACGGGATTTCTGGTGCCACGATAGAAATATCCTCGCTACAGCTCTCTTTATTTTCCATTGTGTGCATTCCGCTCACAGACAGTTCAAAGCACACCTCATTTAATTCAACAAGTCGGCGCTTCAGCCCCCCAATCTCAAGATCTTTCTCCTGGTATCGACATTGTGTTGAGGGAAAGTCTTCACAACGAACTATCTGTCCACCTTGTCCCACAAACATTCCACTCACCTTGAGAATACAGCTAGGGTGATAGGATTTGCTGCATACAGAGCAAATGACAAAAATTTTTACTTCTTTAGTACACCTACCACAAGTCGTATAAGTGGTATTATTTGTACACGGTGCCATACTGACACACTATGTCTTAAACAAAATTTATCGAACTTACAATCAGACAGAACACTATTGAATACAAAAAATGACTTTTCACTTTCTTGGGTCTCTAAGAAGGACTTTCTCAGAAATAGCAGACCACGGTAAGGAAAGGAGAAAATCAGTGGAGAGACAAAATGACACACCCGCCGGCACTGACCCGTAAAAGATTTGAAATATAAATAGGACGGTGTGCGGGTAGACCTTATATTAATTATCATACAGGGTTATGATAAAGTAATGCACAAAATTCATAAAACGTACAAGTCTTCTGAATTGTCTGACCGGTTAATGTAGACCCGACTTTTCAAATGTTCCCACAGAAAAAAATCAAGGGGGGTAAGATCAGGTGACCTAGGTGGCCACTCCATTGGTCCACGTCTTCCAATCCACCGTCCTTCAAACTGGTTATCCAGAAACCTTCGAACAGTAAGACCATAATATGGTGGTGCGCCATCTTGTTGGAATCAAGTACTGGGATCCAAGTTTTCCCCATTATTTGGATCCGAAAATGCCGCGTAGGTCCGGAAGTACTGCCGTACGAAGATGTTCCAAATATCGTTCAGATGTTAAATTCCCGCGAAAATAATAAGGACCAATAAATCATCCCCTGACGATTTCTACCCAAACATTATTTTTTTGGGGGCGCTGGGTGTGTTTTGTCTGCATCCAGCGGAGATTTTCCCGAGCCCAGTAGCGACAATTGTGTCGATTTACAGAACCACTTAGACAAAACGTTGCCTCATCGAAAAATACTACACCATTAAGAAAATTTGGATTTTCGTCATAATGCCGCATGAAGATTTCACAAAATTCCAAACGTCTGTCCAAATCATCTTCTGAGAGTTCGTGAACAAGTTGAACTTTGTATGGGTGTAGTTTTTTTTAACATCTTTACTACAAACGACTGACTAACATTTTCTTGTAAGGCAATTTCTGTTGTAGTTGCGTGAGGGTTGTCTTCTACTGACAGCAAAATATCTAACTTCACATCGTCGTTATTCCTGGTCGTCCTGATTTTGGAGCATCCCTAACGCTTCCCGTAACATTAAATTTTGCAACAATTGCAGCAATTGGAGGTCTTTCCAAATGTGTTGCGTTAAATAAAGCACATGCTCCTTATATATATATATATATATATTCTTTTGAACTTTTGGCTGACAATATTTAATTAGCAAACAATAAAGCATATAGATCAGGGGTTAGTGACGGGGTGTCATACAATTCGGCGTATGACATAAAAGCCTAGGGAAAAAACCCCTGTGAAAAAAAAAAACCCTGGCTCCCCGTCTAAGTGTGAAAATACAAAAATAAGCTGAAATATATTTCAGGGACTTCTTTCTTCAAGAGTGATCTTCTATTGGTGGAGACAGAGACTTCTTCAAGGTGTTCACATTGAATCTGGAAATAAAAAGACAAAAGCAGAAAAAAGAACTGAATAACAAAAATACCTATCATATTCGTTTGAAATTTATAACCCATTCCAAGAAAGAGTTGGAAACATCATGAATAGCCCTAAAACCATCTTGAAATTTATATATGGGACAACTATCGATGAGATGAGGTATTGTTTCTTCTGCTTGTCCACATTCACAACTTGCGCTAGGAACTGAGTTCCATCTAAATAGCATGCTATTTAGAAAATCTCCGCTGGATGCAGACAAAACACACCCAGCGCCCCAAAAAATAATGTTTGGGTAGAAATCGTCAGGGGATGATTTATTGCTCCTTGATGACTTCTGAAGGAATCGCCGTAAACTACCATCATTAGAATTTCTAACCTTTCTCTTTCGTTTAAACTAGCCATAATAATAAAACTGGTGTCACAATAATTGTACGACTGACACTGACACACCGTTGTTTTAGTAAATCAATCGAAAAAATCATTAGAACAGATGTTCTTACTAGATAAGTTTAAGTTTGACCTCTTTTTATAATTGGTTTATATTATTTAGTTTTTTATTCATTTTCTCGTTTTTTTTTTCTTATGTTAGCTCTACTGCAACTATTTTTCCTAGTGTAAAAAAACAAGCTTTATTACATAATGTAATAAAAATCTTAGCTTCCCATTGAAAAATATGTTGATGACGTCATAACTTTGACAAATTTGACTTGTTATTTTTGTAACTTATGTCAAGAGATGCGGAATATAAAACACCGTTTAACGTGTTTTTGCATTTTTTTCTTAAGTGATCTTTGTACGTTTTATGAATTCTGTGCATTACTTTATCATAACCCTGTATTATTAGCTGTTCGAATCAAGCTGCTGCTCGGAGTCGACAGAGCTCGAGGTCACGCGGCTCACACGAATCACAACGAAAACAAATATAAACAGCCAATGATAGTAATTAATCAAATATTGAATTTACGAAAATTTCGAATAAATACAAATTTATACTGGTCAAGCTTACAGGCCTGATTTTACGGCTTAATATAATCAACTTTCCCAAAAATCGACTACTTAAAAAACCACCTTCTTAGATGTTGAAACAGAGGAGCGGCCTCACTCATCGCGGTCAATTAATAATAATAATAATAATAAGCCACCTTGTACTTAATTTTTTTTTTCCAGAATAAAACGTTTCCCACTTCACAAAATGATCCAAAAAAATTTAGCAATAGCGACTCAATGACTCAAAATTCGTGAAGTATGCCGTCTTGAATTTCACCGAATACAATACTGTAAAGAGTTGCATATATTAACACCAAAAATTTAACCCCATATATAGCAAATTTTGGAGTTTATAAGATGGATTGTTATAGCATATAGATAGGCCAGATGGCAAAATATTGAACACCTCTCTGTGGACAATATTGGGATGAAATCCAAACTTATTTTTCATTTAACTCGAATTATAACGAACTCAAGAACTCGGCTGCTTTTATCGATCTGTCAGCAGTGTACGATACCGTTTGGATGGAAGGAATGATATATAAACTCTTACTCAAAATTCCCTGCAAACCCACATCGAGACTAATAGATGATATGCTTAACGATAGAGAATTTCAGGTGATTATGGGATCAGAAATCAGCACTTCCAGAAAGCACAAAAACGGCCTGCCGCAGGGATCGGTGCTCGCGCCATTGCTGTTTGGCCTATACATTGCAGATATGCACAAAACACGATCAGCAAAGTTTGGCTACGCAGATGACTGGGCCTTGACCATCCAAACCAGGACCATGAAAGAAGCCGAAAACATACTAACCAAAGACCTAGAAATTATGGGAGATTTCTTTCGAAAGTGGAGACACCAACCTAATGCCTCAAAAACAGAGGTAACCTGTTTTCATTTAAACAATAAAATGGCCAAGAGAAAACTTAAAATCTAATTTGAACACGCGCTACTCATTCACAATGAAAACCCAAAATACCTGGGTGTCACTCTCGACAGAACATTGAGCTTTAAATAGCACCTAACTAAAACTGCCGATAAGCTAAAGACCAGAAATATCAATATTCAGAAACTCTGTGGCACGACATGGGGAGCATCAGCATCCACACTTAGATCGTCAGCCCTGGGTGTTATTTATTCTGCAGCGGAGTACTGCTCCCCAGTGTGGCTTAACAGCGCGCACGTGAAGAAGGTTGACATGCAATTGAACTACACTATGAGAATGATCGCTGGCGTCATTAAATCCATACCAACCCAATGGATACAAGTACTAAGCGACATTCCACCGCCTCATCTCCGCCGAACCAATAGGCTGATAAACGAATACAAAAAGATACTCGACAACAAAGAACTCCCTATACATGGCTATATCAACGACGCCAATAAAACCCGACTACGCTCGAGAAAGCCACCAACAAACACAGCACAAATTGCCATAGAATCTGATTTCGACATCACAGACAGTTGGACCCACGAATGGCTGGGAGCCATACCGAACAACAACTTACCGTGCATAATAGAGAGACCTCCCGGATTCAATCTTCCACGCTAAACCTGGTGCACACTGAACCGCATCCGAACCCAACACGGTAGATGTGCATACTCCCTAAATAAATGGGGAAAACTACCATCACCATCATGCGATTGCGGAGAGATTCAAACGATTAAACACATAACAGAAGAATGCCACCTACGATCATACGAAGGCAGTCCCGACGACTTCCTGGTTGCAACCCCAGGAGCGATAGATTATATAGATAATCTCGATGTTTGTCTATAGGCTTAAGTTTGTTGTATTTTGTAATTTATATTTGTGTTTGTTTGTGTTTATGATTTGTGTTTATAATGTGTCGAAACGGCATACGCTAAATTAAAGTAAATTATAACGAACCCTTTTAGGATCCATATAATAGATTGTCAAATATCTCCTTTCCGCTTTTTTGTTCTTTATTCAATGCTTTATTAAAAGTGTTACAGTGATCGGATTTAGTTCAAATATGCGCCGTTTTGTTCAATAATCTGTTTCCATCTAGACGGCATTCTCATAATACCCCCTCGTAGAAGCCGCCCTTTATTTGCAAAAACTGGGACAGCCACTTTTCACAAGCCTCTTTTGTGTTCAACTTTACACGACCAAGGGCGTTCGCCATGGACATGAAATCACTTGGCGCTATGTCCGGGCTATATGGTGGATGCGATGAAACCTCCCATCCGAGCTCCCGTAGCTTCTGACGGGTCATCAACGAATTGTGTGGTCTGGCCTTGTCCAGGTGGAACACTACACCCTTCCTGTTGGCCAATTCTGGGAGCTTCTAGTCGATCGCCTGCTTCGAGGGGTCCAGTTATTCGCAGTAAATGGTAAAATTAAGCGTCTGGTCATATGAGAGCAGCTCATAGTGGATGATTCCCTTCCAATACCACAAAATACACAGCAAAACCTTCCTGGCCGTCAATCCCGGCGTGGCCACTGTTTGGGACGAGTCACCTGCCTTCGACCACGACCGTTTTCGCTTGATATTGTCGTTTGTGATCCATCTTTCATCGTTCGTTCCGAATCAGCAGCATATCGCAGGCGTTGATTCGGTCCAGACGGTATTTTTGCGTCAAATCATGTGGCACCCAAACATCGAGCAGTTTTTTGTATTCGGCCTTCTGCAGATGGTTTAAAATGGTTTGGTGACTAACTCCCATCTCCTTGGCGATGTCACGAGATGCCACATGCCGGTCTTACTCGATGTATTCCATGATTTGATGGGTATTTGTCGTCACAGGTCTTCCGCCGGCTGGATTATCCACGGTGTCGTTTTCACCGTCTCTAAATCGTCGAAACCATTCATCCGCGGTTGGAACTGAGTACCGTCGCCCAATATACCATTAATCTCACGGAACTTTTCTCTTGTGGATTTGCCTTTAACGAAGGAAAACTTTAAAATAACGCTAATTTCAGCGTTAGTGAACTCCATGTTAACACGTCTATAACTGTTGAACGCAATATCAAAACTAATCATGGGTAGCGTCGTTTTGTAGGTTATGTCAAGACCTTCCAAATCATGTATACTATGGCCAGTAGCTGTAGCGTTTTGTACATAGCTGCGAAATTCAAAAGACAAAAGGGCGGAAGGAAGATATTCGACAACCTATTATGAAAAATTCTTTGTATCTGTCATTTTAGCTCGATGTTCCATCTGAAGGTACACGTAAGTTCAAAACTGCAGCGATATTCTCATTATAAAAAATGTTGGTAGAAAAGAGATAGTCAAAAATAATCTATACAGATTCAATTATAATCAAAACTTCGTGGATGATTTCAGTAAAGCTTATAGAAAATACAATATCAGCGATAAATAATCTTTTTCATTCTGTTACTTGTTACAACTGAAACCTACTGGTTTCTGCACAATAAAATTGCTTTCAACTAATTTAAATAATCGCTTCTATTTCACAGCTGTCAATGTTGAAAAGTGTCTTTACATACGAAGTTTTCATGATAGCGCTCCAAATATGACAAAAAGTTCTAGGTCCTATGAGCACAGATACACCGGAAAGTATAATTATATCGGTATTTGATGTTCGATTCCAATCCAGGACGAACAGACTTCTGAAAGGTTTTTTTCAAAGAATGATGATTCATCAACTTACCAATGAAAAATCAAATGAGAGCATTTCTTATGAAATTGTAATTTTTGTTGGTAATTCACGGAATGCAACAAATAACTCACCAACAATTCATTGAAGGGATAATCGAATAAACAAGGATTTGCATTCGAAGGAAGTGTTCCAGCGAGAAGAGTCATAGCATTTCCATACTGCTTTGCGAATGAACTTGAGTTCCTTTGTAAATTCTGGCCTTTGTTCATAACCTTCGCATAAATTGGCCTGAATTTTCTCCTGGTATAAAATGCCCTGAAACATAAAATTCAGATTACAATAGAAACATTGCAATAAACTAGGGATCAGCATGCTGTTCTATGGGGCGCATTAACTTCATATTGATATAAAAGTTATTCACCAGAAGGAACGCAAGCAGAATGAATATCAATAAAAGAGCCACTTCTTCCTTAGAATTATTTTAAGAAAAAAGATTATTTTCTCTTATTCACAGTAACAGAATCGCTCGGGAATAACTCCTCGAATAATATCAAATCTTTTCATTTATGTACCAGGTGATAATTACAATCTGAATTCTTCAGAATTGAATGTCTTAATATCTGGGCAATCCATAGTATCAGAGTGAAAACACATTTCGAGATATAAAAACTTGAGCGATTTCATTAAGTACTCCACATGTTTTAATCTTCACTTTAGTGAATATGGGGTGAATAAGCTCGAAACATGTAAATAAAATCGCACAAGCTTTCACAGCACAGGTTTCATGTTCTTACTGTTCCCGAAGCTGTAGGTGTGTGAATTTATAATGTTGATGGCTCTTGATGACTGAATCGTGACCCTGAATGGACCTAAGGTATACCTTAACAACTTTCGGTAGGTACTTTCTAGTGTTCATCCTCTGTTGAAATCGGTAAGTTTTAAGCATTGAAGCAATATGTTATTAACGCATTTACGATATTGGGACACAATTTGTACTAGTATAGACGACGGGTTGTTGAGGCGGTGTAGCGTAGCGAGGGCGAGATAGGTGAGAACTAGGAACGTTGATGATCTGTCTCACTTCAAATATGTCGATGCAAAGGGAGGGACGTTAACTGTGGACAAAATTGAAATAATAAGAGGCAAAATTAATGGTTCAACGTAGTGATGTTCGTGCAAAAAATAATACTTGCAAAAAAATGTGGAAAGGAAGTGAAATTTTTTGTGAACTGTGTAGAATGTACCAATAAATATTATGATAGTTACGTACTGAAAATTTCTGGTATGTACGTGGACGAGCAGGCAAAAATAGTTTGTTGTGGTAACTTAACCTCAGAATTGTACGAGTGTGAGGAGAAAGAAAAAGAAATACAAAGTTTGAAAAGTAGAATTTCGAATATCAATGAACAATGCTTCGAAAACTCAATGAGTCAACAACTTCGAGGAGTAGTTTCTTCTAATGAAGTAGATGAAGACGATAGCGAAAATGTTGGTGACCCAGAGGAGAAAATGACAAATTCTGAACCATTTCAGGTGAAAACAATTGAAGATAATGAGGAAGTCAGATTTCTCAACGTACTATTGAGAGAAAGAATAAATTTAATTAAAGGATTATATCCAAGTTATGGAGAAATATACTACTATTTTGGAGAAAACCAATGAAACAAATATGACGCCTTCTACGAGAGAAATGCCAAAATCGAAAATATCTAATACACGTTTCAACGTAGTAACATCGAATAATACTTTCGAGGTACATAATAATAGGGAAGGTAAAGGTGGAGATATGGTGGATACACGGGAGACGAATCTGACTAGTGTGAATAGAGGCTCAATCAAGAACAAGATAAATGTTGAAATTACTGGTACTGGTCATGTGTCTTCGGGATTTCCCAGCACTCCACGATGTGCATGCATCTACATGGGTCTACGTGGGTCGAAGAAAAGAAATGTGCAAGAATCACAGATTCACGAACATTTGAAACATCATTTCTTGGGACGAACTTTCTGATTGAAAGATTAACAAGGAGAGAGGAATCAAAAAGCATTTCGTTCAAGGTTGGTGCGGATTTGTCGCTGGCCGAAGAACTATATAAGGGGGGCGAGTAACAAGAGCCGAGCAATATGGCAGGTGATCAATCAAAAAATAAAAAACAACGGTTCTTCATCTGGCATGACATCTCTGAATAAAGAAATCTTTAGCCAATTTTTTCCAACTGTAGCCAAAATAATACAAGAAGAAAATGAATGTTCAGATGCTGACAAAAAACAATTCAAAACTAAGAGTTCAAAATACTCCGGTTCATTTTTTTGTAGCCCAACAACTCCACAAGAGATTATTCAATGTGTGAGGAAATTGAAGAATAAAGCAGCGTATATGGCGTCCCAGTTGACCTCCTAAAGAAGATAATTGAGCATGTGGCTGGACTGTTATCACGTAAAATAAATCTTTGTTTTGAGGAAGGATAATTTCCAGATGAGTTGAAAATAGCAAAAGTCATACCACTGCACAAAAGAGGGGACCCAGACTCGTGCAAAAATTATAGGCTGATATCGATTTTGCCGGCATTATCTAAAGATCTCGAAAGTCTTATAACTGAGCGCTTGGATACATTTCTACAGAAAAACTTTTTGATAGGTAGTCAACAACATGGCTTCAGAAAGGGAAAACCCACTGTTACTGCTTTAACGCAGATTATTGAGTTCATCAAGGAGGCTCTAGACAATTCGGTGGAAGTATGGCTCACATGCATGGACCTAACTTAGGCTTTTGACTGCGTGAATCATGAGAAGCTCTTGGAGAAGTTGCAGTGTATTGGAGTTAGACGCAAGCCTCTGCGTCTATTTAGATCGTACCTCAAAGACAGATTTCAGGTAGTTGATCTGAATGGAAATAGGTCTTCCAAAAAAGAAATTAAATTCGGGGTGCCCCAGAGATCCGTTCTTGGACCTATCCATACCAGCAGGAAAAGTGCTTTATTTATGCGGATGATACCTCATTTCTTCATAGAGATAAAAATAGGGAATTATTGCAAGAAAAAAATGGTATTTCGATAGCTCAAGCAAGGAACTGGTTGGAGCAAAACTGAAGGCGAATTCCGAGAAAACACAAAAACTGATTATAACAACGAAAGATCGTAAAGATGATGGTATATCACTTCTCGGAATAACATAGAGCGCCACTCTGACGTGGAGAAAGCATGTGGATGAATTATGTAAAAAGCTGTGTACTGCAATATTCGCTATCAGGAGGATTAAGTACACATTAACAGAGGGGGAAGCGATATTAACTCATTATGCTCACTTCCACAGTTGTGGTATAATATTGTGGGGTTCATCGCCGGATAGTCATAGAGTTTTTTTGAAGCAGAAAGCTGCAATCAGGGCCATTGCGGGGGTAGGCCAGACAACAGGCTGAAGACCCTTATTCGAAAAATATAAAATACTTACTGAACCATGCTGCTACATTCTTGAATACCTTATGTATATCCACAAGACAATTATCAAAAACATTCCGAACTTCATGTAAACATAATACAAGAAAAAAAACAAACTTATTACTCCAAGAAACAGATTGGGAAGACACAGGCCACTCATGTTTATCAGGGAATTAAATTTTATAATAAACTCCCGGAGCACATACCTGCACTTCGTGTTGAGACCTTCAAAAGAGTCGTGAAGAGGATCCTTATGGAACAGGCTTCTTACTCCATTGATGAATTCATGGCCCATGAGTGAATGCCCTCTTTGAATCGGATGACATTCTTTTATATATGTATACGTATTTGACTTTTTAATTTGTTTGTTCTTCGTACATTGAATTTTGTTGTTTTTAGACACGATTTACATACAATTTTTTTGCAATATCTTTATATGACAAACCCTGTAAAATTTTTGAGGGAAATAAATGAGTATGAATATGAAAAAGAAGACAATCTCACGTGAGATACAACAAATGCTTTTCTATAAACCTGAATGAAGAACCCAGGACGGACTCAAACTCATTGTAGAGACCTTGGCACGACAAGGGCCTTTGAAAATTAAACGAAAACGAAAGAGAAATTAATAATGAAATTCTGAAAAAACTATGAAAAAATGACTCGAAAGTAAATCGAATGTTGGAGTATCGACTGCTGCCTACCTGGTTTCACAGTACGGCTGAATGAACTTTGTCCAGGCACTCACGAGAGAGAATAGTCACTTTTTCACCAGAGTTCCAACTTTTAGAATTAACGAGAAATTCTGCGAAGAGAAGTATTGCACTGCACCGAACGAGCGCGGCTTCAGTACTCTGTCTGTTCGACATAGGTCATATGCTCCAACATATGTTACGCGTCAATCGGAAAGTGAAATGAACATATACAGAGTGTATTATTATTGAATCGAGCAAGCAACTCGGAACAGAAATGAATGAATTCAACAAAATTTAATTTAACTAATAAGTTGCAGTAACAGACCTCTTTCAAGTCGCAAAGCGAAACCATCTCGAAGCGGCTATGATCGGGACGATGCATTCCTTGAATTCATTTTCAAAAGTGTAGGTAAGTTCTCGTAGGGCATCGAAATAAATAATATGCTAGTCTATTATAAGGAAGCGCATTGTTCATGCCTGAAACGGTTTATTTGATGAAGAATTAAGATGAATTCACAAAAACTTGATATTGGAAAATTTGAATTGAGAAAAAATCGAAGAGAAAATAGAATGAGAAAATACTCGATAAATTTGACGTCCGTTTCTAGAATTTTTCTGATGATGTTCTGCCTCATAGGACAAGCCGCTACCGGTAATATTGATTAATGAAAGCATATAGCTGCAAGATATATAAGTATCCTAATCACAATGAAATTAATCATAGGTGGTTGAAGCTAATTTTTACAATTAATTTTACAATTAATTTTTACATCCCATGATCAACATTCATTCAAAGTTTATGTCATCAAAGAAACAGATAGATACTTGCATGATCATGTAGGGGATATTACACAAAAAAAACAACGTATTATAAAACAAAACCATACTGAAAAACCATACTGAATGTTGCAGTAACATAACCGCCTACCTAAAGTAAACATATTTTAAATAATAGAAAAAATTTATGAAATTTTATTCAATAAAATTTTCATTGCTGTGGTAATGGACATAATTTGACGATGAGCCGTTGAATCACACCTTGAGTGGTTCGAACGGTAGCTACACCAGCTATTCCATCTGAGCCCAGATGCTGTCCCTCAACTCTCGCCAATAGCCAACGCAAAGGGGAAATGTGTCCATCATTGATGAGAACAAGCATTCCTGGCTTTAAATTAAAGTTTGATGCCTTATCCCCTTTTCTACGTTGTTGCAGCGTATGAAGATATTCTTTGTGCCATCGCTTCCAAAAATCAGAATGAAGCCGCGACAGCAACTGCTATCTAGATAATCTATTGATTTGCAGATGGAATAAATCCGCATCTGGGAGAGCGGTCAAAGGCGCAAGAGTCAAAAACTGGGCTGGAGTCAAGGCAGCTATGTCATTTGGACCACTACTCAATGGGCAAAGGGGTCGCGAATTGAGAACCGCTTCGATTTGAGTCAGAACGGTGTACATTTCTTCGTAAGTCAGTTTTTGTTCACCTACCACTCTCATTAGATGTGTTTTCACTTATTTTATTCCTGCCTCCCAGAGCCCGCCGAAATGAGGTGCAGATGGATGGTTGAAGCTCCACTCAATATTCTCAGCCCTAGTGGCATCGCGAAACAAATTGCGTATAATTGCATAGGCTCCACGAAAATTTGTATCTCCGTCACTATAGATCTTATCACAACGCCCTCTATGCGCAATTAAGCATCGAAAAGCTGCCAAGAAAGCTTCCGATGAAAGATCAAAAACTAATTCAAGGTGTAACGCTTTAACAGCGAAACAAACGAAAAGGCAGACGTACGCCTTAGTGTACTTTGCACCTCGTGATCTTGTCATAGTGACAAGGAAGGGACCACCGAAATCAACTCCCACACATTGAAAAGGCTTTGCCTGAGTTAAACGACTAGGAGGTAAATTCCCCATGAACGGTTGAACTGGTTTAGGCTTCGACCGGAAGCAAGTATTACAGTTGGAGAGCACTCGATGTATTGCTCGTCTAGATGAAAGTATCCAAAATTGCTGACAAATGAGGTACTGCAATGCTTGATGACCAGAATGTAAATATTTTAGGTGGAAATGACGAATAATGAAATCAGTCAAAAGGTATTGGTAGGGAAGTAACGCAGGGTGTTTGCTCTCAAATGAGAGGCCTGAAAGAGATATTCGACCGCCCACCCTGAGGATATCATCTGAAACAAGAAAAGTATTCAGTTTTCTAAAAGGTTTTGGCAACAATTTACCCTTTCGAAGATTGTGGATTTCTTCACCAAAAACATCAATTTGAACTTGCTTCACCAGAAATTGCAAGGCATGTGTCAACTTCCGATAAGTTAAGTTGCCTCAGCAACGCGATGAAGGATTTCGTGCATTGAAGCAGAACCTAAGAACATAAGACAAAATCCTCTGAATCTTAGGAAGATATGAAAACCTTGATTTTAAGTCATCTTCAAGTCAAGTCAATGACTTCTGCACAGATATTGTCAAAACAATTTTTCGTTCTTCTTCCGGACAATAAGAAGAATCCCGAGGAGTGAATGGCGTGCTCAGAAGTTTATTTGGCCTTAACCAAACTGACACAGACCAACACCTGGCGCAGTTTACCAATTTGGATGGAGTTAAGCTGCGTGAGCCAAAATCAGCTGGGTTATCAGTGGATTTTACATGATATCAGTTTTCGGGGGGAACAAGATTTTGGATTTTAGTTGTTCTGTTGTTCACAAAAGATTTCCACTTGTGAGGGGATGATTTGATCCAAGACAAAGCAACTGTTGAATCCGACCAAGCGAATAACCCAGAAAATACTGTAGAGGAATAGATGGCTATAACGACGGAAATCAATTCGGCCAAAAAGTCAATTGACTTTTTGAAAATTGATAATTTTCAAAAGGTTTCTTACTTTTCTCCTTGATAAAGATAGAAGATGTCTATCGAAACGTCGGAAATCATTACATCCACAATATATGATGGTAATAGCCCAAACAATCATTCATCACGAGCTCCATCATCAACAATATCTCGTCATCAAAGTCATATGGTTGGATTTTAAATAATCTTGCATGAATTCATTATATTGGTCACGTAGAGAGGAATTTCTGTCGAGGCGTTTCTCTAACAGCAAGAAACGACGCAATGCCAACGAATAAGTGTCGCCGAATGAATCGAGAATAGAATGTTTGAAGGAAGTGAGATACTGTATCGACCTGTTATATAATCTCGAGAGATATCTTTATTGAAAATTTCTTCACAAAGAATTTCATCTGAAGAACGTGATTCGGATACCAAGTTTGGAAGCGCTTGAGCTCCCAAAACGCCTTCAAAGTTGCGTTCAGAGATGATTCTAAAGTTACATGCAAAGAATTTACCACACTACCAGAGGAATAGGTCCTCTCCATCAGTACCCAACCGAAAACAGTTCCAAGAGCTGTAGGTTCACCTTGCTTACCCTCTTGACGACTATCAAGAAGTAAAGCCGGAAATATTTCTGCTCCCAGCAGAACATCAACACTACCAGGCCTGTTGAAATTTGGACTGCCAACCTGAGTGGTTCGTGAAATGAATACTCAGTGGAGAAGTTCGGCAAATCGGAACAAATCTTTTGAATCACAATAGCATCGAATGTAAAGTTTGGATGAGCAGATCCTCCGGGACGAATAGTGCAAGAGACAGTAGAAGATGACGTGGACGAACTTTCTGCTATTCCTTTAATGCATAGGAATGATTTGGACAAAGAAAGTCCAAGAGAAGCAACACATTTTTTAATAATGATATTAGTTTGAGAACCACTGTCCAACAGAACTCTTACTGTTTTGTAGTTGCCCCAGGCATCGAGAATTTCCACTTGAGCTGTAGCAAGAAGAATATTGGAAGAACTTGAAGATGCAGTGGTGGTAAAACTCTCAGCAGAGTCCCATACTAGAGTATCAAAAGGAAATAAGGGTTGTTTTTATTTTCCATCAGAATTGATGTGTAGTAAGGAGTGGTGTTTTCCAGAGCAGAATCGGCAACTAGCTTTAGAAGCACATTTAGAAAAATCATGTGTTGAGTGCAAACAATTGACACACCAATTGTTACTTTGGGCAATTTCAATCTTTCAATTGAAGTCTTGAAAGAAATGAAAAGCATTTATAAATGCTATGCGAAGAAGTGCAATGATTGCATCTTGTTTTCGGAGAACTTTTGTTAGATTGAGCGAGAAGAATAGAAGTTGACTTATTTGAAGAAAATTTTTGTTGTTTAGTTTGAGTTTGAGCAAGCGGACTGTATTTGGGTTACATGGTGGTAGAAAGAGCAGCAGATCTCAAAGCGGTACACTGGATCAGAAGAAAATTATGTAAATTTGAGAATGACGGAATATCTGACGAGCATTCTTGTAGTTTGAAACGTTCAATTGTAGCATTATCCAACTTTTGAATTATCATATGGAATAGTATAAAATCCCACTGGTCAACAGGCAAACCTAAGTTTCTCAAAGACGACAAATTTTCAGAAAATGTATCAAGTAGGTTCCTAAAACCTTCAACAGAATCATGTGTCAACTTTGAAAGGTTTGTGATCTCTTGCCAATGCGAATTTGCCAAAAGGCGCTTGTTTTGATACCTTTGATCAACGTTTCGAAAGCGATATTATAATTTTGAGCAGACAATGGAAAACCTTTCAACAATGACAAAGCCTGAGATCATAAAGAACTCAGAAGATATTGAAACTTTTCAATGTCTGACAACTTAGCATTATTGTGAATCAAACTAATGAAAACATCTTGAAAGGTTGTCCAATCTTTATAATTTCCACTGAATGATGGCAATGAAATTTTCGGAAGCTTGACATTCGGCGCAATTTTCGAAGACTCGTCAGAAAATCCACTAATTGTAGGAAACAAGTTGTTAAATGTTGTCTTTATTGTGAAATAACAGTCATTGAATGCAGACTTTATCTGTTTTTCTGACTACAAATCGGGATTTTCCGAAAGTGATACCATTGCTATTATAGCATTGTGAACATTATGAAACTTTTCATGAATATGCTCCAACTCTTCATATCGAAGTCGAAATCTAACATGACGACGGACGTCATCGACAGCTGTGGTCGCTAGAGAAAGAATTCCTTCCATATCGTCGATTTGTAATTGACTAAGAGCATAATTTTGTTTTAATTTATTAGCACTCATTGTATTTACTTAAATAATACCTCAGTATAAGAAATAAAATTTTAATGCGACACTCAGTATGTAAATCGAACAAAATCGATCGAGAAAAAAAATAATGTGAAATAAAGAAATTGAATTATTTCGAAACAATCGCCGAAGCAACAGAAAAAAAAGAAAATTTGGCGCGAATTGGACCAATGTAAGGGTATCTCAATGAACGAATTTTGATCTTGCGAAAAAACAATAATAAGAAACTGAAATGAAAGCAAGGATACGCTGGAAGCACCTGGAACCTACCTTTGTTGGATGAACCCAGAATGGCAGTCAGCCATGTCCAGATCTCACAATAGCTTTCACACACTGTTTTGAATAATTTTAGAAAATGTCCGAGTTTTTACTGATACTTGTTTCCGTGAATCGAGCGTTCACTTCCACAATTTTCAGGTGGCAGAATGAATAATAATCTCCGAAAAATCTGTTGTACGACGCATATGCCACCAGATGTGCGTTCCTAATTTCCCAAAGTATTTACTTATTTAACAACAATGAAATTAAAAATGAAAATGAAATAGACCGTTGATTCAGCGATCATTTCGAAATGAAGAAACAACGTATTATAAAACAAAACCATACTGAAAAACCATACTGAATGTTGCAGTAACAATATTCATAAATACATCATTAATAACGAATATCTACTTAATACTCACCTATATGCCCCTCCCATCAACTTATTGATAACTAGTCCTATGTCGTGTAAGGTATAGACGTATCCCTTAGGTATATGTGGTCTAACATCTCTTAATATATATTGCAAAGTGTTACTTGGTCCTTGTTTCGAATTGTAAAGATTCTCTAACCTTGGAATGGTGAGGAACTTCCGCATGCTCACACCATTTTCTAAGAGTAATTTCACGAAATCACACCTATCATGCTCCAACGCTCTCATCATGGCCTCCTCCAGAGCGCCTGGTGGCCACTCTTGCCCATATATGAAAATTTCAGAACGAGCAATGTCGGACCTGTTCCAGGTTAAAGCTAAACTGAGTTGTTCTGTTGGGGATAGGTGTTGAGATCTGAAAAGCGACGTAAGGATCGTTTGATCCAATTCATGTCGGGATTGATCGTTTTTTTCCGCTATTCTGTAGATAGTTATCTGTAAAAAAATATTGACTGTTAACATTGAATTTGTCATTGGTGACGTTTTTTCATCTATGCGAAGATATCAAACCTCATCAAAGTATTTGTGTAGTTATTGAGGAAACAACATTTCAGATGCTCTACTGAACCATCCGACAGATTTGGCCCAATAACGAGCTTGACCGAGATATTTTGAAAATTAACCTATTCTGAAAATATGAAAACTCTAGTTCATCTCGTTTGGATGCTAGAGAGGATACGGCCGGCCGGACACTCAACTTTCGCCACGGATTCATCATCGGGAGTCGAACCCAATCGATTGAGACCATTTTCCGCTGGATATTCGAAAATTAGACATTAAGATGATAGGCACTCTGTTCGGGGGAACAAGAGCGCCAAAAACACCACTATGAGAAACATTATGTTCTACCTCAACGGAATTCAACCTCATAATATGCAATTTCATCAAATACCTAATCAAACTCTTTGAATCTTTCTTCATAAACTTTTGACGAAGTTCAGATTGGAGAAAACTATTGAGTTCATTTCCGAACTTCAAAGCTCGAAATTTAAAACGTTCATTATCTCTCCCACATTGTTCCCATGGACCTTTTTTAGCCTTCCGATAAGCAAACGACCATTTCACTAACAGAAGAACTATACAAAATTCAGATTCTTCAACAAACCTAACTTTCTTATTTCTCTCCATCATATCGTCTGATTATTTCCTCCAAATTCATTATATCATATCAATAAATCGTCAGTGATCGCTGGAAGAATACTGATCAATATAGTTTTCTTCTAGTATTTTTCAAAAATCCCGAAGAACACCATAATCATTGGGGTTTTCTTTTTATCAAGTTTATCATTCATTGTTATCGAGAAATACATGAAGGTTGTTCAATTTACGAGTGTTAATTGCAAGTGCAAAAGTTAATTACTTAGTTAACTTTGCTGACAAGGGATATAAGAGTATTATTATTGGAAAAATTTCTTTATGATTGAGACAACTGGCGAGGAAACCACTGTTGATATGAATCATCGATACAGCGGAGTCTGGTAAATATTGTTATCCGTTATCAACACGCGGCTGTGTTCTGGGATTCCGGTTCTGAAGTAGGTACCACATATACGTCAAATCTTCTTGGATATGACTGAAGCAGATATTGTACGGTTTATTAGAGAGGAATTAGCTAAACAGACAACTATTCTTAAGCAAGAAATAAAGGATATTGAAAAAAAAACACAAGAGAAGTTTTGCGGAAATCTATAAACGTCTTTTTATTCATTTATTTATTTAATGTACAAGGAATACAGACAGGTTGCCCCATAAGCAGTATTCACAGTTTACACTAATTAGCGAAATATCCTGTGGAAAAATATAAATTAAAGTAGTTTACATTCTGATCTGATCAACATCAACACCCAAAGCTCGAAACATACAAAAGAAATATAGAAAAAAACACCAGTCAACAAAACAAAAGCTTAAAAACTAAAATAAACCTACATTAAGAGAAAATGTCTTCTGAGGAGCAATTTCGAATTCAAAGTGTTACAGTGAAAGATATCAACAACCTCTCGGAGATCATTGCAGGCACGGAGCATCCGAATTATTGGTTGGTTTTTTGAGGTATCAGTTCGCTTCAATGGGATGAAAAAGGTCTCAAATGATCTCACATTAAATGTTGGAACATTAAGACCAGCAAACTGCAACAGACCCGGCACCTGCAATCCCCCAGCCACAATTCTCCTCATCATAAGGAGATCACCAATTTTACGCCTGTCACAAAGGGACAGTAAGTTGAAATGTTTTCGTGCCAGGCGATAAAAATCTTCATTCTCCGGTACGGAGATATTACATTTTAAACTTAAGAATCTAAGTAGCTTGTTTTGAATACGTTCAATTCTATTAATATAGACATTATAGTGGGGACTCCAGATAACTGAGGCAAAATCGATTCTACTAAACACATAAGCGTAATAAACACTGAGTATCGATTTCAAATTCCTCAAGATTCTACACTGCCTGAACAGGAATCGGAGCATTCTGTTGGCGACATTAACTACATTATCAATATGCGGCATAAAGGATAATTTCTGATCAAGTATTATTCCTAAATCTCTGACCTGATTGACCCTGACCAGGGTCGAACCACCGAGATGGTACTGATAATGAACAGGACTTTTCCCACGATAAAAAGAGATCATCTGACACTTTGACACATTGAGATACAGATGGTGACTGCCACAAAATGCCTCAAAATTCCTCAATTCTTCCTGAAGAATAGCACACTCATCGTCCGATCTGACCGGAAGAAAGATCTTCACGTCATCAGCATATACAAGTATTCTGCATCGCCTGAAAACCTCAGAGACATTATTAATGTAAATCAGGAATAATAGGGGGCCAAGATGGGAGCCCTGCGGTACACCGGAAGTATAGGCGAAATGCAGAGAATCGAAACCATCCATTGATATATACTGCACTCTTTCGGAAATATACGATCCGCACCAACTCAGTAGTCTGCCACTCACACCAGCCTCAGAGAGACGCCTAAGAAGTAGGTTGTTGGATACTTTGTCAAATGCCTTGCTAAAATCAATGTAGACGACGTCGACTTGAAGACCCTCATCCATAGACTCGTGCAAAAAGGTGACGAAATCCAGGAGGTTAGTCTCGATAGACTTACCCTTCACAAAGCTGCTGGGGGATTATCTGACTCTTGATGTAATTGAGGAAGACATTTTTAGGTTGAAAAGGAGATCAAGAAAGAATAACATTGAGGTTAGTGAATTGGATTTGGATGGTGCTGATATCGTTGCTCCCACTATCGGGCCGTTGAATGAGCTTCTCCAAACTGATTTGAAATTGAAGAATATCGATAATTTGTATAGATTGGGAAATCTAAAACGGCCCCTATTAAGATTGAGTTTGCGTCATATTTGATCAAATCGAAAGTAAAGTCTAGGAGGTCTAAACTGAAGGGTACTACTGTTTATGTAAACGATGATTTGAGCAAAGTAGACAGACAAAGAGAAAAAAAAATTGATTAAGCATCTGAAAGACGCACGGCAGAGGAAGTACAGAGCATATAGAAAGGGTTGGAATCTATAATACATAGATGGTAAAAAGTTCTCATTGGATGATTTGGTTGGTAAGGATAGTCAAGAAGATATTTGTGGGAGTGAATTTGAAGTTGAGCAGAGAAACAGTACACTGAAGAGGTTCACATTAGACGCTTTTGTTGGTGAAATTACTAGAAGAAATATTGAGGGAGGCGAGACCGAGATTGAACGGAGGAGTGCCCCAAGTTCTCCATTTCCATTCACCAGAAATAATCTGCTATTAAGGGAGAATACGCATATTCGACTTCTTGAGGAATCGAGATTTCAAAAGGAGATAACGGACATTGAACGAGTGTTAGAGAGCACATCTGATCTGGAATTGAGACGCAAATCAAACGTGAATTCATCAGGCAGGTATACCGCACAATCAAAGACTCTTCATCATCCAGAGTAACAGGCAGAAAACGATAGAACCATAGATCTGTTGCATCAAATCTTTTTTCTTGTGTTTAGTGGTTGTTTTTTTTTTTGTATTGTGGTAATATGGCAATATGAATCCATATATCAGAGATTATGAGGAGCCTATCAGGAATGCTTTCATCGCGAGAAATATATCAGAATTTAATGAATATATTACGGAGGATGACAGTTTAAGATCATACATTTTTATATAAGAAGTCTTAGGAAGAATGATGAACTAGTATGTTGTTTATAGGGAATCACGGGGAGGTTTGAGGTGATAGTACTCACAGAAACAAATAAAACAGAAGAATTAGGCTAGTCCTACATTGGAAGCGGAATTTCTCCAGATCAGACAGTCTGGACGGGTCTGGATGGGTCTGGAGGAAACAAAAACAAAGAAAACGTATTGTCCTCCTACATTGGAGGCGGTGTTCGATCTGGTCTGGACTGCCCTAAAGAGAATCAAATCGAGTCGGGTTGGCTGGCCAGACGAAATCCGCTTCCAATATAGGACTGGGCTTAGATATTTTCAAAATAGATGGGTATGAAATTCTCTATAATGAGGGGGAAATCAATTAATGTGACGGAGTGGTTGTAAACGTTCGGGATGACTATTCCCAGAGTGTGATCAGATAAAATAAATAAAATCAATAGAGATTGAAATGATACAAGATGGGAAAAAACTGCTCGTGACGTGAATATATAGGTCACCTAGCTTGGATTCACAAGTGTTCAATATGGATTTATACAGTTACCTAGAGAGAAGGATTCACAAGCGGAATCATATCATTATTGGTGATATCAACATGGATCTTTTGTCTGATCCGGATCATGTTGAGGAGTATAGGAACATTCTAGGATACTTTAATTTCTCATCTTGTATGAATGGAGTCACAAGACCTTGTGGTAGGGCTTGTTTAGACCATATCCATGTGAAAGTATCGGGTGGAAGTGCTCTTGACAGTGTAATATCGTTTATAATACAGAATGATATAACTGATCACTTCCCTGTGGTGTTCTCATTCCACGTATTAAAGAGAAGTAGACCACCACGAGAGGAATCCAGAAAATTTAAAACGTATGTGGATTATTCCACACTGAGGATGAATTTGAGTTCACTTGGGAATGTGTGTATGGCGCGGATGATGTGGATCTTGCTGCCTCAAATTTTGTTGACATACTCAAGTATCATGTCGATAACAATACAAGAAGAGTCCGAATGAATAGGAAGAACACGGCAATTAAGCAGAGGATAACACCCTTACTTCTCTGGTCCGTAAATGAGAAAAACCGGATGTTCATACTCATACAAGCGGACCAGAACAATGAAACGTTAAAGGCGGAATATAGAAAGTCAACACTTGCAAAACTGATTCAGGTGTCGGAGAGGAAATTTATTCAGGACAATATGGTGAAAAATAGACATGATCCGGCAGCACTTTGGAAGAACGTGAATAGGATTTGTGGTAGGGATAATACTAAAACGACCATTCCATGCATTAAGACGGAAGAAGGTATGGTATATGTGCGGAAAAAAAATCCAACAAAATGAATGAATATTTCAGTAAGATTGGAATAAAAATTAGTAATAACTTAGATGATACTCCTTACTGCAATGAGAGGCGAAATATTAATGAGAGATCGTTGTTCATGTGGCCCACAAGTGAATTCGAGGTATTGTCAACAATTAGTCAGTTTAAGTCGAATAAAAGTGCTGGGGATGATAAAATTCAATCTGAAACGCTGAAGACGGTATCGCAACAAATATGTTTACCACTGATACATATAGTAAATTTATGTTTCGTAAAAGGCACATTTCGAATAAATTGAAATTAGGTGTAATAAAACCAATACATAAAGAGGGCTCAAAAACTGAAATGAGTAACTATCGGCCCATAACGTTGATTTCAAATATTGCCAAGATCATTGAATAAATAATAAATATGAGAATGGTCACATTTTTAGATAAGATCAGCATCAATAATCAATATGGGTTTAGGAGAGGCAGGTAGACAGATGATGCTATTCTGAACTGACTACGGAACTGTACGGAGCAATGTATAAACGACTGATACTATCAGCCATAGAATATTATTAGAAAAGTTGGAGGAATACGGAAAAAGAGGAGTTTCAAATCACCTAATTGAATGCTACCTGTCAAACAGAGCACAGGTTGTGGATATCGATGGCACGGTGAGCGATTCCCTTGTTGTTGAATCTGGGGTCCCGCAGGGCACTGAGTTGGGTCCTGTTCTATTCATCGTTTACGTGAACGGTCTTCTGCAGCAGGCTACGGTTCTAAAATGATGAGCTGTGCGGACGACACCGCCATACTTTACACATCAAACTGTTGGCAACCTCTGAAGTTCAAAGCAGAAAAAGATTTCGCTAAAATGAAGCTATGGTTGCAGGTAAACAAGCTGGAACTGAATTGTAAAAAAACTAAATATTTGGCATTCACGTCGTACGCCTGCAACCTGCCAATCGATGAGCCCCTTAGAGTGGGGCCTGATGTTGAGATTCCATCTGCAAAATGCTCGAAATATCTGGGCATTTTAGAGCATAGGCATCTCAGATGGGACCTACATGTGGAAAATCTTGAGAGAAAAATGAGGGGATTGGTTCAAAGATTCAGATGTCTTAGGCAGTATTTAGATTTGGAACATCTCAAGCTAGTGTAATATGCACTGGTGCGGTCACAGTTGTTTCATGGCATATATGCTTGGGGAGGTTTCTGTGAGAATCACCTGCGAAGTTTGGAGACTCTGCAAAAATGGGTGTTGAAGATAATCTACAGGGTGTCTCAAGTTCGAGTGCCTATTAGACGTTTCTGGAGAACTAGACATATTTGAAATCTGAAAATTGGGATTATGATATTGTTTGAAGTTCTCTACAGAGCTAAAATATTTTCGAAGCCCAAAAACTTCCGGTTATACAGGGAGTGAAAATAAATTCGACGAAAATTTTTTTTTTCAAGTTTTCCATTCCTGGTATGATCGAGTATTCAATAGTGAATACATTTCTGTTAAAACCATTGTATTAAATCGAATAGTTTTCAAAATATCCACAGAAAACTGGAAAAAAAGTCAAATATGTTCAGTCAGTAATATGTTCATTATTCTTATTTGAAATATCCTGAGCGTAAACCGTTTTTACAACATCGAAGAGGAAGGATGTGAAAAGGTCATGCGTCTTTTGGATTTGAAAAATATCATCACAGGGTGTTTCAAATTTTGTGTTGAAAATTGTGATCTTAAATTGGCCATAACTTCTGTTTTTCAAATTAGAACCCTATTTTTTTATAATTGTGTTGGATTCTGCGGTCAAAAATAATGATAGTTTTCTCACATGATTATGCTCCTAAATTCAATAATTTCTGAGTTATTTGAGATTTTCTGGATTTATGGTGTACGTAGAGTCAAATTCTTCGAATCTGATTCATAAGGATATTCTGTAAGCATAGAAGATAGATGAATAATCCCACACAATCCCCTGAATTCACAAGTGTCAGACAGGTCTTATTGTTAGTCGTTATGAAATTTTTTGATTTCACAAAATGAATCGTTGCTATTCTAATAATGAGAGTTTGGATTTATTTCTTATATAGTATTTGAAACACCCTGTGATGATATTTTTCAAATCCAAAAGATGCATGACCTTTTCACATCCTTCTTCTTCGATATTGTAAAATAGGTTCACGCTCAGGATATTTAAAATAAGAATAATGAACATATTACTGATTGAACATATTTGACTTTTTTTCCAGTTTTTTTTTGGATATTTTGAAAACTATTCGATTCAATACAATGGTTTTAACAGAAATGTATTCACTATTGAATACTCGATTATACCAGGAATGGAAAACTTTTTTGTCGAATTTATTTTCCCTCCCTGAATAACCGGAAGTTTTTTGGCTTCGAAAATATTTTAGCTCTGTAGAAAACTTCGAACAATATCATAATCCCAATTTTCAGATTTCAAATATGTCTAGTTCTCCAGAAACGTCTAATAGGCACTCGAACTTGAGACACCCTGTATAATAAAAATATAAAATTTCCGACCGATCAACTATATGAAGAGACTGGAATATTAGATGTCAGGCAGTTCTTCTTGTTGAGTCTCCTGACGAACATTAGTAGGAAAAAGATCAGAATCAACCCTATAGAACATCATCACCATACCAGAATGAGGGAAGATTGTGTCGGTGTTTCGAGAAGTCTGAAGACGGTGGGGCAAAGAGGCTCCCAGTATGTGGCTCCTAGACTTTTCAACATACTCCCGAGGAGGAAAAGAGACTGGTTTTCCATAGGAATTTTAAGTCAACAGTGAAGAAATGGCTCAATCAAACAAACAGGAGGATAATACATGATATTACAAAAAATAAATTAATATTATACTGGGATCTAGGGATATTGTCTGGTCTTTTTTTTTGGGGTTATTTTTGTTCGGTTGTATTTTTTTGGTATAACAAGCTTGGATTGTCTTTTGTATTTTGGAGTTTGATTGTCAATAGAATCAATATTGTAGATGAGTAAATACGTGAGGTCACATACAAGAAGCTGAGCTACTTCTGTGACAGATAATTTATTTCAGTTGAAATACTATTTATGTTCTGTTGTTGTATACGAAAAAATGAATTTGTAGCTTGATGGAAATAAATTTATTTTTATTATATTATTATTGTTATTATAACGTTATCCTTATTTATGATGACCGCCGAGACTAATATTTGTGGTTTTATTCATTAAAGATTAAAGTGATATTGATATTTTCAATTGGGGTATTCTTCAAATGAAAAATATTTCTCATTAAGTTTCTATAGCTTTATTTCATACATAATAATGACAACTGAGAATTAATTTGTATTAATATTTTCCACAACAGTAATATGTCGAGATTTACATTTCGGATTTTTGAATCTATTAGGATTATTTAAAACATTTGTCATCCATTTCTCCGCATTTGGTTTCTCCCGTGGTTTATCCTCTGTAGTGATCATCATACTTGAGATGTCTACTAACTAATGAGTTCACTTTTGGTGAGAACATACACACCCATCGATAAAGATCGTCACAATTACTAAAGGTATATATACACTGTTCGAGTATGTGATTCATACACTTTGGGGATTTCTTCTCGAAATTTGGTGAAATCCAACCAAATTCTTTCACATTGAGTACTTGAACATATGTTTCTTTCATAAAATTTTTAAAAAGTTCATACCTCTGATGCTCATTTACGTGAACGATATCTCCATTTTGTAAAAGACTATTCAAAATTTCGGGTTATTTTTCATATTCAGTGAATCCTGTGGTATATCTAAAACCATGATGTTTATTTTGCAAATATCATACACTTTTCTTATCATGGTTACATAGAGATGAAAATTTCTTCGGTGATATCATAATGAAATGAGATAGTTTATCTCCCATTCCAAAAGATAGTTCCTCAACATAGGATTCTCCATTTTTCGGAAACCCTTGAACATCACATATTTTTGTACGCATTATAATTGATCCATTTTTCTAACTTCTTCTGTTAAAGGTTTGAATGCTACAATACAATAATGTACTATTAGACACGAAACTCTTATTTATTCCTTCGAGGAATCTATCTCTAGTTTCACATCAATTGTTGTAGCTTTGAATGTTGGATCTCTTCTGGAACAGTCAACTACGAAAATCGGCTTCTCTTTGAATTCACTAAAAGTCAGGAGTGGGAATTTATTGAAAATTTGACCAAATTGGATGAAATTATGATAAGCTTTAGAATATTCATTTTTCTCAAGATTCAAACGTGAATTTTCTTGGGGAATTATATCTGAATTCAATAATACACATACATCTGTTATATTTATATGATCGAATTCAATTATATCCGCAGAACTTCTATTTTTCTTATCAGTTTGGAAACCGCCGATTATGAATCTCGGACACTCGATTTCTGTAGATGTTTTTACATCCCAAATATACTTATTACCACCGTGTGGTGATGAATGTAATTCAAGAATCTCCCACTTCCTGAATTGCATTGAAATAAGTTTATTAGACCTAATGGCATTCAACAAATCCATCTTGATAAAATCATTTGGGTGAATATGTTTCACTTCTGATTCCACTCTATCAATGATATAATCTGTACGATCCTTAGGATCGGACGTTATTTTTTCAGCATTATTTTGTAATCTGAAGAATCGAAACGTTTGTTCACCACATAAAGCCATTTGATAGTCTGTGAAAAAGTTGAATTAGTGATGGACGGGTATTCTAAATATAAGACTTCCATCCGAGTTCACAGTTGGAGTTTCCGGATTGTTTCATCCTCCCGTCCCCAATATTTCCGAATTGTTTTCTTCATAAACTAGGTATTCTCGCATGGTTGATATAATACCAGGATTTAGAACATTTTCAATCTCCGTACTACAGACTTCATAAATAATTGAACTAAATGGACTTCTTCACTACATTTAGTTTTTTGTAATTTTCCTTTAATAATAATAGCCACATCGTACATCAAAAGCCAACAGTCTGTTCGATTTATCGTGATTTCAATGACATTGGAAAGATTAAATGATTTAACGAATGGTAAATAAAATAAATTGATAATTCCACATTCATATTCTTTCCTTGGAAATTTTGGTAACTTATATCTCATGAAAACACCTCTTGCGAATGATTCGATTTCATAATCATAAGGGTCCGTTTGGTTATTTCATTCAGTTCAGTGACTGTTACCTGATAAACAAGCCAAAGCCACGTTTGGATTTCCTAATGAAAAGACAATGACTTATAGACTCCATCGCTTTGTTGTGTCGTTGATCCTCTTCTAGCTTCTTCTTAGCATTATTAGCTTCAATTACCATTTTAGCAACAGCATTTCCCCCACTTAACAATATACCCAAAGCCTCTGCTTTGACTCAAAAGAAAGTTTCTGAATTCAGAATATTGTTATAGAAAGATAATAACCAAGACAAGGAACTTTCTCCTAAATGTTCGATGAATTCAGAATAAATCTATTTTTACTGAGATTTTGAAGACTTAATTGCAGCCCTTAATTTATTTATATTGAATGGATGCGACATATGTTCTAAAGTAGGAACTGATTTCTTGAACTTTTTCAATTTTTTTCTTCATATTCTTCATTTTAGATATATTAACTGATACGAACCCATCATTTGAGCGGCGATCGATTAATTTTGAATTATTTTTGATGATGATGAGGCTGGGGAGTAGCTTCGTCTAATTTTCTCAATATATCCTATGAACTCCTACTCGAATGTGTGATATTCATTTTTGATACAACACTTTCCCTCTCCTCTTTTCGGCTTGTATTGATAGAATTCATATGCCTTTCACATTTATCAACGGATAGTGATTTTTGATAGCCCTTATACAAATGATCGGTTTCTTTCGACCAACCTGGAATATAGTCGTTCCAGATACCTATTGGAACGAACATTATGCTGCGGCTTTCTCAACACCTATAAATCTGTGATAGTTATCGTGAGTGGGTTTAATCCACCTAACATCATTGTCTACTTTCCTATCAAATTCATTCCAATTTGCTCTCTTGAAGTTTCAACGAGGTCTTTTTAAACTTTCAGCATATTGAATGAATCTTCTTAAGGTCAACAGAATAGGCCTATGTTGGCTATGAGAAAAAACTCCTAGAATTTTACTCTTTTTAGGAAGCGGTTTGCAAGTATTGTCACAAGACACTAGACGAAGATCTGAATTATAGCCTTTATTCCATCTAGAGGAATGAAATTTTTCAATAAAAATCAAAAAGGAATCACCCAGTCAGCTAAAGCTATTCCACTTATTATTATTATTCTTATAACCCTACATTAATAATAATAATAATAATAATAATAAAACTTTATTCACAGCCGAAATATACAAACAAGATACAAACGAGTTATTGCATGAGGTGAACAAAGTGACTCTCGGGATAAGTGCAAAGCACTTGTTTCCTAAAAAATGTAGGGACATATAGAAAATCAAAAACAAATATATATACATGTATAAACACTATGATATGAAATGCAAAATAGTAAACAACAAAATATGAGACTTCACACACATATAGTCCACAATGAGAAAACAAAACCGGGTAACAAATTTCAGTGCACTATTAGCTAATAGCTATCCTAACAAACCTCTCACAAATTGTCTGCCTCTCTGAAAAATAAACGACTTCAGTTCCCCCCTGAACAGTGGCCTCGACATTATATTCTTAATATTCTCCGGCAGTGTGTTATATAATTTGATCGCGCAAAAGAGTACGCTCTCTGTGAGATTGATTTTTTTATTATAGTAGGGTAAGCGAGTTGTGCACGATGTCGTGTATTGTACTGGTGGTTTCTGGAGCCTGCCTTACTACCACAGAATTGATACTTTACGTTGGTACAGAAGAAGTATAATTGTCTGATATCCATTATTTGGCATTCTGCATATAAGAGATCCGACGGATACCTCGAGTCTTAGACATAATTAATTTGAGAAATCTTCTCTGCAGTATCTCTAAAGGAGTAATATAAATACGCGAGGCTGAACCCCAGGCAACTATGCCGTATCTCAAGTGGCTTTCAACAAGCGCAGAATACAGAAATTTTAGTTCTCTGACTGGCAAACATTTTTTCAGGCAACGGAATCTGTAAAGGACTGACTGTAGTTTTTTAATGACATATCGTACGTGATAATCCCATTTCAGGTTACTATCTATGTATACACCCAAATACTTGATTTCTCTCACGGAATGGATGGTGAAAGTATTCCCTTGTGTGATCACGTTGATGTTCTCGAATGGGCAGACGTTGGATGTGTTGCAACTGAATGGTAGAAAGTTAGTTTTCTCCAGATTGATTGTCAAGAGTTTGTGGTCAAACCATTGTTTGAGTAGTATAAAATCTGTTTCTACCTTATTCTTGAGATCACTCCATGTTTCCGCTTCATAGAAGATTGCAGTATCGTCAGCATATCCTATTATGTCGCCTAATGTGTTCAGTCTGAATAAATTATTCAAGTACAAATTGAACAATAACGGTCCCAACACAGTACCTTGAGGCACACCACATTCGATTTTTTGGGGTTACTTGTTGTATCACCCACCCTCACAAATTGTTTTCTGTCATGTAGATAGCTTTCAAAGATTTTCAAACAAGTTCCTCTGATACCGTTGTTTTCTAGTGTCTGTAAAAGTAATTGATGATCAACAGCTTTTGTTAAGTTGATGAATAGGCATAAGGAAGGTTTACCATTTTCTAGAGATCTGTGTATCAGCTCCGTGAGTTTCAGTATCGCATCCTCGGTAGACGTTTTTTCCTTGAATCCAAATTGTTTGTTTGAAATGAGTCCATATTTATTTATGAAAGAAGTTAGTCTATTTTTAAGTAGTTTTTCAAATATTTTAGAAATATGCGTGATCAGTGAGATGGGCCTATAATTGTTGACTTCTGCTTTATCTCCTTTTTTATGTATCGGGGTCACTATTGTCATTTTGAAGCAATCGGGCCAGATACCGAGCGACATGCATTTGTTGATAATGTACACCAGAGGATTGAGAATATATTTTGAAATAGATTTCAGTAGATCAGCCCCAATTTCATCTATTCCAGCGGATTTTCTGCTTTTTAATTCACTTATCAGGCAACTAACTTCTTTTTCATCTGTGGGGATCAGAGCTAGTGAGTTGGCAAGAAAATATTCAGTCGAGATGTAATTGGGATCTTTTGTGATTTTTTTAGCCAGGTTTTTACCTACATCGACAAATTTGTCGTTGAAAGCGTTAGCAATGTCTTTGCCACTTGTTAATATTTCCCCGTGGATATTTTTTATAGATCCGATACCTGACGTTTGTTTTGCACCGGTGAGTTCCTGTACAACATTCCACAGTTGTTTTGTATTTTGTTTGTGGTTTTCAATTTTATTTTTGTAGTAGTTGTTTTTTGTTTTTTGTATAAGATTAGTCACCATATTTTTGTATTCTTTGTAGCTGTCTTTCAGAATATTGTTGTCAGGGTATTGTAGTGAGATCTGAAACATGCGGTTCTTTTTGTTGATTTTGTCCAATAGAGAATTGGTCAACCAGGGTGCAATCCTGTTTCTTTTCCTAGATGTGTTCTTCAATTCGGTGTTTTCATTAATTAAATTCTGTATAATGGTTACGAAATTGTTCATTGCGATGTTAGGATCATCTTCGGTACAAATTGACTCCCAGGTTGTGTTCTGCATTTGTTTGCGTATTTTACTGTAGTTCAGATATTTAATATGATTGTTCCTAACTGACTTTTTGTTTCCTTCTTTAGTTACTATTTGCAATATTGTAGTTGAATGGTCTGTAATGTTACTGCCCACAATGAGAGGCATGATCATTTCTAGGATATTGTTTGATCTTGATTTTATGAAAACATGATCAAGGCATGACTTTGCCCTTGTGGGTTTATTAATAGTGGACACATAACCGTACTCACTCAAGACATTCAGGTATTCTATTCTATTTTCATCTTCTTGAAGTATATTAATGTTTATGTCACCTATAAACAAGCAGTAATCATTTATTTCCGTTTGGTGGTTCTCAAAATATACCTGGAGAATGCGGTTGAAGTCGTTTATACCGGTGGAAGGTGACCTGTAACAGGCTGTTATGAAAAATTTACTTCTTCCTATTTTTATTACGGTTTTTAGAAATTTTATATGTTCTATTTCAACTATGTCATACTCAAAATCGTGTTTGCTCTTTATATAGATCACGGTTCCATCGTTCTGATTGAATTCGCCTTTATTATAGATCAATGTGTAGCCAGGAATATTGTATAAGTTTGTATCACCTATTATTCGGGTTTCTGTTAATACTATACAATCAAAATTTGAGTCAACATCAAGGAGGAAAATTTTAAACTCGTCAATGTTTTTATCGATACGTATATTGTTAAGTATTATATTAAAGCTATTCTTAGAATTCACTTGTAAAACCTCTCTGCATTCTCGGCTATCATTAAGGGTGAAAGTTTCAACTGGACTTACATAGAAATCTCTAAGGTACTGATCCATCTTTCAAGTCTCTCCACACATAGTTACAAGAACACACAAAAAACACCCACACACATGAGAGAGTTTTATTTCTTGATATTCTGTCAGGTAACTACTCTACTAGTGCAGGATGGTGAAGAGTTTGATCCTGTCTTCGGTGTGTAAATTTTCTTCTTTTTGTCTTCAAGTTTTTTGCCTTGTAATATATTTCTTACTAAACTTCCTCCTTTCCTTCATCCAGTCTCTGCTGTGCTTCTTCTTGGACCTTGTTAGCTTCCTCATTCGGCCCTCCCTATGTTTCCTGTCCTGGATTATATTCTCAGGTGGTTCCTTGCAGTTTTCCACAGGAGTATTCAATGAAAATAAGTGTAGGCTATCTTCAAAATAAGCTTGTCCAGTACTTGGGGTGTGTGGAGCGCTTTTTGATTTAGGTCCCTTCAATGGGGAACCGATAAAGTCGCTTGGGTTGGAATTTTCTTCAGAGTCAAGGTCATTTAACTGTTCTATGGTATACTTTTCGTTGTTAACAATAAGAGTACGACCCTGTATCCTAGCGAAGTAATTTTTAGATCTTGCGATGTTGAGATGTCTTCTTAGTGTTCTTCTGTCTTGTCTGTCTTCGTAGCATAAATCCTGCACAAAGAAAATATTGGTTCCTTTGAGTTTGTGGCAATTTTCTAGAATAATTTTTTTTTTTTCAGGCACGAAACGAATTCAATTTTGATCGCCTCTTTGTTTCCTGTTCTGATGGGGTATAAGTTATTTATTTCGCTCACATTTATGTCGACTTCAAGTAGTTGCCTAATTTTGTCTAGTACTACGCTGACCAGATCTGGGTACTCTTGAATATCTAAGCCATAAATTAGAACATTATTTTTGCGAATATGCCTTTCAAAGCCTTTGCACCTGTTCTCTGCTTCCCTCTGTTTCTTTTCTAAGGCGTCTAATTTAGCAAAGCATGATTCAACTCTCCCATATAATTTCAAATTTTCTCTGTGGATTTCCTCCTTCAGTTCAGCTCTGATCCGCTCAGACTCCTTCCCAATAACGTCTAGAAGTTTCCTCAAAAGTTCAGAGTTCGAAATGTCTTCAGAAACTTTTCCAGCTTCGGCAATCATAATACACTTACATAATTTATGATTTGGCTCAATGATCAATAATCAATAATTCAGTTTATGAACTCCTGAATCAATGCCGATGATCCACTCTCTCCACAACTCGGCAGGAATAATCTAAGAACAAAATTCATGCACTCTCCCACAAAACCTTGCGGTCTGGCAACACCGTCGAGCAGAACAACTCGAAATGTTGGGAGATCCCACAGTGCAAAGTCCAATCTCGGACGGGTTCAAGTGGATTAACTATTTGTTTACAGCCTAGGAACATGCGATAAACTTGAAAAAACTCACAGGTATTCTACTTAGAGTTAAGGAGAATCGATTGTAGCACTTGTGATCAATTAAAAATTGTAGTTGACTGTGATAATAAGTATTCAATGGCTCCCGAAGACTATCCGTGATCTCTCACAGTTGAACGATTATGAACACACATTATGTGGTGATAATCAAAATCAACGCAATAAATTGAAGGATGAGGAAGTTTTATATCCAAATTTCTTGGCCAAATAGTATATATTCGTAGGTTCTGAATATTAATGATAGAAATCTTGCAAAATTTGGAAGGGATAAGAATACACCCTCAGTCTCGCCCTTTCGTATTTATTCGATATTGTAGACAGAGAATTTTTTAACCATAACAAGCTAAACCATAAATTTTACTAAGGGGATAATCAACGAATACATATCGACATATGTATTTGAATACACATATTCTTCTATAGTTCCTGTTTTACGATTTTTTACAGTATCCGTATGTGTCTCTTGAGGGAGAATAATCTCTGCATCATATTCCTCTGCAACATTAAAATTATTGTAACTTTTGTCTTTAGAAAAGCCCTCTACATTAAAATTCAAAACACAAGATTTGTCGCCATCTGCAAGGAGGATTCTGTGAATCTGGTTTTGCGGTCCAAATGACGATTTATCAGATCTTCTTATGTTGGAAGTCTGCTTTGGAACTCATTCAAAGAAAAATTATTACCCATAGAGGTTTTGATATAACACTTTTTTCATTCAGAAAAAAACGTAGGAAAATTATCGACTGAAATCAACTATGACTGATGTCATAATTAGATTATGGTTATAATATTATACTAGTAGCCAGTAGATCCATAGGCCCGGAAATCTATAGGCCATTAGATCCATAAGCCCGTAGTTCAATAAGCCCATAGATCAATACAGATCATAGATCAATATAGACCATAGATCAATGAAACGCACAGAAGCACGAAACATAGCAAAGAAACCCGTTGAAGGCAAAGAAACTCGAAAGAACATGAAGAAACACGAAAGAACGCAAAAAGCCCAAAGAAATCGAAAAAACCTGAAGGAACGCAAAGAAACCCGTTGAGAGCGAAAAAACATGAAAGAACTGAAAGAAACACGAAGAAACGCGAATAAACACGAAGAAATGTGAAAACACACGAAGGAACGCGAAAAAACACGAAAGAACGCGAGAAAACACGAAAAAACACGAAAGGACCCGAAGAAACAAGAGAAAACCCGAAGAAACACGAAAGAACCCGAAAAAACACGAAAGATCGCAAAAAGCCCAAAGAAAC
The DNA here is from genome assembly GCA_030674115.1 of Micraspis discolor. Lineage (NCBI taxonomy): Eukaryota > Metazoa > Arthropoda > Insecta > Coleoptera > Coccinellidae > Micraspis > Micraspis discolor. The sequence goes on from JARTUT010000046.1 coordinate 54,409, forward strand.
CCGAAAAAACCCGAAGGAACTCAAAAAACCGAAAGCGCGCAAAAAACTCGAAGGAAAGCTAAAAACCCCGAAGGAGCACAAAAAAAACCGAAAGAGCGCAAAAAATCCTGAAAGAACTTGTAAATTTCACGCCCTGTATATCAATCGATCGCAAATTCATTGTAAACTGCACACCCTCTATGACATTTTATTGAAATTAGCTCTCGTACGCGGGAAAAACACGAAAACTTGAGAAAAACTCAGGTGAAAGTCAGCGCTAGGAATGCGCAACTCATATGTGACATCCTGTATATGAATCGAGAATATTTAATCGAATTGAGAAGCCGTAAGCAGAAAAAACCAAAATAACTCGATCGAAGGTAGCTGTTAGAAATTGACAACGCATATGAAACGCCCTGTATATATTTGATTCGCAGTGGGTGCTTTTTTCACCAAAAAAAATAACCAAAAGAATATCGTTTCAACTCCAACGATTCGCGCTTGGTGAATTCTACAAAGGTAAAATAAAAATTATTCGATAAAGGTCTTAAGGTGTAACCATGAACAGAGTGCCTCGCCGATTACTTCGAATTTCGTTCCACTCGTTCACACATAAACTAAGTGGATCCGATTTACGTCTAGAATATGATATAAGAATCTACGTAAGATTAGAATGTCAACGACAATTGTCATTTCAGAGTAGGAATCGACAGGGGTGAAATGAATTAGCTAGGGATTGCAAAACTGGTTTTATGCTGGGTAAATTTTTGAATTTCAGAAATACATATCGTAGACTGTAAGACTATAAGAGAATACCTCACCGGGGCTCTTACGAATCCTATGAATTGAAGAAATTTCAAAATATTATACGAGATATGGGTTAATATTGTAATTGGAATGATCTGACAAAGTTCTGTGAACGTTGGATGTGACAGATGATCTGGAAATTTGTGTTTGAGCCGAAGTAAGCTATTTTCAGCAATTAATTTAAAATATTTTTACTTGCGATTGGATGATATGAATAGCCCTATCCAATTGTCCGATTCTCGGGGAAGGCACATTTGAAAACAGTTTCTCTTGATCGTGTCAGTGGGAAAAGCCTTTTTCAATTTTACCGGACCATCTTTCGCCAAAAACCGGGAAATCGATGTTTTGGATAAATTATGTTAATTAATAAATGTTAGCGTGGCCGTAAAGGCATGTGAAATGCACCTAACTAAAGGTCGTATTAAGAACTTTACGGTGCTCGCTTCGCTCGCAAGATCGCCTTCCCTTTCTACCTCGAAATATCGCATTTTTAAACCCCTCGCCAACCAAAAGTTTTTTGATCTCCTTTGGTGGTTACCTGTATCGAACCATCGATTACCACAGAAATATTTCTTATTGTTTTTAATATATTAAGAAAAAATACCTTCACGAATCCACAGTAAAACATTCAAAAAAGAACACACTCTTTCTCTATATTCTCTATAACTGAAAATTATAAAGAAAAACTTGCTGATTCGAGAATGCATCATTCCAACGTTCTTGAAGAATCTTTGGACGCATAGGTAGTGCTTCATTCGGCAATCGCCAAATAGAGAGTTACAAATTGATTAAACATATGGTCGTAGATATGAACATAGAACTTCTAGTTGAAGCTTGGGTGTTAGCTCTCAAAATTTTTATTTACGAAGTGTTAATGATAAATTTTATTTTTCTGGCAGCGATGGTCTCATGAAATTGTTATTCAATAAGGAACCAGAAGGATTCACACGAGAAGACGAGGAATATTATAAGCAGCTATTAAACATCACTTACTACCATGTAAATAGGGGGAAGTTCAATCAATTGAAACAGGTCAAAGCAGATATTGGTCACAAATATAAATATATTATAATGGAATTTGGTGGTGGAATGATGCCTTACAAAAACAAAGCGATTGAGTACATATATTGGGACAACATAAATGAATAAGTTGATCGTTTGTGTTTATTGTATGCGTCAAAAGAAGCTAGAAATACCTCAAACGATAACGAAATCGAAGCAGTTGTGGAAGAGAATTATTTATAAGTAGACGTTGATTGCAACGAATTCATAATTAAAGGATCTTCAAACAAGAGCTTTGTTTTTTCAAAACAAGATATAACAAAAAATGTTGATGACTATGATTCGAATTTTCATTGTATAAAAAAATTGTGAAGTGATTTCAAGTTTGTTATCCGCATTTGTCAACTTCAAAGATATTTCCAATAACACACACACATATAGACCAAGATCAGATCATTGCATTAGAAGATTGATTGTGGAATTCGCAAAGATGTCACAACCATCCAAAGAAATACTTCAAGTAATCAAGGAACTTCACCGTCTTGTTGTTTTCACAAAAGGATATCTCCTCAATGGACTACTGAACTATTTAAAATCATAAAAATTAACTGAACTACCCAGTGAGCTACCTACTTCAAGATACAGGCAGACCTATGAGTGGAGCTTATTAATAAGAAGATTTGAAAAACACAAAACAGCCGCAAGTTCAATTGGTTGAAAGTGTATTGGACAGTCATGCAGACAAGATTGTGGTGCGATGGCTGGGAATGGGTGAAGAACATGATTTATGGCTCCGACCAGAAAACAAACTTTGAACAACTATTCAAGCACCAATATATAAGTCGCTGCTAAGTTGAAATGCGGATTTGAATCCATAATCATATAATTTTTCAGTTAAAAACGAGCAGCACTACCGGTTGAATAGACAATTCCACCTGGAAATCGAATGTGGTTTAGGGTCTGCATCTCTATACATTGATTGTTGTATAAGTCCAGCAAGATAATTCACGCCTGCTGTCAAGCTGAGCTGTAAAGACTGTGTGATATCCTGTGATGATTGGGAATGGAAAACGTTTATGGCAATAACAAAAAATGCTTACCATTATGAATGAGGAGCTACAGTTGTAAGATGTTCTGGTGAATGTATTATTACTAGCTTCACAAAAGGGGAAGCTGCATATATTTCAGTGGACTTCGATTAGATATTTCAATTGAAGCAACTACTGATTATCAATCGTCTTGAAATGTTGAAAGATCTACTAATAACTTTGTATTACTATAATTTCGTAGACACCATCAAAGAATTGATACGGAGCTGCAGCAAAAGTAACAACGATCGTAATTCTGTTGAAGATTCAATAAATGCTCACTGTAAAATTAATCTATGTGTTCAGAATTATGCAATTCCAGAATGTATTTTTTCATACGAATGAAGTATTGAACGAACGATGTAGATAATCAGAATTACGTGGAGTCAATCAAAATTCCTCTGGAAATTATTTTTAAATGTCAAATCAACAGCGTCTCTCCATTCAAATGCAAATAATGCAATTACAAATCTGGTCAAGGCATTTCAATTTCAATAGCACATATCTGTCGAATTATAGCTTCTTCACGTCAGTGCTCAGAAAATTCAGAAATTAATACCAGAATATCTATTCACTCATCTACACATGAAATTGAACTAACGAAATTGCTTTTCTGTGTTGATGTTGATTATTCAACTGGCTTTAACAGCTTCGATTCAATCAAAGAAAAACATATTATTGCGATTTTTCAATTGTCTCAGTTTCAAAGGAATAAATTCTAGTTGTATGCAATCGAAAATTTGCTGAACACCTTGTATATATCTAAGAACTATTTCACTTTCAATGACTACTAAATACTCATATCGTTCCTCAATCATCACGGTGCAATTCGGATTCTTATCAAAGATGTTTCTAGGGATACTACTCACCAAATTTTTATTTTCGACGCATTGGAGGAGTTCCCCGAAGAGGACTTCAGCTAAATCTAATGGAACTTCAAAAGCCCTTTGGATGGTCCCAATTATGTAGTCCTTAAGTACTTTGAGAACCTTCAATTCGTACCTGAAAAATGGTTCCCATCAAAATTGGTATCCCTAAAATTATTTAATTCGAAAATGTGAATAATTAATGTGAAAGTTACGGCTTTAACTCTTGACAGCGTGATTGAGAAGGACGACCAAGGAGTTCTAATTAGGATAGCTGTGATCCGAAAAAAAGATTTCTTATGCATATAACGATAAGCTATTGTTATGGCTCAATCCATAAAGATACCAAATTGAGGTTTTACGAAACGACTTGGTGTAAAATCGGATTCACTTTTCATTAACTTAAGCGAATTCAAATATTTTGTTATTTCTTCGAATGAATTGGGTTAGAAGCGATAAATCATTTTTTGACATGGAAGTGATTTATTTCAAATATAACATCCATGAACTAGAGATACTGGTAACATTATCGATTGGTTGGAGTAAACTATCTAACTATCTAACTTGCTATGATGGGTATAATGATGTCTCAATGAAAAATCCGTTCTGATGGTAGGTTTTCCTGAATTCAATTTTGTTTTTTTTTTTCTTCAGTAATCTTATGACAATTGTGTTCACTCTAATGAGGTAATGGCAGTAGTATTAGTATAACAAGCGCGCAAAAACTCCTGACGCCACGACAGTCTTTTTCTACATTTTTAGATTCCACTAAAATAAGAAGCATTCAGTTTATTGTCAGTGGAGCAACAAGTGCAGTAAAGGATTACTTTTGCATTACTCTCTATATGGAGAATTATGTTAATCGAAACTTTTTTCCGTATGTTGAATACCGGCGGGTTTATGTAGCTTGAAGTGACTTCAGTTATTTAACAGTAGATACTTACTTATATACGAAAGAAATGAGATCAGCTGCTCTTCCCGAACCATCGCATACTACAACAGGCACAGGAGGATCGTCAGTTACATATTCCAGGACTGCTCGAATGGTGTTCGTACCACCTTCAATTACTAAACATACCAAAGGTATCGGACTCTGTGTAACTGAAATCAAATAAATTACCGATGAGTACGACGTCAAGTTCCAGATGAATCTAAAAGATTCATGAAGAATACTGTTGAAAGGACTGGTATCGAAAATGTGCATAGGTCCTCAATGTGTCAAATTTGGGATGGGCAAGACAGATGGTTTATTTCCGTAATACTTTCGACAGCTTGGGGAAACTGCTTTGTCCTTGGTCTGATCGGGAGCAAGGATTCTTTGTGAAAAATCAATGTGTTAATGGAATTCAATCTAATGAGATTGGGTGCTTGAAAATCAGCTGTTATTATTTTTCTTTCAATGAATTTTGAACCCCGTACATCAGTACATTAGACCAAATCCCTTTCAACACACTCTCAGAGACTAATATAAATATACAGGGTGCTCGGCACATGGACCGTCAAATTTTTTGGGGCGTTGGTAGGGTCATTTGCTACCTTTTCAGTCTTGGAACCTAGGTCCTTAGTATTACGGTTACGGAGGTATGATTTTTATTAGGTTTTTCTAAATTACCCAAAATGTACCCTTCGAAGCCCCATAACATTTTTTGCGTGTGCTTTTACATGCATTTTTTTATTGTATTAAGTCTACATGAGTGTGTGTTTAAAAATAAACGTTTTTATTGTTACAGATAACACCACAAAATTAACACGTGGGCCTATTATTAAAAAAAAAAAAAAATTATGAAAGTATGAAAACATCACCACTCCTATTGAAATTTCAAAAAAGTTACAGCTATTACAAACTTATTTTTTCAAAGTTCTTTGGTTTATAACGTTGCTAACCATATGCTATTTACGTAGGTCAATAAAAAAATAATAATGCAAATAAGGTTTTAGTCAGAAGAGTGAAGAAAGTCGCACCTAAATAAAAGTACGGATTTCGACACAACACAGCGAGCAAGGAAATTTTCCCTGCCCGTTTTAGACGCGCGTGAATTATTTTTACTATTTCTGTTCTTAGGTCGGATTGGGTTAGTCGCCGCTGACTTGACCCTACCGTCATTCGAAATTTAACTGTCTCTGCTGTTGGAAGTGTCTGTGCCGCGTTGTTCAGTTATTTGAATTTGTATTTTTCGTTTTTGTTACTTTCATCGACAAAATTCGTTTTACAAACACCTGTAACCTGTAACAATTAATAAAATTCATTAGTCCGTGACAATTTTTTCGCAGTCAAAGGACAAATTTATCAATAAAAAGTTCATTTACCTTGTACCGGGGTGTAATGAAAAGCGTGTTGATTTTTATCCAGAAGTACTGACCAAACTTACCAAATCGTTAAGTTGAGTCTTTGAGCAACGACACGAATGCTTGTAGTTGGATCTTCTTCAAAGGCTTGAAGTATTTGATCGTCAACTGGTACATGGTGTTGACCTGAGGCCCTTGAAAATTTAAATTTCCAGTCTCTCTTAATCGTCGATAAGTCGTCGGGAATGTTTCGCGGTGGGGTAATCTTCGATCAGGAAATTTGGCTTGATAAATCCTTTGAGCTGCACCATTGGCCTTGCCATATGCCATCACCATATCAGCATACTCAGCGTTGGTGAAATTAGGCATATCAACAACCAAAATTGAAACAACAGTAGCAAAAAGTCGATAAAAGTAACAAAAACAAAAAAATACAAATTTAAAAACTGAAGACACTTCCAACAGCAGAGACAGTTAAATCTCGAATGACGGTAGGGTCAAGTCAGCGGCGACTAACCCAATCCAACCTAAGGACAAAAATAGTAATAATAATTCACACGCGTCTAAAACGGGCAGGTAAAATTTCCTTGCTTGCTGTGTTGTGTCGAAATCCGTACTTTTATTTAGGTGCGACTTTCTTCACTCTTCTGACTAAGACCTTATTTGCAGTATTTTTTATTGACTTACGTAAATAGCATATGGTTAGCAACGTTATAAACCAAAGAACATTTTAAAATAAAACTAAGTTATTAATAGGTGTAACTTTTTTTTTAATTTCAATAGGAGTGGAGATGTTTTCATACTTTCATAATTTTTTTAATAATAAAGGCCCACGTGTTAATTTTGTGGTGTTATCTGTAACAATAAAAACGTTTATTTTTAAACATACACTCATGTAGACTTAAAACAAAAAAAAATGCATGTAAAAGCACACGCAAAAAAAGTTATGGGGCTTCGAAGGGTACATTTTGGGTTATTTAGAAAAACCTAATAAAACAATCATACCTCCGTAACCGTAATACTGAGGACCCAGGTTCCAAGACTGAAAAGGTAGCAAATGACCCTACCAACGCCCCAAAAAAATTTGACGGTCCATATGCCGAACACCCTGTATAGGTAGGAAAAACCTCGAATTATAATGGGGAAAAAATTCAGATGCACCATATTCCCATCGCACCTTCCCTTCCTATTGCCAAATTTCAATTCGCAGCTATAGATATTTCCCGAGATTTCCGCCGAATCGATGAATAATCTGATTTAACCCGAACGCCACTGACCATACCGTTCCGGTATTTCTGACAAGCGGTCTGCTGGTAATTGGTCTTTCAAGGCTGTACATCACCTTCTTTTTGCCTATACTATTTCAATGCTAATTTACTTCGTGAATAACGCATGAACCGTTTGTCGGATTTCATTCAAAATTTGAGTGAGCATTGGCATGACTATTCCCTAGTGCGTACTTTCCTCCGATTTTTGATATGATGCATAGTTTTTGGCTAATTACACTTTGAAAATTGAAATACTCTTCAGATGCAAATATTTCCTCAAGGAAACATTTTATCGAAAAAAACTCATAGGTAGTCGTTCGGTATTACATTGAACTTTGAAATTAGCTAAACTTTTTTTTTCAATTGATGGGCCAATAGAATCTTATCCTTCATTTATTATCATTTATGACTTTAGGTATGATTGGCACTTTTATGACCTTCCGATTTCTGGAGATATACGATGCTTCCAAAATTAGAGGACTTTTACAAGAAGTGCATTCTTTCAGAAATAATAGATGGCAGAATACCAAGAGAAATGAGTGTCCGCGAGATAAATTGAAATTATTATGGAAGTGGGTAAGTGTTTCTCACGAACGAAGCCTACATTCTACTCTCTCAGCGGAAAAAATTATATCGAATTTTTTCAGTTGCAGGGTCGAACACCCGTAGAAAGTTATATTTTTTTTTGACACGGGGGCAGGGTTTTTTCTGCTGAGGTTTTTCCTGGACTATTGTATCATACGCAGAATTGTATGGTACCCCGTGCACCAACCTCAGCTAGGGACATTTTGTTTCAACATGTATTGCATTATATCAACTCCCTCAATCCAACTAATATATTTTAAAAACAAAAATTTTTTATTTCGCATGTTTGATATGCCCAGGAAATATGTTTTGGAGACATGGAAATTTTATATGCTTCTTCAACTGATTAGATTTGTCCGAATAAATTTTTTTCATATAGTATAGCGCCCCATGTACAAATTCAAGAGATTGTTTTAATTAATTTGCATCATTCACATTCACATAAATAATTATAGGGTCAATTTAGACATTCAGGGTTACATCAATTCCCAACAAGCTGAAAGTTGGTGCAATTGTTCAGAACCTAATTATGAATAAAATTTGAAAGTTTTTCATTATTCCGCTGTACGGAAATATTCAAGTCAAGGTCAAAGGTCAAGAATGCGTTTTTCGCGATTATCAGCAAAAAGGCAAGTTTTATCACAAAATTACTCCAGAAAATTGTAGAACATATATTATCTATAAAATATGTATCAACTTTTTTTCCTAAGAACCACCGTTTTTGAGATACAACGTTTGAAAAAGTTATAAAAGTTGTAATCGTCATAATATGCATTCTGGGATATGAGTTTATCCATCATACTATACTTGTTTTTCAATGTACCCCAGATAGCTCGATACACAATTTTGACTCACCCTGTATACGTGGCCAAATCATGTATATTATGACGATTACAACTTTCATAATTTTTTAAACCGTTATATCTCAAAAACGGTGACTCTTTGGAACAAAATATTGATACACATTTTATAGATAATTATATGTTCTACAATATTTGTCTGGAGTAATTTTAACATAAACTTGACGTTTTGCAGAAAATCGTGAAAATCGCATTTTTGGCCTTTAACCTTGAATAAAATTTTTCCATACAGGGAAACTAATATTTTATTCATAATTATGTTTTGAACAATTTCACCGACTCTCAGCTTGTAGAGAATTTATGTAACTTCACCCTTGTTATTTGGTCTCAATTGACCGGTCTAAATAGAATGAACTCTGTATTTACCATTCTCTTCGAAACCCACAAAAAATCCATAAACACAAATTTAAGTTCCGTTTCGATCCTACCCACCGGCGACAGTACCTAGAAAGTTTATTAAGGGTCATAAATACCGTACAGACCGCCCTATTTCGTACAATGGGCGTGCTTGTTTTCAGTTCCTTGAAATTTTCGCTTGGTGCCATCTAGCGGAATTCGAGTTTCGCCGCAAGGTCGTGTACAGCCTTAAGTTCACATCCATACAAAGAAAAAGCACAGCAATAAGATATAAGGATTGATGCTTACGTCTAAAATCTTTTCAATGTCATAGTGGGAGAAACATCTGATTATTCGAGTAAACTGTACACAATAATAGGTTACAAGAAGCTTTTGCGGTATCAGAAGTATACGATTCATCAATACTCACAAGGATATAATCTCTGTTTCGATAAATGCTTTTCCAATTTCCTCCTGAGGACGATTTCAGCTCCATATTTCCCTATTGTCCCATTATCCACAAGAAGGAAATAGGCATGGCGATTATTCAGAGCAGAAAATCGTGATCTGAAAAGGAAAAATCTAAATATAAAAATGAAAAATGAAATGAATAATTGTTGATCATGAATCTTTATTATAGTTTTATTTGCAAGCCTGGAACAAGAAACTTCCGTACTTTTGCGTGCACTAGTTTAGAGAACTAGTAAAACAGCGTGCAAACGTTTTGCCCAAATGTCTATATTATTTGAATAACGAGCCGAAATTAATCTATATCGATTGAATTAGACTTCCTGATGAATAACTTGAACTTGACTATGTCCGTCCAGCCCGCCGTATACTCTGTATCATCCAATCTCTAATTTTCCTATTTTCAAAAAAGTTATTCCTCCAAATATCTCGGCCGAGTTCGATATTGGACAAAATCCGTCGGATGGTTCAATAATTATGAGCATTAGGAATTTGATTTCGTCAATCATATCTATTTGATCAAGTAGTAACTTGGAAGACGATTGAATGAGGTTGAAACAAATAGGCTTGTAGTCTTTTTGAAAATTGTCACTAAAGAAAATTCTTGAAACATTCCTAACCAAATTTTTGTATTTATGAAGGATATCGATATCCTTGATGTTATTAACAATTTATTCTAAAACAAGTTGCAGAATAGGCGCCTATTCCAACACGAATGCAAAATTCGAAAACGAGCGACGAAGGAGCGAGTGAGTGAGGCGGTCCGCCCCGGGTGCCAAGCATCAAGGGGTGACAACACGGTGACAAAGAAATACCAACTCTGTCACGCAGATAGTAGCCGCTGGTGCATCGCGGGCGGAAGGGGCAACTTATTTCGGTGACTCCCACCCCCACCCGTTCATGGAGTTCATGTTGGTGTGCAATCTATCATTAAGGAACACAATCCTAAAGCTTTGTTTATGCCTTGTGCTAATCATTCGCTAAATCTATGAGGGGTGCACTCTTTCATGAGTGTTAGTTCAAGTGTAACATTTTTTGGAACAGTAGAAAGAGTTTACACGTTCTTTTCGTCATCCACACATAGATGGGAAATTCTAATGAAAAGTGTAGGCGTATCGGTCAAAAGACTAGTAGAGACAAGATGGAGTGCTCATCACGATGCTGTTAAGTCATTGAAGAATAATTTTGAGAAACTTGTATCAACACTCGAAGAGATGTGTGATCCCAGAAGCAGCAGAGAAAACGTCGATACAAGAGAAGCAGCATCCACACTCTTACCAGCTTTATGTGACTTCAGTTTTTATGCTACCTCTCTTTTTGGTGTGAAATCCTAGAAGAAGTTAATCAGACACAAAAGTATATCCAAACATCTGGACTATCGCTGTAAAATTGTGTTATAAAAATTAAAGCCCTAAAAATTTTTCTTCAAACTCAACGTATACAAATAGTGGAAAGAGCTATTTCCTACGCAACTGAGAAATGTGAGGACTTGGATATCTCCGTTGAAAGAAGAGAAAGGAGGAGATTCCGAAAACGAATGCCAGGAGTAATGTCCCAAGATGTTGGACTAACATTGCCAGAAGAGTTGCATAGAGCTATGTTAGAATGTCTTGATAGATTTTACGAAGAACTAGAGCATCGCTACAAAGCAATGGATGATATTCTCATAACATTTGGTGTTGTTCAGTCTGAAACTCTACTTACGTCAACAGAAGAAGAACTTCGTGATAAAGTTCCAAATCTTACAAAAATCTATGATGAATTTTCTGCAGAGGACATTATTTTGGAGATTTTACGACTGAGGCGCCACTTGGAAGCCGCCAGCATTTCTCTTCAAGAAGTGATCCAATGGACTACCTTGGAGCTTTTGAAATTTATTGTAAAATGGGACTATTCTGAGTCTGTTCCAAGTCTAGCTCAATTTTTAAGATTTTTTTTAACTATTTGTGTTTCGGTGGCTACTTGTGAAATAAGTTTCTCAAAATTAAAGTTAATAAAATCTTACTTAAGATCTACAATGAGCCAAACACGACTTTATTTATTTATTTAATGTACAAGGAATACAGACAGGTTGCCCCATAAACAGTATTCACAGTTTACACCAATAAGCGAAATATCCTGTAGAAAAATATAAATTAAAGTAGTTTACATTCTGTTCTGATAAACATCAACACCCAAAACACGAAATATACAAAAGAAATATAGAAAAAAAACACCAGTAAACAAAACAAAAGCTTAAAAACCAAAATAAAACTTACATTAGGAGAAAATGTTTTTTGAGGAGCAATTTCGAATTCAAAGTGTTACAGTAAAATATATCAACAACCTCTCGGAGATCATTGCAGGCACGGAGCATCCGAATTATTGGTTGGTTTTTTGAGGTATTAGTTCGCTTCAATGGGATAAAAAAGGTCTCAAATGATCTCACATTAAATGTTGGAACGTTAAGACCAGCAAACTGCAATAGACCCGGCACCTGCAATTCCCCACCCACAATTCTCCTCATCATAAGGAGATCACCAATTTTACGCCTGTCATAAAGGGACAGTAAGTTGAAATGTTTTCGTGCCAGGCGATAAAAATCTTCATCCTCCGGTACGGAGATATTACATTTCAAACTTAAGAATCTGAGCAGCTTGTTTTGAATACGTTCAATTCTATTAATGTGAACATTATAGTGGGGACTCCAGATAACTGAGGCAAAATTGATTCTACTAAACACGTAGGCGTAATAAACACTGAGTATCGATTTCAAATTCTTCAAGATTCTACACTGCCTGAACAGGAATCCGAGCATTCTGTTGGCGATATTAACTACATGATCAATGTGCGGGATAAAAGACAATTTCTGATCAAGTATTATACCTAAATCTCTGACCTGATTGACCCTGACCAGGGTCGAACCACCGAGATGGTACTGATAATGAACAGGACTTTTCCCACGATAAAAAGAGATCATCTGACACTTTGACACATTGAGATACAGATGGTGACTGCCACAAAATGCCTCAAAATTCCTCAATTCTTCCTGAAGAACAGCACAGTCATCGTCCGATCTGACAGAAAGAAAGATCTTCACGTCATCAGCATATACAAGTATTCTGCACTGCCTGAAAACCTTAGAGACATTATTGATGTAAATAAGGAATAATAGGGGGACAAGATGGGAGCACTATGGTACACTGGAAGTGCAGGTGAAACCCAGAGAATCAAAACCATCCATTGATACATATTGCACTCTTTTGGAAACATATGATCTGGACCAACTCAGTAGTCTGCCACTCACACCAGCCTCAGAGAGACGCCTAAGAAGTAGGTTGTGGGATACTTTGTCAAATGCCTTGCTGAAAACTGTGTAGACGACGTCAAATTAAAAACCCTCATCCATAGACTCGTGTAAAAAAGTGAAGAATTCCAAAAGGTTAGTCATGACAGACCCTTCAAAAAGCCGTGCTGCTGGGGCTGACTCTTTAGGACATGTGACAGGTGACCGCATACTAAGGATTCCAGTATTTTAGAAAATATACACAACTTACTAATAGGTCTGTAGTTCACTACAGAGCGCTTATCGCCTCCCTTGAAGACTGGAAGAACCGCCGCCACCCTCCAGCGACGTGGAAAAGTACCAGTACTTAGAGATAGGTTGAAAATATGATGAAGTGGCTCGCTCAGGACAGGGCAGCGGCGGATAAAGTAGGCTGGAATTCCATCGGGACCAGCACCCTTACTCTGATCTAAGGATCTTATCGACTTCTCAATATCCATCTGGGTTACAACAATGTTCGAGATGTAAGCAGGTGGAACTTCGAGGGAATCGGCTGCAGCATAAGAATTTTGTACCGATGGCACAAATACGCCCTGAAAGAACTCCGCGAAAGTATTGCAAATCTTCTCACCTCCATCAAGAGTCCTATCTTTATATGTCATTGAGGATGGAAATTTATTGACATTATTCTTATTCTTAAAACGAGTCAGGTTGAACAATAATTTAGGGTTATGCGGCAGTTCTTCCTCTACATGTGTGATAAATTGAGAATAATCCCGCTGAATCATTATTTTCGACAGTGAACGGAGACGCCTAAACTCCAGCAAATCTCTAGTATTGTTGTATATTTTAAATTTTTTATGGATTTTATTTTTTCGCTTTATTAATTTAATTGTTGAGCTAGAAAAATAAGCTGGAAACCCAGCAACCACATGTTTTCTTGGTATGTATCTGTCAAGAATATCATAAATTATTTTATAAAATGAATCGAGATCGGAGTCAACATCTACACCCCCGAAAACGTCACACCAAGAGGTCGCCATCAACTCCTGGTCAACCCCAACATAGTCGCCCCTTCTGAAATCATAAACAGGTTTAACTCGTTCTGAAAGAAAATTGAAATCGACCTCTGCCCAGAATTCTAAAGAAGGGTGATGGTGATCCTCCCTGACTAAGGGGCTATCGCATAAAATCAGTCGAGATATAACAAATTGATTACTTAAAACTAGGTCTAGGATTCTCTGATTAGCGTTAAGGATATGATTGAATTGCATCAGTTCACACACTGTAAGAGCATCAATTAACTCGGAATGTTTAGCTTCAACATTACTCGACTGGAGAAAGGCACCACTTGAATCCGAGTCCGCCATCCACTGAACACTGGCACAATTGAAATCACCACACAGTATAACCAAGTCATTTTCGACTTCACGCTTGATGTTACATAGTTTTTTTGCAAAATTAACTGCAGCATCTTTATCCCCAGGAGGGATATAAACACAGCCCAAGATCAGTTTTGAAGATCCAATCCTCACTGAAACCCAGAGATCCTCCGCCTCACTGTGAAACTGAGGGAGCAAACGGGCATCGAACTTTCTGCTAACGGCAACCATCACACCTCCACCGGTTTTTTTATGTGATCCAGAACATTCACGGTCTCGACGAAAAACAGAATAAAAATCGGTATCGATCAACTCAGTATCAAACACAGTACTGTTCAGCCAGGTCTCGGTTATGAACAATATATCGTGGTTATTAGATAAACAGTTCCTCTTGAACTCATGAATTTTGCTCCTCAATCCTCTGACATTTTGGTAAAACAGATTCACAGCCATTAATAAGATGATAAGTTATGATATATATACACATATATTACTTGATCTTTGCAATATCGAAATCGCTAGATATCTGGACAATTTTACTTCGCTCGTCCTTTCGGACCAGTATTTTTCCATCGTGAATCCAGACAAATTTAAATTTTCGCTCTCTCGCGACATCACGGACTTTTCTGAGCAAAATCTTGTTGGTTATTGTTAGGTGTTCATTAATAAAGAATTTATTTGAAATGCCATCCAGCATCAAACTTCGATTTTCACATTTGTTACGCTTTATTTTAGCCTTCGCTAAGAATTCGTCTCTAAGATATTTCGACGTAAATCTCACCACAATATGTTTCGGTTTATTCTGTATTCTCGTATTAACTCTCGAAATAGAATCGACGCTTTCTTTATTGACTGGCTGGCCGATAAAATTGCCAATTTTGTCAACAATATGAAATAAATTTTCGCCAGCCTTTTCAGGGACATCCTGTATCTCGACATTGTTAGACTTCATTTAATTTGTTGTTCCATAGAGTTTAATCTGTAGTTTAAGGATGATACTTGCGATTTAAGTTCGGTGTTTTCGGCCTTCAGTTCTTCAGCTAATTTGAGTAGGTTATTCAGTCTGCCGACTACCGATTCAAAGTCCGATATTTTATCCGAACAAAAATCCACACTTCTTTTCATTTCTCGGATTTCGTCTCGCAATGAAACCAGATCAGTCCCCGGAGTGGCGACGTAATGAGCGCCAGAACGCTCCTCGGCCCGAGAAGCCGGTTCGGTCCCAGTCCGGGACCGGGTGTTATGTTGTCGCGGTGGAGATTCCGGTGACGCACGGCACTCACGGCAGGCCCAGACGGTTCCGGGCATCTTATCTATGAACGAAAGTTGTTATTTACTAATATCCGAACATACGCCGTTTGCATGGTAACATTTGTTGCAGGAATTACACCGTAGGCCTGGATGCTTTCCACCATTGACCACTCATTTCTCTACCGTTCTTGATCAACAAAAGAGAACGAAAAAATACAATGAAGAAAACAAACCACCACAAACAAATTCAGCAATGCTAAGTATCGAGTCTATTTCGCTTTATAATCGGGAGCGCGAAACGATACGTCTGTATACGTTCGCAGCTACAATCACACTTAGGGCTTGTTCACGTTGACTCGCGGGCGCGGTGGCGAGCGCGGTCACGAAATATCAAACATATGACGTTATTTCCGAGTGTTCACGTTCAAAACGCACGTGCGGTCTAAGTAGCGAGCTAACTAGCGACTGGCATGTGCGGCGCGCTAGCGGCAATTTCAAACAACTGAGACGTTTGTGTGTGTTCATGTCAAACTAGCGGCGGCGCACGCGATTCACTCGCGACGTCAGTGAAGTTCAACCAGTTTGAACTTATCGCTAGAAACGATAGCACGTTTCTATCATGTCGTTCAATACAGAAGAGTTTATTAGTGCTATTCAGGCTAGAACTCCTATTTGGCAAAGTAAACACAGTCATCATATGAACAGAAATATTCTTAATAAACTATGGAAGGAAATTGCTGGATTGTTTCCTGATATGGAGGGTGAGTAAATGAAATACATATTATTATACTGGAAATATGATATATTTGCAGATATTTTAAACTTTTTATTTCCTGAAGACTACAAAAGACACATTATACAAAGGCGACTACGTGTATATTAAACGATTGTTTTCCCAAAAATATTTCGTGAATAAATTCCGAACATGCTTAGCCCGATTTGATGGATTGTTGTTTCTCCCAGTTCTAGTTTGTCGCCTTCGGGGTCGAGTTGGAGTTGTGAACTCATTATCACAATCGTGACCATCTGTATCAATTACAATATTATGCAATAAGCAAGCGGTTTTTATAATCAGGCGTGCATGTTTAACATCAGTTTCAATAGGTTTTAACAAAACTCGCCATTTATTGCATAAAATTCCAAATGCACACTCCACGGTTTTTCTCGCTCTTGACAATCTATTATTAAAATGTTCTCTCTCTTGATTCAATGTTCTTTGTGGGTATGGACGCATTATATATTCTTTAAGAGGATAAGCTTCATCGGCTAATATAACATATGGAGTTGTAATGTTAGAATTAGGTAATGTTCTTGGTTCCGGAATATTAAATGCACCTCTTTCGAGTAACCGGTTCAGGGACGAGGCATTAAATGTACCGCCGTCGCTTTGCTTTCCTCTACCTCCCACTTCAATAGTTAAAAATCTTTTCTTCGCATCAGCCACAGCTTGCAAAACAACAGAGAAATGATGCTTGTAGTTAAAAAATGCCGATCCTGATTTTTTAGGTCGTTTAACCCTACAATGTTTACCGTCCAAACTGCCAATGCAGTTAGGAAAGTGCCACATCTCCCTAAAATCTGAAGCAATATTCATAAGTTGGTCTTCAGATGGCCGTGGCATGTGGACATTCAAATTGTTTTTCCAAATAGCTTCACAGGTGCTATAAACAATCTCAGACACAGTACTAACACCCCACGAAAGCTATATGCCAAAGATCGAAATGCCAATCCAGTGGAAAGATATCTGAAACATAATAATAATAACATATAATTATAATGTAAAACTTACATATATTTACACTAATCATCAACACTAAACAATATTTCTGATTTTACAGAAAAGGCTTTAAGGAAAAAATGGAAGAACATTCAGGACCAATTTATGAAAGAATTTAAGAAAATTCCGGTTTCTCGTTCTGGTGATACTGGAACAGATCAAAACACTTCAATGTGGCCTTATTTTCAAATGATGCTGTTCATAAAAGATGATGTTACCCCAGAAATAAATGAAGGCAATTTAGATGAAACTACTGATGAAAACTGCAATAATATTGATAATGATGAGCGGTCCTCAACTCCCCAATCCATAGCTGGCGCATCTTCAAGTACACAATATACGAGCACCAAACGTAAATGTGCACAAGATGTAAGACAGGAATTTATGGAATTGGAGAAGAAAAAGTTGGAATTATTACAACTTAAACTGTCACAAAGCAACGAACAAGATTGCGAAGATCTGTTATTTTTAAAAGTTTGTTGCCGTACATGAAACAATTATCTCCTATGCAAAAACTACGTGCTAGAAACAATATTACACAAGTTATTATGGACGAAATGAATAGTGGCATGACGCAGTCTTACCATGGATATAATACATACGATTATAACACGACTAATTATGGAAATTAAACTTTGTATAATTGATAACGATAATATTAATTAAATAAAATAATAAAGAGAAACCTTGTTTGAATGACTGCAATATGTATTCCGATAAAAAATGATAATTTACTTACTATGAAAATAATTTTTTTAACTCACCTTATAGTTACAAACAGTCTTTCTTCGGGCTTTATACTTTTATGAAAATTTGTATCCACTTTTGAAATATCACTTCTTATTGATTCCAGTATGTTATCAAAACAATTGACACTCATCCTGGTATATCCAAAAATCTTGAAGGATGTTCTCTCAAATTACCATATAAAGTATGAAATTCACCATACCGTTCTCTTTCTTTATTGATTTCGTGCACGCCAATTCTTATTTTTAGCATGTCCCATTGTAGGTATGAATTATCGGTTAAAAATAAAAGATCGTGGTCCATATTTACGACCTCTGATACAATACGTCACACTCGCGCAAACGCCTGGCGGTTAATGTGAACACGAGCTAGCAACGTTTCCCGCTCTCGCACCCGCTACCGCGCCCGCGTGTACCTACGTGAACGAGCACTTAGATAGACTTTCCAGTCTATCCATATTGTCCGTTGAAAAGGAGAGGAAAGTAAATTTTGATAATGTCATTGAGTATTTTAGCAAAATAAAGTCACGTAAACACGTTTAATATTTGTCGTTTTATTTTGAGGGTGCTCGATAGAAAGTCGCCCCGGGTGCCAACCTATGCTACGCCGCCACTGTGTAGGAGGTTTGCTTAATGGTTGTAAGTCAAAATTGTGAACGTTTAGGCGGAATTGGAAGAATTGTTGAGATCGATGAAGCAAAATTTGGTAAGCGGAAATATAATAGGGGTAGAATAATCGAAGGACAGTGGATATTTGGAGGAATCGTCAGAGAGAGTAAAAAAACTTTCCTGGTACCTGTTCCTAACAGGAGCCAGGAAACGTTATTAGAAGTCATTAAAGAATGGATCCTCCCAGGAAAAACTTTTATGTCAGATTGTTGGAAGGCTTATGATTGTTTTAATCAGGAAGACTTTCAACATCTGACCATGAACCATAGTATGAACTTTGTAGATCCGGTTTTTGCGCCCACACCCAGAATGTGGAGGGATATACGAAACGATTCCTTTCTTTGAAGTGACTTATAGAGGAAACCGGGGGAATGGTGGCCCTCTAAGCTTTAGTGGGTTTTTTGTAGTTGTTTTTTCATCAATTCTTTTGAAAATTGGAGAATAATTTGAATAGACCATTTGAAACTGAAATATTTATTGAAAAATGAATCAAAAATAAAGAAAAATGTTTTACAGCAAAAAAAACGGAAAGCCTATGTGGCTATAATTACCCCATAGTGTTGGGGTAATGGTGACAGAAGGCCATCATTACCCCAACAAAAAATAACAGTTATTTAGTTACAGTAATCACAGATATATATTTTTTTTCAGTATCGGTACATGCTTTGTGAGCCCAATTTCCACACGAATTACACCTCAACCATAACTCCCCATTTTTTCCGAATTCCCCGCATACTGAACATATGTCGCTTCCATTCGCATCTTCGTCGAATTCGTCATCATTATCCTCATCTTCTGAACTTATTTCCCGGTAGGTTTTCTTATTTTTTCCTCTTGTTAACTTCACTCTCTTTTCCATTTCTTCGTTTTCTTGGCGAACGTTGTAAAACACCTTTCACCTTTCATAACCCTGCTGCATATTCGGCGTCCTCTGTTTTTGCCGAGATATTAATTTTCTATTTGCTTTTTCTTGAAGAACATCTTTGTTTGGGGTGGACGTGATGATTTGGGAATGCTGCTTTGCGGCCAACCTTTTACTGCCACCAGTCTTAGGTTTTGAGGACCCTGGTATTGGGAAAATTTCGTAGAATGACTTTCCAACAACTGATTTTTGTGAAGGCTCCATTGTTTCAGAATGTGCTCTGCATGGAAGTTGACCCTGTTGTAGGGTGGCGTGTTGCTTCTTTCTGGAGTTTTTTGATGTTGATGGGTAACAGGAACGTCGTGAATAGGATCAGTAGAATCCTTTATACTGTTAAGAGTTATCTGAAGTTCAGCTGGCTCGAAGTCTTCCTCAGTGAATATATCTGGATTATAAGGACAGATCCCTGTTGCTCTAAATCCAGAGCTTTTTCTGGAGTAGCTACTCTAATGAATGTCAAGTTGGAAAGTTCCGCTATTTCAAATGGAGTTATTTTTTCATGAGGATGATTCCTTAAATATTTGCTGCATTCTGAATTGAATGCTGTCTTCAGCGGGCCATAAAATGCGACATCGAGTGGCTGCATTTTGTGTGAGGTGTGTGGAGGGATCGATAGAAGAAAAATACCGTTAGCCCTGCAAAACTCATAAGCTTGAAGAGTGGAGTGGGTTGAATGATTATCTAATATAAGGAGAACCGGATCTTCCTGACTCGCTTTCACGAAAGATTTGAAATGTTGCAAATATTGTTGGAATAGTTCTTCTGTGATCCACCCTTTATCAGAACAAGTATAGAGGGCTCCTGCTGGACCTCCTTTTTGGAGCTGCAGATTCATCCTCTTTCGCGGATAAATGAACATTGGTGGCACATAAATTCCGGTTGCGCTATAAGCACACACCACTGTTATATTTCGACCTCTTTCCCAGCTTGTGGCAAATCCAACCTGTTTTAATCCCTTCTGGGCAAAAATTTTTCCTGGCGTCTGAACTGTGGAGATTCCTGTCTCATCGGTGTTGAAAATTCTATGAGCCTCAAAATTATACTTGGTTAGTAATTTTTCTAGGTTTGCGAAAAATATGGAAACCTCCTGCCTACTGAA
This sequence comes from Micraspis discolor, assembly GCA_030674115.1. Taxonomy (NCBI): domain Eukaryota; kingdom Metazoa; phylum Arthropoda; class Insecta; order Coleoptera; family Coccinellidae; genus Micraspis; species Micraspis discolor. The sequence continues at coordinate 75,065 of JARTUT010000046.1, forward strand.
AGCTGTTATTCTATTAATCGATGTTGCTTCCGGCTTGCGAAGTGCGATTGACGAATTTCTTTTCATGAATCCATACAGCCAGTCATCACCAGCAGTTTTAGAATTTTTGTTAAAAGGAAATGACAGATTATTTCTAACGGCATATTCAAAAGCACATTTTTTAATTTCTTGCCGGGAGATTCCGTAAAAAAGTTTTGAGAGATGGATGACATGTTGCGCTAACAAATTCTCTTCATGTTTTGAAAAAACAGGTTTTCTTCCTAATGAAGGTCCATCATTACTATTTTGCTTCATTCTTTTCTGCAGAGTACTTCTCGGAATGTTGAAAGCTCTGGATACCTCCCTAACACTTCTACCGTTTATCACTGCTGCAATGGCTTCCTTTAGCTGTTCACTAGTCCAAGATCCTTTTTCAGTTAGCCTGCGATAAGACCTCGGCATCTGAAAAACATGCTAATGTTACCTTCAACATGATTAGCCTACCTACTGTCTTTTCGGTTATCCAATAAAGATAACATCATTTCATCGCTGATGGGGTAATTGTGGCCGGCTTTCATTACCCCAGAGTTATCGGCTACGATTACCCCAAAATATGCTTGTTATAATTTATATTGAAAAAATTTCTAAAATTAAATGAATCGGTACTTACGATTGTTTTCCCTAAGTTTATGGTTAAATAAAGAATACACAACACCAAAATTTTGTCGATCAAAAACGATGACCTGGAATTCGAACTTGCCAAAACAAATAAGCCTTACATACTGAGGCACTTAACCTGAAAAGTGAGGACCTGAAAAGTGAGGATAGCGTCTTCCATTGGGGGAACCCCAGACTGTCTTTGGATATCCTGTTGAGGTACTCACTAAGAGATGGCGAAATTATACCATATTATGAAATGATCATTATATCGTTATATTTGTGGTGGCTCCTTTTACCCCGACGGCCACCATTCCCTGGTTTCCCCTACAACATAAATGATTTTTTCTCAAAAGTATGAGTTTGCACGGTATTTCGTTCTCGAATTCGTAATCTACATACCTTAAAGCATAAGTACTGATTTTTTCATAAAAATATTCCCGTTATGGCTTGTTCTGAATAATTACCCTATGCTGTTTTTAATACTGTAATTAACTCATTACGACACTAAAATAGAGAAATTTCATTATCGTACCATTCTATCATGAGTTATTTCAGTTCTGTTTCTGTTACTCCAGGTTGTCACCGAAGTTCATGAAATAAACTGAGAAGTTGATCGATATTTTTACCAAGTGTCATTCTGACAAGCCTGACCAAAAATCATTTTCTGTTTAATGTTACGTTATGATCATTGGAGACGACTATATGTTTCATCCTCACTATTCATTAGAGATTTCAGAATTTTCCATTCCAAAGAATCATAGCTTTTTTTAATGAGAACTTGAATAAATGAGTTTACTGGAAGGAAGATAGCAATTTATTTTATTGTTGGTTTTCTAGAGAAGAAATTTTGAGCTCTGAACAAAACTGAAGACCTGTAGTACCTTTGATGAATATTTTCAAACATTCGATGACCACGGAAAGTCGTTGAATTGGGCAACATGAATTGCCTAAATAATCAGAAGAGAAAAGGAGTCTTGCTCAGGTTCCGAAATATAAATCAATTCCAAACAATAGATGTATCATGGTTGGTCATTGTTTTGGATCTTCTAGTGATCATTTTTTTGCATCTTGCACCATGACTGTTGGAAAGACAGAAATGATGACCGACCTTTCACTTGGAATAGGTTGTAGATGACGCATTTTTGGGCTAAACCTGAGGGTTGTTCTCGATATCTGATAGGATTGGCGGCCTCCTGCGAGATTTCAGTGCCTCACTGTGGCACAGCTCATAGAGTCCTGAAGCAGGTCTACAGTTCCATTTTGACGTCTTGATTCTCCGGGACATCATACATCAATCATGACTCGCAATACTCGATCGATTGATTTTGATTTTCTGATGAAATATACAGGGTCAAACTTGAGTATTCGGTCGTTTATTTTCTATCTTCTTTTCTATCAGATCAGCTAGATTTTCATATTTTCAGAAAAGACTAACGATCCAAATATCTCGGTCAAGTTCATTATTTAATTAATTAATTAATTAATTCGCTACTACGATATCTGGTGTATAGATGGGTCTGTGATCTTTTGAAATAAAGGTATTTTCTCTCTATAGCATCTAACGGAGAGTTACCGAACACGGAGACTAGGACCGGTTTCAGATTCATAGTTATTTCATTTCGATATTTTTATTACACACAAAGATTCACGGGAGGCCATGATAAATAATTGAAATTAAATCCCATATATCATGATTCATCCGAATGCTTTGCCTCGCAACTTAGGTACGTAAATGTGACCGGGTTCAGATTATTGGGGTACGCACTCGAGAGGTCCTACTATCCAAATTTATCTGAACTTATAACTTTAAAATAAGCTGAAAAATCTACCGTTGTCGTTTAATGACGCTTTTCCGAATCACCCTATATTAAGCACGTTCGTAAATTAGGATTCGATTGCATCCCCGATCACAAACTGTCAGTAAAAAAATATCCGATAAGGTTAGGAGATTATGAAATATTACCTAAGAAGCAACAGCAGTGAGATTTGAAGCAGGTAAAGCTGCTCTCTTCTTTGGATTTACAAATCTCAATGACTGCCTATTAATACCTCAGGTAAATTTAGAATAAATGATACCGATCAATTTATTGCAAAATTAAAATATATTGTTGTAATACATCTATAGTCAATAAACAATTATGAATTACAATCAAATGCTATCATTATGATAAATACAATTTCGTACAACTCATATAGATTGTAACTCAAATAAAATTTTATTCTCCTACTTACCCTTTTAAACTTGATTATGTGTTATAAAATATAAACACTATTTTGAACAACACACATATCACTCCTTCACATAACAGTCAAATTGACTTGGGTCGGATTTGTACAGCTCTTAGATTAATTCTCATTTCACCATATTGCATAACCGAGAATATAGAAAATATTTCTTTCTTTTTTTTGGGCCATTGTTCACCCGAACCACTAAGTTTAGGATTCCAACTCGATCGCTTATCAATTTGGGCAAAAGTTTGTAATTTTACAATTTTTCGCCGAATTCGTTGTCTGAATTGATGTTTTCAAAAATGGATATCTGGTCCAGTTAGTTGTTGGATTAAACCAACCCAGTGTTTTCGAAGTAAAAAAGAGTTAGAAAGTTCTTTGGGAATTACACTCTTATTTGCTCTGAAAAATAATAAACTCATAGAAATACGAGAGTTTAATTACAATATACTGAGATGATTATTATTATTGATTATACATCAGTGAAACTGGATTGATAAATACTTTTTCGATCCTTTTGAGCGCTTAAATTGTTGGGTATGAATTTTTCTCTATTTCATTTTCGTAATGAGTTCATTTCAGTACTGAAAACAGTGCTGTAATGAACTCATTACAGTATCGTTTTTAGTTATATTTTTCGTTTTGTGGTTGACAACACTGACATCCAATCCTTTCGATTGTCAACACGCATCCATTGCATGTCAATTGTCAATATTAAACCATGTAGAGATTAGAACGCAATATTCAAATTCTATAATCTGTTTTTTTCGTATCAGTCACACCAACTGTGAAAATAAAATACAAAAGACACTTGGAGGTATGATCTGGATTTTTCATTGAATTCCAATAAATTTCTCACAATTCTCGACTAAAATAGAGAAAATATGGCCTAATACTCGTTGCAGAAAGCAATTTCAACACTCGCTCCTTCGTCGCTCGTTTTCGAATTTCGCATTCGTGTTGAAATAGAAGCCCATTCTGAAACTTGTTTTAGAATATACTTCTCAATTTTGGCATAGGATTGTTTCGATTCAGTGGATAGATTGAATAGTATTCCATTAATATTTTCTATATTTTTGAGATGGTGAAAAAATATTCTGTGGACCCACCTTGAAAAACAACCAGTAGTCATATTGACATTTCACTGTTTTCATTCCGTATCATCAAAATCCTCAGTATCATCAGAAATAAAAAAATGATTAACACTACGAAGATAATTCGTCATCCATGGATGTTTATTCGAAATTCCTGCTTGGATAAGTACAAATATCTACGTTGTTCATCTTTCAGTCATCAACATCTACAAATCGGATACTCCATTCCAGCAGTTTCAAGAACGAATTCACTCTACGCTACAACAATGACACATTTTTTAGAACCCAAAAGTTATTTTGAACTCGAACTGAGCCGAAGAAGCATTCATATCAGTCCCGTATGCCCAATACCTAAAACTCCTGATTTGATTTATTTCCCTGATGTTTTGAGGTGGTTGAAAACGAAAATAAAATTCAAGTACTTGAAGAAGATATGGGATCCATCATTTTCTGAAGGGGCATTTATTTACGGATCAACGCAAGCAGTTTGTAGGATAACAGAAATAATTAACAATAACCAAGTTGCGGATCTTGAGGGACTTCTCACAGCTCCTGCTAGAATAAAATTGATAGGAGATATAACGAACAAACTCACCAGAACGCAACGAGAAATAATCAAATTATATCCAAGGGATATAAAAATTTTAGTTCCTATGTCTGTTGAATTGAAATCTTTCGGAATGCAGAAGGAGTGTAATATCATAATGAGAGTGCTTGCCTTGAAATGGTTTCCACAAAAGAGTGGGTATATGAGGCTAGTTCTAGTGGCGCTTGAATCGCAGTTTTCAAAGGACTATACGCATGATATCAATCAAGATTGGTTCATCAGCGGATTCGATGTCATGGAATGCACTGTTTTGACGGAAACACCTTCCAACACAATATGAGTAATGCACGTACGTGTGGTTAATTGTGATATCAACCGACTGAATGGAGTAAATTCGGATCTGTTCTTAAATGATTAAGTAAGTACAGAGGATGAAGGAAACAATGAGAAGATCGTTGTATCTGTAGTTGAATAAGTGTGTTTCTGAGGCTGTTGAAGAAAAACAAGCATTCGAAAAATTGAGCATATCGATGCATATTTAAAATTTCTATTTCCGAACTGTTTACTTCTATTTTATGGGAAGACAAAATAGATATTCAGACTGCTTCGATTTCAGGTAAATTGATCGATACCAAAAAATCTAATGATAAATTTGAAAAATCGAATCATTATGATTCAAATTGAACACTTACAGTAAGGATGCTGAAAAATAAAATTTATAATGACAAATGTTAACCTAATTTAAGGAATGTATAAAAATATTTAGCTCCATCTAAAATTATTAAACTTTAGTTTAAACAGAAGTTGTTCCTCAAATGAAATTATTTATAAAGTACATATAGTATGTAATACCAGGTATCTTCTTTGAATTTTCGTCCTCATCTGCGTATCTCATCTGTGATTATTTTGAAATTTCAGAACTAATGAATAACCATACAGTATATAAAGAATAACACGAGGGAGCATATTGGGCATTGTACTACCTAGCGAACGCAAACTACTTTTGATTCTATGTTATGAACTTCTGGTACGGGTGACTCATTGGTTAGGAATATTCAGTGAACTCTGTGTCAAAATCTCTTATATCTCCAATCTTTATTATATCAGCATGAATTATTTCTAAAATTTTAGTCTACTTGCAAAGATAGCCAGGGATGATCTTTTCACACCCTATTCTTCAGAATTAGTTTAAAAATTTTATATCTCCGAAAACATGCACATAGCATAATGGCACTCATTTTGGGGTATGTCCTTTCATTGAGTGTGTATGATTATCCAATTGAATTATGATCATCTTGCAAAACGGAGCCTGTTCTTCGAAATCTCATATATGTGGATTAATACATTATGGCTCTCAGTAAATCCCTTATTTGATCAGTATAATAATCCAATGACACGCCAATGCTTTTAAAAAATTTTGGTCCACATGAAAAGAGCCAGATGGATCATTTTCACAACGTCTTCTTCAAAATTTCATATCACCTTGAATTTTGAAGTCTACTTGTCAAAGATAGCGATCAGGGCCGGATGATCTTTTCAAGAACACCCTATTTTCTTCGGAAAAATTTTATATCTAACAAGCGCGAAAACATGCACATAGCATAATGGCACTCAAATAGTATGTCCTTTCATTGAGTGTGTATGATTATAGCCAATTGAATTATGATCATCTTGGCACAGCTCTGAAAACTTGCAAAGATAGCCTGTTCTTCGAAATCTCGGTATGTCCTTTCATATGTGGATTAATACATTATGGCTCTCATGGTAAATCCCTTATTTGATCAGTATAATAATCCAATAAAAATTTTGGTCCACATGAAAAAGAGCCAGATGGATCATTTTCACAACGTCTTCTTCAAAATTTCATATCTCAGAAAAAAACAAAACAGAGCAGAATGACACTCAGTATTTAATTTTACTACATCAGCATAAATATCCAATAAAATTTTGGTCCACTTGCAAAGGAAACCAGAAGGATTATTTCCACCACATATTCTCTAAAATTTTATATCTCCAAAAATATGCAACGGAGCATAATGAATAGGGGATTAAATAAACACCTATGCTCTCTTCACAATTGGACCAAACTCTTATTGGATATTCATCTTCACAAAATAAATGGATATACTGAGTTCCATCAGGTTCCGTTTTTATATTTTGGAGATTTAAAATTTTTAAGAATAGCGGTTGAAAATAACCTCTCTTTCTTTTTGCAAGTGAACCAAATTATCAGCGTTTGTTCTCATTAATGTGTGGGGGACTACTTCTTCACCGTTACGGTGGCGCGCCCTGTGGAGATTAATCTGTTCCCAAAATATGAGCAGACTACCGATTACTGGGTTACGGTCATGGTGGCGCTGCCAACCATGTTAACGCCACGAGTAAGCCCCAAACCGGAGATACGCCACCAGGGTGTCAACCCTACCAAAGCGGATAGATGGCTTCACGGAATAGGCACTACTCAGAATTGTTTTTCCCATGTTTATATATATATAGTCGAGGCAGCTCAACCGAAACCAGAGTAACTGACATGATGTAGTTCTTTGTTTCGTTTATGTGTCGTGTTTTAAGTATAATTATATATTTGTTTCATGTTTATTTTTTAACCATCTAACTAGGAGTAGGCAAATTGAGGCCTAGTTAGAAAAATGTATTTTCGCTAACTAGGAGTAGGCAGATTGAGGACTAGTTAGCGCATTTTTTGTGGTTATCATGGATTAATCAGGAGTAGGCAGATTGAGGCCTGAATAAATCCCGGCATCTACCCAAATCGACCTGCTGTCTCAAAAGATGAATAAACGGTACATGCCACGTATTATTCAAGATAAAATGATTCCTTACAAAGTTTGAGTATGATCCGAAGGTTGCTTCCCGAAGTGAGGAACATTGATTTTTCAGAATAATTAATATCCCTAATCACTCCGATAATCAACCGTAATACTCTATTTCATTGTTCAATAGAAATTCAATAAATTTTGAGCGCCTTGTGAACTTTATTCAATTTAATCTGCCTCTTCAAGTCATAAATTTCAGTATCTGTTCGCATGCCACTTGGCCCCACGCTCGGGTGTTTCCGACAGACGGTCCGCCAGGTTCATACGGGTGAATATTCCTGTTCAAGATGCTTGTCCTTGCCGAATCGCATTTCACGTATCTTCATCCAGGAGGCTCTCGCAAACTAACGCAGAAAAACCGCACCGCAACCGTGACGGAAATTCGTTCAAAAACTGTACGTAGGATCGCGATCAAATTTTGTAGTAATATTGAGGACCCATAGAAACCAGGATCGACACATACGGCATATACTTACACCTCAAGGGGGGACGAAGGGGGGTGACAATATTGCGATTTTTCAAAAGCTGTACATAGGGGCGCGATCAAAAGTGACAATATTGCGATTTCTCAGAAACTGACAATTTTACATAGAATCGCGATCGCGATCAAATTTTGTAGTAATATTGAGGACTCATATCAACCAGGATCTGCACACACAGCATGTTCTTACACCTAAAAGGGGTCGAAGGGGGCACAATACAGTACAAAATTGCAAATTTGTCACTTTTTGTTCCCCTACAGGTGTAAGTACATGCCGTATGTGCAGATCCTGGTTGCTATAGGTCCTCAATAGTACTACCAAATTTGATCGCGATCCTATGTACAGTTTTTGAGAAATCGCAATATTGTCACTTTTGTGCCCCCTTCGACCCCCTTGAGGTGTAAGTATATGCCGTATTTGCAGATCCTGGTTGCTATGAGTCCTCAATATTAATACAAAATTTGATCGCGATCCTATGTACAGTTTTTTGAGAAATCGTAAAATCGTCACTTTTTGTGCCCTCCTTAGACCCTCTTCAGGTGTAAGTACATGCCGTATGTGCAGATCCTGGTTGCTATGGGTCCTCAATATTCCTACCAAATTTGATCGCAAATCTATGTACAGTTTTCGGGAAATCGCAAATTTTGTTCTGTTTTGTGCCCCCTTCGACCCCCCTTTAGGTGTAAGTACATGCTGTTTGTGCAAATCCTGGTTGCTATTGGTCCTAAATAATACTACAAAATTTGATCGCGATCGTATGTACAGTTTTTAGGAAACCGCAACTTTTGTCAGTTTTGTGCTCACTTCGACTCCCCGTAAGTGTAGGGTAATGCTCTATATACTGTGAGAGTGTACTTTTTGTCCCCAATACAGACAAAAGATTTGAAATCGAACAAATGTTTCGGCAAAAATAAAATTTTTCGCATCGTTCTCCGCGCAATCTTTCAAGCGCGCTCAGGGATTTCAAGGTCAAAGTTTGCTTTTTCGGTTTGCTGTTTTCACACCAGTACGATAGGTGATCTTTACGGAGATCGAAACGGTATATGATAGTACTTTATTGAAAAATGTATCTATCATCAGACGTCGAAGGAGCACTATTGTTGCTTGCAGTAGAGGAAGATGATAGTTTACGGTAGAAATCATATACAGGCGTGGGATAAAGTTTGGCACCAAATTGATATCTTTAAAACGAAATGGGCGATATTTTAAAATTTGGCAACTGACTGTAATGGATCACATTGCACCTGATGAGCATATTTTCATTGATACGATACTTCCGGTTTAACCTAAAATGACAATTTTTTTATTTAAATGGGACACCCTGTATGTTTTTGAAGATTCTGAAAGTGCACCTTGTTTCGGATCTGTCCATATCGGGTTCCATGTAAAAATTCTCTTTAAAATAAGATATTCAGTCTTTCTGTACATTTGAGAAGAAATCCATTCAAACAAATAAATCGTTGTTATCTGTATCGAAAGTAAGAAATAAAACTTAATACTTTGTAGTGGATAACACTTTCTGCTTTTCATGACGTATTTTTATGAAAATATATGCAAAGAAGAAATACAGGGCTTTTACTAGTAGAAAAAATTTATTAAAAATAATTTTAAAGAAATCATTTCGAATGTTCGGAGTGCTATTCACCTCCTGACAATATACCAGTCTATTAACAAATTCTTGAGTAACTTTTCTCAAGACTTATCAATGTATTAAAGCACATTCATCATGAATTTCTGCTAGCATGCTGGTCTATTAACATAAACATGTGATTTTAGATAACCCCAAAGAAAAAAGTCTAACGGGTTGAGATCTGGAGAATGAGCAGGCCACTCTATGCATCCTCTACATCCAGTCCATCGATTTGGAAAAGTAGCATCTAGAAAATTCCAATCCGTCTATCATAGTGAGGATGTGCTCCATCTTGTTGAACCGAATGATTGGTGGTAACTGCCCGCTCTGTTGGAGTGCAGGAATGATTTGATTATTTAGTAAATCTAGATACTTTTCTACATTTTAGTTCCCGTTTATGAAAAATGGACCTATTAGCCCATTTATTTTGTACAATTCCCATCCAAACTTTTCTGGTCGCTGGGTTTGTGCTTCATCGATTCAATGAGGATTCTCAGTTGACCAATATCTTGAGTTATGGCGATCAACCGTTCCATTCAAACAAAAAGTTGCATAATCAGAAAACACTACATTGAAAGCAAAATCTTCGTCGTCATTACAGATGTTCATTAGCCGTTCGTAAAATTCGAGCCATCGATCAAAATCATGCTCTGACAATTCTTGGATTAATCATACCTTATACAAATAAAGATTTTCCTATTTTGATATTTTTCCTACGGAACGTCGACTTATGCCGTAGTTCCGCGCTAGAACTGTGGTAGAAGTTTGAGGTGATGCCTCTAAATCAATGGCAATATTTTGCCTCATCGCTTCGTTCGTTAGGTCCCGTAGTCTTCCAGATCATGGCAAATCCTTGGCCAATCCAGATGCGTTGAAACGCTGTAAAGTTCTAGTAACTGTTGATCGTGATATTGGATTTTTTTTCAGAATTCAAGTCATTAAAAATATGAAACTCTTCTTCATGAGTTCTAACACGATCAACACAACCGATAATCATTAATATTTCAATACGATCTCTTTCACTCAAATTGACCATTTTCAAACGTGTTCACGATTTGTTTTCACAAACTGAACTTCAAAAAACTTGGAGACTTGGAGATAATTTTTATATGGAACCTGGAATGGACAGATCCGAAACAAGGTGCTGTTTCAAAATCTGCACATAGTGTTTATCCTTGAGACGCGATGCTTCTCCTTAATGCACCTAATGTTTTTACTTATGATAAATAGGAGAAACGTCCGATAATGCGGTCAACTTAGAATTGCTTTTCACTTAGTACGTTTGTAAACGCTTGTAGTGTTGTTTCCAAATGAAGTCTTTTTTAAAAATCAATGTTTCTCCATAAAACACATAATTGGCGACGAGGTGTGGGATTTGTGCCAGTTTCAAGATTTCTGAGTGTGGACTGAACCTATCCAAGGAAGAGTTCCATCCAGAGAAGCTTCCAACTGTCAGTTCCAACTTTTGAGCACAAACGAGAATCAACGAGGAGAAGCAGGGGTCCGATTGATCGAGTTGCACCCTCAACGACTTGAGATGTTTGGAAATTGGAAATTAGCGTAAGTGAGAGATTCCTTTCTTTTTCCCCCAGTTTTTTAAATAACCTGGTCCAAAGTTATTCAATTCTTTTTCACAGTTTTGAGAGTAAAACTTGTATGAGTTTTTCTAGGTTTCTTCATAAAAAACCGATTATTTCAAATTTATTGCAATCTTTTGCCCAAGTTTTGCGTGAGTATTTTTTTGTTGTTTTTTTGTAAAAACCCGATTGTTCATTTTAATGGTTGCAATTGAATAAATTGAATTATCACAAAGAGTTTCCTAGGTTTCTTATAAGAAGAAACCGAATCGTGAAATTCAAAAAGAAAAAGAAAATATAAGTATTGATAATAAATATTTACAATTACTTTCAATAAACATTTTCGTTTTATAATGGAAAGAAAACATAATCTCAAAGTGGCAAATGAGTGAATAGATTTGAGTATTGTAGAAAAATTTGGATTTCTATTCCCTAAGTTTTCAAGTAAAGAATATGAACTTCATTTTTCATTAAAAATGTGCAGAGTTATTTCGATATATTCAGACATGAACATGATTTTGTAAAACGATATTGCTTTGCAGTAGTTGAATCAAAATTAACGGATAGAGCACTTGCTCTATCCGTTAATTGCTTGATTTCGAAATAATGTTAAAATTGAAAAATCCCAATTTAATTTTCGATTGAACTGTAGCTATCGACGTACTTTTCACATTCACTGCGTTGAAAAATCTCAATTCAAATAGTCTAACGAGAGCTACTAACACAGTTAATCCTATCGATATTCAGATATTGACAATGAGTTAGAGCTTTACAAGAGTACTAACGTCAGTACTTGGATATCAAAGCTTTATGATACAGAACGCAATGCGTATTATATATACCACTAAGTTCCCACTGTTGTTAACCAACTTCGTAGTTAAGTGGTTAGCGAGCTGGACTTCCACCGCGTTAAACCCGGGTTCTCGAATCCCTCACAAATCCCGATTCTTTCCAAAACTCAAGATAGCGCCGGTCAGTGATATAGATTTTGTTAAATATACGTAACGCCACAAAAGATGGCGCTAACGCACCTAGGCACCAACTAAAGAGGTCAAAAGTGGTCCAGAACCAGCCTAGTATATCTACTCCCGTCCTAAAAATAAGTTGTGCACAATTTGCGCCATATTTAGGCCGTTGCCTTCGAACAGATGTAATTTTTCTACTGAATTCATTCTGAGTATGCCGAGTTCTATTTGTCTTCATAAAAATAATGATAATATTCATAGGGTGTCCGAGGAATTACTGTTCATACTAGAGATAGAGTTGGACTAGCTGATTACGAATTGACTATAAAAAAATTAATTTCTGGATTTCCCTAGAAAGCTACAGGGTGATATTCCAGCTCATGGAAATACTAATACCATCATAAAATCCAAACCTATAGACGGATATTATTGAAACTTGGGAGCTTATTGGCATATGCTAAGGTCTAATCTGAAAGATATCAATTATTCCATTATTCCAGGGCTGGACTATTTCGAATTACAAATAATTGATTCGCTTAAAAAAAAAAGCTGAATTATGCTTCAATTTGTGTTATCGCTTAAAGTAGTCACATCAACAATTATTTAATTATAAATTTTTGAATTTGTATAGAGTTGAACTTAGAGATAAATTAAATTTTTCACCACGAATAAAACTGAAAATCACATGTTTGAACATAAAATGCGAAGGTATTAGTAGAAAATCTTCAAAAAAGTTCAAAACTTCAATAAGCGCATTCCATAACTAAACAATAACAAATGAAAGAAACTAAAATACAGTAAAGAGTACCAAATAAAAAATTTAGAAAGCACTGACATGAGGTCAGATTGCTACTTGCGAGTAAATATTCAAACCACAACAAATCTATAAGGGTCAAAATCAGAGAGGTGAGAATCATGCTTCTGACAAAGATTTTCTTAATAAAATAACGTGGTATGGCTAAAATACTTGTTTCCAAATGAAGTTTCTGCGCATAATTACAAGGCACTTATCATATTTATTTTTTTACGATAATATTTTATTAGATTTTAAACTAAAAAGGCCTAAATAGTCATTCCGGGAACGCGTCCTTATACCACGTTTCATAGTTGAGACAAGTCAAAAATGTTTACGATTAAGACTTAAAATTGTATTTTTTTATATATTAGCTTCGAAAATTATTAAGTTACGAATATACGTATAAATTAAATAGCTAAAATATATATTTTTCATATTTTGACTATTCAAATGCTGTCTGACGTTTATTAAATCATTCAGTGAACGTGATGGATATCGGTCGATATAATTCAAACAAAACGCGCTAGGTAGCGCTAGCGAGCAACAGTGTGAAGTTCACTAGTCAAAGGACAAGACGCGTGTCGGGTTTTTGGAAAAAAATAATTGATTTTATTGGTAAGTACGTTTTAATTTCGTATGTGGGTAGCGTACTTTAATTCCCTATCACTACGGGAACGCTGTTTGGTGATTAGTCTTCCGATAATTTGCATACTTTTTGCTAAATTCTTATAAATATTACAGTTCACGTGTTCCTAACCTCAAAAACCAATATCTAACATAGCGGCATGAAGCGTGATATGAAAATATTCATCGGATAGTCATTCAGGGAACGGTCATTTCGGGAACGTTCTCGTATATGACGGGCGTTCTCGAAATGACGATTAACGGGCAAAATGACGCTTTCTTGCTTTTAAATACATATAACAATGCATTTTTTTTGTTTTAGGTAACCACTTAGTAATAGTAACATGGAAAATAAAAATGAAGATAAAAAGAAGTCAAAAAAACGATTAAAACAGGACAGTATAGCTTACAAAAAACATCGCGAAAAGGCTAATGAAAGGAAACGCAAGTTTTTAGATAAAATGACACCTGAACAAAGGGAGATGAAGAGACTGAAAGATAGGGAATATTACCAAAGGAAGAAGGCTGAAAATAAAGTTAAGACTGTTAGTGATATGACTGAAAGACAGAAGAGGAAACAACATGGAGAAAAAATTCTCAAAAGTATAGACAGAAAAAAAATATGTTGGAAAATATTTTAAGTAATAGCCCACCAGATTCTGAAAAAGAGATAGAAAGCGATAATCGCTTGTCAAGAAAGAGATCAGGAAGAAAACTGGTTAAAAAAGATAAAGCACAGGCTTACAGGACTGTTAAAAAACAGAAAGATAAAATACAGAAAATGCAAAGAATTATAGATAAGTTGCGAAAAAAAGTACAGAGAAACAGAAGACGCGAAGAAAGAGTATCCCAAAAGAATGCTGATACGCCTACTCGCAAAGTTAATGAATTAACAAGAGAATGTTCTGTTACCCCTGAAATTCGTAAACGTCTATTATTTGGCGAAGTTTTGACAACTCAACTAAGACACCGTTAAAAAACTACCAAAAAATTCTAAACAGCGAGAGGCTTTTCATGCTGGTACATCGTATGGAAATGATAAAGAGAACTTCCACCCCAACATGATACGTGCAAAGACATTTTTGCTAGTAAATGTACCCACTGAAAATAAAAAAAATGAATACAGATACGTCGCTGTTGCTGAGACCTCAGTTGATGAAGATGGCGAAATAAAGGTCGCCTTCCTTCGTTGCCAGCGGAACTCAGCAAAGATGTTTAAACTTGAACAAAATGATGTTGCATATGTCCCCTGTGAACAAGTTATTAAAATTTTACCCACCCCGAAATTGCAGAAAATAGGTAGTCGTGGCTTTTATTGTTTTGATGAGAATATGGATATGTTTGAAAAGTAAGTTATTGCTAGACTTTAAGTTCAAACTTTGATACTCAAATTATTTTGTAATTAATATGAATAAGCTTGAATAATGTTCCGGATTCATAAGATTGTTTTTTTTTAAACTACATTTGATTTATTTAATTTTAAGCATTGATGCAAGAAATCTTAATGATACTTGTGGAGTGCAATTACTATTTGTTCCTTATATATAATATTTGTTAACTGAAACTAAAAGTTTATTATTAGATTAAGTTTAAATTTTGATACTCATGTTGTTCATTCTTTAAGTACAAATAAAGGTTTAATACTTAAAGGTATTTATTATTTTCATCTACAACATAATGCAAAAACCAAACGTTGCAGTCATATAGGGAACGTCAACGTCATTTAGGGAACTTCATTGTCATTTTGGGAACACTCCCATCATTTTCGGGAACATCGCAAAAATGGCAGATTTTTCACTAATGAGTAGGGCTATAGTTAAATCTTGCAAACATATCCTAAAATGACCTTTCAACATTTGTATTTATATCATTAATTGATAACGTATTGCACAAATGTATACAATAAATTGAAATTTTGAAACGAAATTTACACTAATTGAAAATCTAGGGAAAGTAATATAAAAAATAAGTCTTTTTATTATAAAAATATACAAAATGACAGCATTTACTGGTAGAGGGACAGGTTAATTATAATTTCATGACGGTGATTATTAAAAACGTTGGTTATATTATTATTTAAAAAATATTTAAAAGTGTTCCCGAAATGATTTAAGGCCCTGTCATTTTTATTATTAACAGGTATAATTCTTGAAATATAGATTTGTGTGCGTGCCTCTTTACAGGAAAGGTTCATAACAAATGACACAATATATTCCACATGTTAATTTTCTTATAAAGAAAACTTAATTTCTCAGATATTTCAAAACCCAAAATGCCGACCTCTCTGATTTTGACCCATAAGCACTCTGATCAGGTGAACAATAGTCTTTTCTCGTACTATGGGACAATGTGATGCAAATATGAACGCCTAATGAATGTACAAACCTATTTCTCAAATCAAAAATAATTACTCATGATTTTCCTCAAGTTTTGTTCGAAGCTATATCTCCCTTCCCCTAAAAACTTACGTCAGTGCTTTCTTAATTTTAACATTTCAGCCATCGAGATTGAATTCTATCTCTATGATTTCCCGTTATGAAATATTTTGATTAATATTACGCCAACTGACACTGATCAATAAGTCCGACATTTGTCAATCGAATATTGATCTGTGATGGCCATCGTTCAAAGAAAATCATCGGGACGTATGTCATTTCTGTTTTCTGTTGAGTATATGAAAAAAATGATCATATCTATAGATGAAGAAAAGCTACGACAATGAAATTTGAGGATAAGTAAGATATCGATCACCTCAATATATTCACAAATTTTTATTAATTTTATTGAAATCTGAAAAATATCTTATGAGATAGTGAGTATTGAAAAATTTTGTTTTTGGAATTTTAAAAAAATTTTCTAGCGTGAAAATTTCTGCGAAATTTAGCGAGCCGTTTTGTTCCAGCATCCCTCAACGATATTTCAAGTATCAACTTGATCGGATGGATATTCTAGTAGTTATTGAGGAAACAAAATTTCCGATGCTCATAACTACTGAACCATCCGACGGATTTGGCCCAATAACGAACTTGACCGAGATATTTGGACAATTAACCTATTCTGAAAATATGAAAACTCTAGCTGATCTCGTTGGGATGCTAGAGAGGATACGGCCGGTCGGACAGACTCAACTTTCACCACGAATTTTTCATCAGGGAGTCGAACCCAATCGATTGAGGTCGTTTTCGGCTCGATTTTCCAAAATTACAGACATTTGGGCAAAATGATAGGCACTCTGTTCGGGTGAACAAGAGCGCCAAAAATGAAAATAGGAACGAATGGATTGCTGATTCAACGTTATTTTATGAGAGGTCCGAAATGAAAACCATTAGCTTGTATACATTTCTCTTGCCGACTGTTCAAATTGGATACAGCTTTGCGAATCAAATCGCCGTTATTTCTCAAAATATCGCAATAGTTGGTAACTCTGTTCATCAGCTGTTCTCTTGACCGGATTTCTTCAGAATATATCCTATCCTTCAATTTTCCCCATACAATATAGTCTAATGGATTGAAATCTGGAGATAAAGAGGGCCATGGAATAGGTCCTCCTCGACCTATCCACCTATTTGGATACGTATTGTCGAGGTAATTTCTACCTTCCGGCTGGAAATAGATTCCTCTAATATTTAATCCTTATAGCAGCCGGGTAAAATATATTGCAAGAATTCTAGATAAATCGCATTTGAAAGGGACCGTAATGATGCCCGAACAAATGTTTGTTTATCACAGCGCACCAAACATTTACTGAAAATTTTTGTTGTGCTTTTCTCAGTTTCATACTGTGTGGATTATTTTCGACCCAAATGTGCGAGTTATGAGTATTGAACACACCATCTCTGGTGATTTGAGCCTCGTCACTGAATATTGTTCGGTACAAAGTGTCTCTGTAATTTGCTATCCAATGTGCTAATTTCAGTCTTGAGACATTATCGCCAGGTTCCAATCGTTGTACCTGTTGTATGTGGTACGGGTACATATTTTCCTCTTTGATTATTCTGTGCACCTTATGCTTCGGCAAATGTAATTGTGCACTTACTCCCCTTATACTAATTGAAGATTGTGCTTGAATTAATTGGAGTACTTCATCACCATTTTCTAGATTCCTTTGGCGATCCTTCTTCTTATCTGGCACTCTACCATATTGCGCTATACAACTGAAAACTTCAGAAAATGTTTGGTGATTGGGAATTCTGCTCGTCGGAAATCTCAGACGATACTCTCTCACCGCAGCTCGACTATTTCCCTCACATTTACCATACACGAACGTCATATCAGCATATTCTCTATTTATGAAATTGGCCATGTCGATAATTTCACTATTTTGTAATTATCAGAAGACAACCAACGAACAATCTTAAATTTCAGTTGTAAAAATGTTTGAAATTTATCACAGAATATGTTATAGGAATTTATATTTCATCTAGAAGGAAATTATATTTCTGTGCACTTTTGGGCTTGTATCTTTGAATCTAGTAGGATATTTCGGAACATTCTCCCAAACTAAAAGTCATATCTCCTCTTTCTCAGAGTACTTCATAATGTTTAATATTGAATAAGTAAACTTTAAAGAAACAGACTAAGGCCCGGTTGTACAGTGACAACTCAATTCGAAGCTCAACTGAGCTCGGTTCACTCTTGAGCCAGGTTCAGATATGTCATCCGGTTGTACAGGTTATGTTTGAGGCGAGTTCAAGTGAACTTTCCTTGAGTACAATTCTTCAGAAAATGGCAACGTCGCTTCCTTTGAGACATGCGTTTTTGATACGAATAGTAACAAATTTTGAACAAATGGAAAAAAGAAAAAGAATTAAAATTCTCCTATGACAAGAGCGCAAATATAATTTTAAAAATTTGAATTGTTCTATTTGAACAAGATTAGTTGATGAGTGCTGTTGTGGTTGTAATTGAAAAAAAAGTGTCAGTAATAATGTCAGACGTAAAGCGAAGCGCAAATTTCACGTGCTCCGAAGAGAACATTTTAATAAATCTTATTAAAAAATACAGCAATATAATTGAAAATAAACAAAATCCATTTCTATTAATTTCATATTAAAAAATTCTGTTTTTGAGTGAAACACGAACACAACTCATTCACGAAAATACTACCTTAGCAAGCCTTTCAACTACAACTATTTGACATATAACCTATAAATTGTAAATTGAACTCTATGATTGAACTGAAATTTCTGTTGAACCAGGCTTGAGCGCCCGATTTCGGAAGTTCAACTTGAGGGTCGGTTTGAGTGAAGTTCAGCCTTGAACTCGCACTGTACAACAGATATTTCTTATTTGAGTTGGGTTCAGTCTTGAACTAGGCTTGAACTCGGACTGTACAACCGGGCCTAACAAATTGAATAATCTCTACTCATACTACTCGATTTACTAATTCAGATAGAGGTTTTCACATTGGAAGAAGTGTTACTTTGGACTACTTATATCTTTGTTGTTGAACACCCGGTATACATACGAATAATTTTGAAATATGCTTACGTATACCGATACACATCACCATTTTTTTTTTAATTTACCTTCATTAACTCTATCGCAATGAGATCCGTGTCTGGGGTGCCTACCCATTATATCAACAAATCTTTATAGTCTTCCTCACCTCCAGTGACTTTTTTAAGAAAATTTATTATTTATTTTCGACCTCCACAAAATGACTAAGTCCTGTTCAGGAAAATAATTTTAAATATTCGAACTTTATCCAAATTCAGAAATTCATAATTGAAAAATTGTTGATGTGACAACTTTAGGCAATTTAGCTCCTTTCTTAAAAGCGAATTAATTATTTGTAAATCGAAATACAAAGTGTTTTTTTTTACCCTGAAAACTAGAGATGAATATTAATGAGTCCGGCCGTGGAATAATGAAATAATTCATATCTTTCAGACTCGACCTTCGCATATGCCCATAACCTCCCAAGTTCCAATAATATCCGTCAATAAGTTTGGATTTTATGATGGTCTTAGTTTTTCCATGAAGCTGGAATATCACCCTGTAGCTTTTTAGGGAAATCCAGAAATTAATTTTTTATATTCAATTCGTAATCAGCTAGTCCAAATCTATCTCTGGTATGAGTATGTAGAGTTATTCCCCGGACACCCTGTATATATAGAATTTCATCTATATTACAATCAGATGGCACGATAAGCTTCAAATGCATACAAAATCTTGAGGATATCTGATGAATATCATATCAAGCATTAAAACAGAAGTTTTGGAATAAAAAAAAAATTCAAGGCTGATGATTCGCTGATGATCCTCGTTAATAACGATATATCATTAATTCGACCCTATGAATAGGAGGAATCGCAAAGCTGATACTTTGAATACTCTCTTCGACCCCCTCACGTGTAAGTATGCCGTATGTGCAGATCCTGGTTGCTGTGCTCCAATGCACAGTGTTTGAGAAATTGCAAAGTTGTCACGTCCCCGCTCCGACCACTTTTAGGTGTTGGTGCATGCCGTATGTGCAGATCCTAGTTAATGGGTTTTCAATAATTTCACACAAATTGATTGCGATCCTGTATACAGTTTTTGAGACATCGCTGAATTGACACTTTTAATGCCCTCCTTTAAGTGTGAGTAATTGCCGTATATGCTGATACTGGTTGCCGTAAGTCTTCAATAATATTGCAAAATTGATTGTGATCGTATATGCAGTATTTGAGAAATTGAGGAGTTATCACTTTCAATGCCTCCCTTCGACTCCATTTAGGTGTAAGTACATGCCGTATGTGCAGTTCCTGTTCGCTATGGGCTTCAATATTACTACAGAATGTGATTGCGATCCCATGTACACTTTTTGAGAAATCACAGAATTCACACTTTTAGTGCCCTGCTTCGAATCCTTTTAGGTATATGTTCATTCGGTATGTACTGATCCTGGATACTCTAAGTCTTTAATATTACTACAAAATTTGATCACAATCCCACGTACATATCAAAATTGACACTTTCAGTTCTCCCCTTCGACCCCCTTTAGGTGCAAGTACATTCCATATGTTCAAATCCTGGTTGCTATGGATCTTCAACAATACTACAAAATATTATTGCGATCTGATGTACAGTTCTTGAGAAATTGCTGAATTGACAGCTTTAGTGTCCCCTTCGACCCCCTTTAGTGTCATTTTTAAATGCAAATACTGGTTGCTATGGATCCAAATAAATACCCATGTATAATTATAGAAAATTAGCAAATCCGACACTTTCAGAGCCCCCTTCGATACTCCTAAGTGTGAAATAATGCCATCTCTTCTCTGAGAATGCCTATTTTGTCATCAACATAGGCAAAAGGCTTGAATTTTATATAAAGTCAAGCTCAAAATTGAATTATTTGCACCGTTATCCGCGAAATGTTTCGAACGCGCTCGAGGATTTCAAGGTCGAAGTTTGCTATCTCGGTTTGCTATTTTCACATCAGTAATGATTTTCACTTATTCTCAAGATATTTATGTGCGGAAGAAATAATACAATAACCAACTCGTTGCTGTCGTCTGAATGAAACCAGATTTCGGATACCCATGAATCACTAACAAATTTTGCCCAAAAATGAACTTCGCCGATATTTTTCATGCAATCTACTCAGTAAACATGAAATATTATTCGAATGTCTTAATATACAGGGTCTTTCGCGAGGAACCTCACCCATATTTATACGGGAAACTACTGAACGTATTTTCATGAAATTCAGCACTTATAAGTATTTCACGATGCTGATGAAATCTAAAATATTCTCAAGGCATGAGCACCTCCGCTTTTTCCGGAATTGACGTCAACTTCCGTTTTTCAAATTACAACACCATTTTTTATTGCAGAAATAGATTCCTTAGAAAATTTTAAGTTATTTTGATGTAACATTTTTCAGTTTTGGTAGGAAACTTTTCTCTGAGCGGGAAAATTCGAAAAAAAAAATCGAAAATAGAGCTCCGCTGAAACAAGAATAACTTCGAGGATTTTGGATGGAAAATTTTCATTTTTGGGATTTTTCAAGATGTAAGATTGATGTATCCACTTAAAAAATCGAAATCGCGATTCATGATACAGGGGGTTGAAAAATCGCCTTCAAAGTTAGGGATGACAAATTCGTGAAAAATCAATTTTTTCAAATTAGAACCCCATTTTTTATGGCAAAAATTGAATCTACGTTAACAAAAAATGTGAGTGTATGCATCACACCCTTGCCCTAAAGTGGATATTTTCTGAGTTATTCACAAATAACTGTTTTTCGTCTTGAATTTTCAGCTTTTTCTTTTCCCTTCACGCCAAAAAAATGGAATTTTCAGGAACTGTTATTTGAACCATGCTGTAGATTTTTCACCCCTTCTTGAAACCGACTCAAAGTTGCTCAAAGTTTTGACCGTTAATTTCTAGACATTTATTTATACGTCTCATGAATGCTTCGTGCGTTGCTCTTCTTATTTCATCAGGAGGAAGAGATCTGCAAAAGTGTTCAAAAACCAAATTGAGTTTCAAAACTATGAATCTAAAAATTTAAACAAACCTGAACGCATTTCTGACTCGTTTTATGCAGTCCTCTTTAGCAGTCAGGGGAGTTGAGTAGACAATATTTTTATCTTACCCCAAACATATTAGTCTAAAGGAATTGAATCGGGAGAACGTGGTGGCCAAAGATGTGGACCATTGTACGCCAACCATCGATCTTCAAATAGCCTGTATAGGATATTTGACACATTGAGTGAATTTTGTGGAGGCAAGCCATCTTGTTGATACCATAAGTCATTATGGTTCTGTACTAGCGGCTCAATTATTTGAGCCAATATGTCAGAATATCTATCTCCTAAGGGAGAACATTCTTTAAATAATGCAAACATGTGTAGTGTTCTATCTTACCAGTTAAAGTCCCATCATAAATGTGAATATCGAGAATAACATTATTTTTGATGGCGCAAAAAACATTGAAACTCCAGGTCTCTTGAAAGTTCCATTGTCTGAAGGGGTGGTTGTTCTCTTCATCCCAATAATGACTGTTATGCCTATTGAAAGAACCATTCTTTGTGAATTAAGATTCATCTGTCCAAATCATATAGTCCAAAAAGTTTTTATTCTCTTGAAATCGAATCATCATAGCTTCGCAAAACTCTGTTCTCCTGACGAAATCAGTTTCCTTCAAATGCTGTACCCTATTGAATTTTTATGGGTGCATATTATGTTTTTTTAATATTCTCCAAATACTCGATTGAGATAATCCCAGAGCAATCTCGGCATCTTTGAGAGAATTTTGAGCATTCACACGAAAATATGCAAGAACTGTAATTTCGTTGTTCTCATCTTCTACTACACTTTTTTCTCTGTGTATAGTTGTCTTAACGAAAGATCCGACATTTCTCAAGTTTGTCATGGTTCTGTTATTGGTATCTCTCGTTGGTCTGGGTCGGTCAGGAAACCTCTCAATGAACAGTTGAATCGTTCTATCTACAACTTTATTACATTCTCCATGAAGTAGAATGAGATTTAAATAATCTTCATTGGTAAAATTAGGCATAGTGATCGATTTTATAACTTGATACGAATTATCACCAAATTAATATACTAGTAAACACAAAATGTTACTGAATGAAGAGGAATTTGGCAGATGTAATTAATGATATCTATCATTGAAAAAAAAGGATGTAAAACATGGTAAGTTTTTGCATATGGTTCATAAGAAATTATTCATTTATCACTGGAGAGAAAACCGATGGCCGATTAGTTGAAATAAAGAGGTTTTCGATAGAAATTCGAATCCAAATTCGCCATCTATTTAGGAACAACCTGAAACTTCTTTCTCTTGCATATTAGGGTAGTAAAATCTAAAACACGGTTTAAGTAACAGTTCCTGAAAATTTCATCTTTTTGGCGCGAAGGGAAAAGAAATAGCTGAAAATTCAAGACGAAAAACAGTTTTTGTAATAACTCAGAAAATATCCACTTTAGGGCAAGGATGTGATACATACACTCACTTTTTTTTTTAACGTAGATTCAATATCTGTCATAAAAAAATGGGGTACTAATTTGAAAAAATTGATTTTTCACGATTTTGTCATTCCTAACTTTGAAAGCGATTTTTTCACCCCTGTATCATGAATCGCGATTTCGATTTCTAAAGTGGATACATCAATCTTACATCTTGAAAAATCCCAGAAATGAAAATTTTCCATTCAAAAACCTCGAAGTTATTCTTGTTTCGGCGGAGCTCTATTTTCGATTTATTTTTCGAATTTTCCCGCTCAGAGAGAATATTCCAACCAAAACTAATAAATGTTACATCAAAATAACTTGAAATTTTCTAAGGAATCTATTTTTGCAATAAAAAATGGTGTTCTAATTTGGAATACGGAATTTGACGTCATTTCCGGGAAAACTGGAGGTGCTCATGCCTTGAAAATATTTTAGATTTCATCAGCATCGTGAAATACTTATAAGTGCCAATCGGCCAGACATTCTTAACTTCGACCATGGATTGTTTATCACAGAGTCGAACCTAATCGTGTGAGACCAATTTCGACTCAATATTCGAAAATTACAGACATGTAGGCAAAACGATAGCTGACTACTTCACCAGACACATAACTGCATAATGAGATCCTATGTTACGATAAAAACTACATTCGGCAGAAAATTCCTGGAACTGGTAAATATACCGGAAATCCTTATGTACGTAGGTTAAGGCCAGTCCTACATTGGAAGCGGATTTGGTCTGGCCAGCCAACCCGACCCGATTTGATTGTCTTCAGAGCAGTCCAGACCAGATCGAACACTGCCTCCAATGTAGGAGGAAAGTACGTTTTCTTTGTTTTTGTTTCCTCCAGACCCAGCCAGACCCGTCCAGACCCTCCAGACTGTCTGGTCTGGAGAAATTCCGCTTCCAATGTAGGAAATGCCTAAGACGGAGCTGTGCCAGGGTGGAGCTCAAATTCGTTCAGGAACCAATTATGAAATATTGTTATTCGATTGTGAAAATCTTATTTCCCGCGATTGAATCTGGGCATGTTTATTTTCTCAGCCGCATAAAATTAAAACAAATAACTCTGGTTGGTCGGAACAAGATCTCCGAAAGTAAACTTTATATTTTCTATATTCCTCGATATAGACGTACTTATTTTTATTCTTACCTAGGATAAGAGATTGAATGATATGGAACTTCTTTGTTGTGCCCTATGAGTTCTTGGTTATTTTCTACTATTCCCCAAGGGGTAATGCCTAGTGTTATAACCCTGCCAGTTCTTTGAGATCTTTCAAGTAGAAGAACATCACCCACATGTTTGGTTACACCTGAAATAGATGAAAGACTTTTCAAATTAAGAACATTATATACTTTTAAAGATTGTAATACATGATATGAAAAAAAAAATTATGAAAAACTAACATGCGATCAGGAGATTTTCCAAGGAAAATCACTTAGAAATTGACAAATTTCTTCCAATAATCTTTAGTCTCATTTATTTAAGTTTGAATAACGGCTTACATCGATCATTATCAAGATTTTCTTGAAGATGATGTGTGAAAAAAACTCTTTAAGAGAATCACGAAAAATTTTGCACTTGATCTATTGACAACTTCTACAAAGGAAGGATGCGTTATCACAAACATCGACTTGTAAACTTGAGATTTGTACCTTTCATCTTTTGTCAAGTTGAAAAAGGAATAACTTTATCCTATAAATTTCTTTGACTTCATTATATAAAAAACTGCAATCTCTTCTTGAAGGTTCAGCCTAACTCACTGCTTTACGCATAATAAACCTGACGCAGTCGACGGAATTCGACGGAGTTTTTCATCGAGAATAACTTTAGAGTTGGACTCTTTTGTGAAAACAGAACCTACCTTGTTACATCTACGATTAATGTTTTGTGAATTCCATCGAGGATAAGACCAAAATGTAGGTGGATATTAATTTCAAAGTAGTGAGCGTGATTTTTTATTTCGTTTACGTTAGACATCTCTAATTCATCCATTGATTCAATCATCGAAAACAATTCTGAATTAGAGTTTAGATTTTTGAATTTATTCAATAACCTTTCTCTAGATAATTTTACTAGAATGCCCAATACACCAATGTTCGGTTTGAAATGTTTAAGTGTAATTTCCGAATTTGATGGGAATCCTTAAAAATTTCATGGGTTTATTCAAGCCGCGAAAGCAATTCTACTAATAATTTCCAGAATATATTATCATTGAACGGTATTTTAAATAAACTTCAAGGAAAAGCCGATGAAGCTGTGGCAATTAAGGAGCAACGAGATATTGGAACGATATAAAGAATATATTGCTTCCACTTCAGAGATCAAAGATATGATAATTGTCTTAGTCAAGATCTCGTAAATTTAAAGCAGATTTTAGGTGAGTCTCCTCAAGATTTCTATGAAAAAGTAATATCGTTGTTGAATACAATTTGTGATTATAATGACTTCAAATGCGACATAAATTTACGTGCTCGTAATCGAGAATTTCTTCACGAAAAAAGCTTCAAAAACATTTTAAGCTGGCTCAAGAGATCCTATGGATCCTATAATGAGAGCTATGCGACCAAGTAATTTGACGCAAGCCCTTCAGTGCATTATAGAGAAAGAGAATATAAAAAATTACCAAAATTCTCATTCTTCTATGAATAACCAGAAAGGAATAATGGCGGAAATAATTAGAGGAATGCTCTAAATTACTCCTTTAGATTACGTCAAAATCCAAATGTTGTTCCCACTCATAGACAAAATTATACTACGCAAAAAGTTCAGTTTCCTGGTAACTTTTCTAATATTTTACCAATTCAAAATCAAAATTTTTTCTAATTACTAAACCTTCCTCAAAAAAAGCCGTTTCCCAGTAGACCGATTACTTTACAGAAAAACTTCGATTATAAAGAGCCTGAATATTTTACTAATTCCCAGGTTTTCGGAAGACCCTCACAACTAAAGCCTACACCTATGAGTATTTCTACAACTCATCAGAAAAGTAGAACACAATCGAAGAGTATTTCAACCAAATTTTCTCCTAACAGGCAGATGCAAACTTTTTAACAAAACCCGAAAATGAGTGAGGAATCATTCAATACGGAATACAATGATATTGCTTACCAACATTCGAATTTCCATACTCTGGAAAACATACTGTCATCTGATTTGGAAATTTCAAAGAATTATTTTATTGAGTGGTGATTATGTCCAAATCCCAACAAAACAGAGGTATCTTGTTTCCATCTGAATAATCATGAAAAATATAGGAAATTAGCTGTAACTTTCAATGATTTTCCTATCGAACATAATTTCTATCCAAAATACTTAGGAGTTAAATTAGATTCATCTCTCAATCACAAGGCCAATTTAAATGATCTGAGCCTAAAACTGAAAACTAGGAATAATATTGTTCAGAAATTAGCTGGATCATCTTGGGATGCTGATGCTTCCACTCTTCGCACAGCATCTCTAGCCCTAGTTTTTTCTGCAGCTGAGTATTGTTGCTCTGTTTGTTTTAATAGTGCACATACACAACAATTGATGAACAATTGAATACATCCATGAGAATAATTACTGGCACCATAAGATCTACACCGGTTCATTGGTTACCAGTTTTGTCTAACATTATTCCCAATTTTTACATATAATCCACAAAATGAATTCCCAGATTGAAGTCACGTAACCCATTATGGCATAATACGTTCTTCAATATCAACATAAGTGATAAAAAATTATGGAAGACTGAGTGGAACTCTTACGAAATGTAATAAGTATCTCGTTTCTGATCCTTCTGAAAAAGTTCCTGGTTTTGATCTTCCAAGAAAAATTTGGACAGTTCTTAATCGTTTGAGTACAGGTCATGTTCGTACCAATAGTATACTATTGAAATGGAACTAGCGCAAGTTGTGAATGTGGAGAAGCAGAAGAAACAATACCTCATCTCATCAATAGTTGTCCCATATAAAAATTTCAAGATGGTTTTAGGGATATTCATGATGTTTCCGATTCTTTTTTGGAATGGGTTATAAATTTCAAACAAATATGAAACGTTTTTTTATTATTCAGTTATTTTTCTGCTTTTGTCAATTTATTTACAGATTCGTTGTGGGCAATTTGAAGAAGTCACTGTCTCCATCAATAGAAGCCCACTCTTGAAGAAAGAAGTCCCTAAAATATCTCTCAGTTTATTTTCGTACTTTCACAGCTAGGCTAGGGAGCCAGGGTTTTAATACTGTGGTTTATTCCCCCTAGGCTTTTATGTCATACGCCGAATTGTATGACACCCCGTCACTAACCCCTGATCTATATGCTTTATTGTTTGCTAAATAAATATTTAAAGCCAAAAGTTCAAAAGAATATATATATATATTTCAGTTTGCTCATGAAACCAATGACTACGACATACCGGATGATCACAGACAAATATCTCTGGATGTATTAAACGTGTTTGGCAATTTAGACAAGGAGAAAAATGATCATAAAAGGACAAAACATGAAATGATACAGATAAATAAAAACGAATATGTAATGAACAAGAAAACATACCAATAAATTGAATAATATATACAGTTATTTATTAAAAATGTCTATGGATGAAGGATTTCATGATGGCCCTCTAGATGAATAAGGAACCAGAAGACATGGGACTGAAATGGAAACAATATTCAGTGTTGAACAACGGACCACAGAACAACTAAAAGAAACATTACCTTGTCAACAGAGACTGATTTGATTCAAAACAAACTCTTTTGTGCGTTTTTGTTTTACATTTAGTTATTTTATCACTTATGACTATATTTATGTTAGCTAAAATCGAAATGACGAATGTTGAAGCTTTGATGAGAGTTTACAGATTACACATTCGGTGAGTGAAAATTTATATATATAAAAAATGAAAACAATTATGTACGATTGATATTAACCATGATTAACCTTTTTAGAAGCCCTGAAGAAGCATTAAACAAATGCGAAAGCTCGGCATAGAATAAAGAGAAAAAAAAACACCAGTTAACTTTTTTTTGTACTCAATTGAGTCAATAACCCTTACTCAATATTAACAATAATAAAAAAAAATAGACTCTTATTTGAGTACAAAATACAGGGTGGCTATTTGAAAACTAAACAGACTAGATTACAGATGAAATAAGTTTTTTCGATAGAAATGCTCGGACAAATCGATTTCTGTTTCGAGGGGGACAACTTAAGATGTAGGTTACGGACGCATAGCGCTTCAACCCTTGCTGCTACAACCCCCACCCCCAATTTTTGAACAAGGAAGATGGGGTGAGTGATACCTCAATTCGAAGGTATTTTTATACTGATTTCAGCACAGTAATTGTTTTTTCATTTTATGAATTAGTTCTCGAAATATTCATACGTTAGTTAGTTTTATCACTTAAATTAATTTTTTGCGAATAATTGACATTTCGTGCTTCAGAAACACTAAGATTTCCGTACTTGTATTTGAAATTGCAAAACATCTACCACTAGGCAAATGAAGTCATACCGTATGTGTTAATGCTACTAGGGTCAGATGTTCGACTATCTGTTTTATTCACTGAGATCATTCTCCAACTGTACGGTATCAGAACGATTTGGAGTATTGATCTAAGAAATAACATTTTTCAAAGTAAAGTAAATAATTTATCAAAAACTCACATCAATTAATTAAATATTCAAATTGTTTACCATTAGCTTCAATGAAATAAGTTTAGTTCGAAACGATGGCGCACATTTTGCAGCATTTCTGGAGTGATTTGACGACATTCGTTCACTATACGTCTTCTTAAATATTCTATGGAATCGGGCTGTTTAGAGTAAATTTTCTCTTCAATTGGCCCCAAATTAAGAAAACTAGTGGTGACAGATCTGGCGATCTGGCTGGCCATTCAGTGGGACCCCTTCTTCCAATCCACCGATACGGAAATCTTTGATCAAGATATTCTCGAACTGGTAAGGCGTAGTGTGGAGGAGCTCCATCCTGCTAAAACACAATCTGGTCTTCCACATAATTTTCAGCATTGTTTTCAATCATTTCCGTCAAAATTGGATCAATGTTTCATGGTTGTTTCGAAGCTCAAAATGTCGATTTTTCACAAAAAATACAAAGTGCCATGAAAACACCACTTCATTTTCAAATACTTAGTTAAGAATATTTCGAGAACTAATGCATAAAATCAAAAATCAATTACTGAGCTGAAATCAGTATAAAAATAGCTTTCAAATGCGGTATCACTCACCTCATCTTTCCTATTCAAAATTTGGGGGTGAGGGTTGTAGTAGCAAGGGTTGAAGCGCTATGCGTCCGTAACCTACATCTTAAGTGGTCCCCTTCAAAACAGAAATCGACCTGTCCGAGCATTTCTATCGAAAAAACCTATTTCATCTGTAATCTCGTCTGTTTCGTTTTCAAATGGCCCCCCTGTATATATACATATAATAGGTTGTCAAATATCTCCCTTCCGCTTTGTTGCTCTTTATTAAATGCTTTATAAAAAGTGTTACAGTGATTGGATTTATTTCAAATATTCGCCGTTTTGTTCGACAATCTGTTTCAATCTAGACGGCAAATTCATTATACCTCTCTCGTAGAAGTCCCACTCCTTATTTGCAAAGAACTCGGACAGCCACTTTTCACAAGCCTCTTTCGAATTCAACTCTACACCACCAAGGGCATTCGCCATGGACAGAAACAGGTGGTTATCATTTGGCGTTATGTCCGGTCTATATGGTGGATGCGATAAAACCTCCCATCCGAGCTCCCGTAGCTTCTGACGAGTCATCAACGAAGTGTGTGGTCTGGCGTTGTTCTGGTGGAACACTACACCGTTCCAGGTCGTTCCGGTCGATCGCCTACTTCAAGCGGTCCACTTGTTCGCAGTAGATGGTAGAATTAAGCGTTTGGCCATATGGGAGCAGCTCATAGTGGATGAATCCCTTCCAATCCCACCAAACACACAGCATAACTGTTCTGGTCGTCAATCCCGGCTTGGCCACTGTTTGGGACGTTTCACCTGCCTTCCACCACGACCGTTCTCGCTTGATATTGTAATATGTGATACATTTTTCGTAGCCAGTCACCAACCGCTTCAAGAATGGGTCGAAATCGTTCCGTTTCAGCAGCATATCGCCAGCGTTGATTCGATCCAGAAGGTTTTTTTGCGTCAAATCATGCGGCACTCAAACATCCAGCCTTTTGCAGATGGTTTAAAATGGTTTGGTGACTAACTCCCATCTCCTGGGCGATGTCACGAGATGCTACATGCCGCTCTTACTAGTTGTATTCTATGATTTGTTCATTATTTGTCGTCACAGGTCTTCCGCCGGCTGGTTTATCCATGGTGTCGTTTTAACCGACTCTGAATCGTCGAAACCATTCCTCCGCGTTTCTAACTAATAGAGTACCATCCCCAAAACACCATTAATCTCACGGAACGTTTCTCTAGCGGATTTGCTTTTAACGAAGGAAAACTTTAAAATAGCCGCTAGTTTCGGAGTTAGTGAACTCCATCTTCACACTTCCATAACTGTTGAACGCAATATTCAAACTAATCATGCATAGCGTCGTTTTGTATATTAGGTCAAGACCTTTCAAATTATGTATATTATTGCCAGTTACGAACTCTGTAGCGTTTTTCACATAGCCGCGAAATTCAAAAGATAAAAATGCGGAAGGGAGATATTTGGCAACGTATTATATATATATATATACTGTGGAATAGTTTGCTTTATAGTTTCGCTTGTAGATATGAATAACACAACATGTTGAACATATTGAATGAATTAGCCATGTAGAGTAGTAGAGTAGAGCGAACAATATCATAATCTCAATTTTCTGATTCCAAATAGATCCAGTTCTACATGAAGGTCTACTAGGCACGTTAACATGTGAAAGCTCAGAAATGGGCAATGAAAATGTATATTTTAAATTTGTGAACAAAAATTTCTTTGGCACCTCTTTTATGTGAGAGCGAAATATCATACTCTATATTCCTGATTCTTTTATTCAGTTCAATATACTCATGGACTTCTTAAAAGCATCTAGAACAAGCTACGCGAAAGACGTCCTATTGACGTTGTAGCGTTGATGCGGACGACAAACTTGCCTTATTATACTTACAGTTAGCAATATTACTGATTTTTGAAATAGTGATAGCATTGGTTGGCAAGTTCAGCTCTTTTAGATGCTTGATCGTCTTTTTATGTAATACGGCATTCGTAGTAATTATTAGTGGCATTATATCCACTTGTGTCAGCCCTCACATATTTTTTATCTGTCGAGATAGTGTCCCATATTTCTTTATTTTCTCTCTATAAGATGTTGACACGTTGGCACTGCGATATCAATACCACAGCGTGTTACTCCACCTTTTTCCAATCAGGACAATCGGTCTTTTGTACCCCACATCTATGTCGATGATAACTTTCACATCCCAGTATATTTTATGTTTCATTTTCCACAAGCGACAGCTGGTGCATCTCATTACCAGCTCGAATCTGCAGCCCAAAAACATATCCACGACAGGAGCAGATACGACAAAGTAGGATGCCGTACCTAAGATGAGTCTCTATCAGGGCGAAATACACCAACAGCAAAATGCTTCTTGTGAGGGAGAACGAGAGTGTCCTCAGATAGACAATGTTTCGACTGAGCCTTAAATGGAGTTCCTGCACATCTATTCTCCACATAAGTGTTACATCAACATGAACACCCAGAAACTTAACGGCATCAGTATATTCCAATTTATCACAATTTATGGGTCTCAAATATAAGACCATATTGTTGGTTTTGTTCTCCTCAAGGCTCGGTCTATATGCAGTGAACCATTGTGAAAAGCTAAGCCGCACTCCTCGAGAAAGCTCCAACAATGAACTCCCATCTGAAGATTTTACCGAAACAGTTGTATCTCAAACAGTGTTTAACCCTAGATAAATAATTCGGTAGATCATTAATGAAAATCAGAAACAAAACTGGCCCCAGAATGAATCCTAGGGCTACTTCCATATTTATTGGTCGTAAACGGGACAACATCCCGTCTGAGCAGATCACATAGTAACGTCCGCTCATAAATGATTCATTCTCAGTGCCACCTCCATACTTTCAGAGCTTAAAGACTAGATTGTCATACGATACGCATTCGTGAAGTCTACAAAAGTAGCAAGAAAATGCTTTTTCTTTTCGAAGCATTTTAGTGCCTAACGGAAGAAGTCAGCAATTGCGATCACTGATTAATTTCTTTGCGACTGTCGAACTTGCGCTCAGAAAATAGATTGTTGCATTCGAAGAAACTCATAAACTGGGTGTTCATGAATTTTTCAAGTAACTTCGACAAAACTGGCACCAGTGATATCGGTCTATATTTTCCAGGATCGTCGTTGTTTCCCTTTTTGAATACAGTGAGTGTATCATGCCGTGCTCTGTGACTGTGGTTATCATGTGCCTCTCTATCTATTGCAGGTCCGTCCTAGATCAGGTAAGTTTACTAGATGAGTGGGTTATGTAGGTATGGACCAGATATTGAGTGCCTTGATTTCATTTTTTAGGTTATAGCTGCGTTTTTTCAATTTTTCGAATACTTCCACTTTTTTTCAGTTTCTGTAATTGAAATATATGGTGAAGGCCCAAGTATTTATATCTCCACTGCCAACTCCGCTACTTCCCTTCCGACAGCCAATCTTATATTTTCTTTTTCACCATTTTTTTCCGATACTCTTCAACCACCCTGCACTTTTCCAGTCCAAATGAACTGTAACCTCACTGTACCTTCTGACAAGTTTTTATTCTTCCTTAAGTTGATTCCTTCCTTTGACATAAAGATTGATATCGTCAATGTGGAAAAGGTGACTAAGTTTTACAGATTCTTTCATAGAGTAGCCATATGTGGATCTATTGAGGACCATGATGCAAAGGATAGCAAGGGCCAGGCAAAACTAACGTGGGCTGAATTCATTTCTCTGAAAGGTGCCACATTTAATTTTAGTGATGGTGTGGCCCGGTGTCGGATACCCAGCCACCGTTATCGTTGTTTTACAGGTGATCATGAGGCACTGAAGAGGTGGATAATCCATTCATTTACCCTGATTTCCAGGATCATTATCACCTATGAAGTAGGAACAAAATGATGTGCTTTCTAATTGTAGATCTAGGCAATCGAGACGTTTTTTCTTTTTCGTGGTTTTGATTGTCTTTTTGATTTTTTCTGCTATTTTTCCTTTCAGCATCTCCAAGCGAGCTTTAATCCAATTGGTGCATGTGTCGATATTGCAAGTATGACCTTCTTTTTCCAAGTTTGTTATATGATGTTTTTGTGCTGTCACGGTTTCAAAAGTCCCGCTCCAGTTAGTACCTGCAAACCGAACTGGTGGCGTTAGTCGCGGTAGTTTGCCAGCTTATCTCGTATGTTTCAATGGACGGTTGTCGGTGGTCCTGTTCTGTGCATGTGACGTAGGTTGTCAATTACATCGTTCTTCCGGCATATATTTGGTTGAAATGTCCTGGAGTAATTAATCGCAATTTTGCGGATCTGAACAGGATTATAACTGAAGCCCTGAGAGAAATCTTATCATGTTGGTTTGGTTTGTTCGTTGGTGAAATTTTTGCGCTTTAGCGGAGTAGCGTATTTGTTTGGAAAAACGACGTGGGATTGGTGGGTTAACCTATGTTTGTCACGAGGTATTTTAGATTTTTGTTCGTATTTTTAGCATCATTCTGCTTCGAATTGGGATTTATTATTGTACCGTTGCGAGGTAACGCAGATTCTGAACTGTCTTTGAAGTCTTCGAGCTGTTTGTCTAGGCTGTCTTTGAATTACTGCCGTGGGAGCTGTCTTTGGGGACCTCCACCAGATTTCGCCATCTAAGATACCACACCTGTCGTCTACCCAGGGCGTATTGCTGTGAGAAATTGTACTACGTTGGCCCAGGAATATATTTGAGCCCAGTTTCCATCTACGAGACTGTGAGAATAATATCCTTTTGTACTTCAGTCAAGCCACGACCTAAACTGTTATAGAAGGTTAGTCTGTAGAATTTAGTTAAGATTGATTAGTATCAAAGAAGCCCAATTCAGTGAATACTGTTTAGTACATAAAACCCGACCTATCGAGAAGGTCGCTTAGATATAAGTAAAGAGCTATTTGTAACGATTACCATCGAGGCTCTAGGTATATACCTTGGGGTGATATTACTGTTTGTTTAGTAAGAAATAAAGCATTATATCGAATATTCGGGTTGTGAAGTAAGAACTAGTTAGTGATCTACCTTCTGTAAGATATATCCTCGTTTGAAGGACCTTGTGTATTTCATTTGGGCTCATTATATTATTAAATAATTGCTCTATAATCTTTCTACCAGCCACTACCTCCCGCTTGTGTGATCGGGCTCGTTTGGCATCCTGAGAGTGCGTTCGTTATTTTCTCTCTTTTGCGACCCTGAGATCTTTAGTGTACTTTCCTCTTTTTTTTTCTTTGTATCATCATAAAAGAGAGTGGCGCCCTTTTATAAGGAGTCTCAGTTCTAGAGCTAGCCGAGGAGGCTTTGTGCACTCTCTGGAGCCGAGTGGGTTTGGTGACAGTGCAAGGACGTTGTTTAAATTTTATTTCTCTCTATCCGATGTAACATTTTTCAAAATCAATCCACCGATTTTATGAAACATATTGGATTTATTCAAATTGTATCATTGACTTCTGTAAAAATAGAAATTATGGTCTTCATATTTTTTGGCAAGTTTTAATCAGGTTCTTGATTTTATTACTAAAAATTGTAATTCAATATCATTTTGTATTGGAATAGTAACAAATTTCTTCTCATTCAAACAAGCTATCTGGTTGAAATGCTTCGCAGAATGTTTTTCGAATTTTTTCATTTTTTTGACGCGTATCAAATTTTTTCTTAGCTATTACTGAAATAGAGGTCCTTCAAGTCTTCTTTGATGATATATAAGGAGCGGTTTCAGAGGAAGAACATCTACAGTTCGAAGAGAACTGAAGGAAAGCTGTCAAGTATTGACACTAGATATATTAATCCGGTTACATTTATTGTGTAATAGCATTTTCTAATTGCTTGTTCTTGTCCATTAAACTGAAAGAACAGGGTGCATTCATTTTTTAAATGTTGAGTTTTATGTAGTTTCAATCGATTGAGTTTCACTTACTGGTGGCGAAACTTGAGTATGTCCGGTCAGCCATTTACACTGTATTTTTCGAAGGAGATGAACTAGAATTTTCATATCTTCAGAATAGGATGATCTCAATATTTATCGTTCCTTCGAAACGATTCATTTGCCAATAGGCGATCGTTTTGTAATTTGGACTTGAATAAATAAGGAATTTCAATATGATTTTTGATGAAAAAGATATCTTATTTTGATTAGTTTTCAAGAAAGGGCTATCTTAACTTCGAAAAAACCGGGAGAAAACTATAAAGATCTGTATATCAAGAAACAAGTTTGATTTTTTCACATTCATTGAGTCAGTTGTTTCAGTATCACACTGTTATCGAAAATATTTAGGTGTCCACTTCAGATCTGTCAGGCCGACTGCAAAAAATAGTTTGGACAGGGCAAAAGATTTCACCTCAAACCAGTCCATTTAACATTCTTCATTACATTGAAGATTGATTTTCTCAATTCCTTCAATTGATTCAAGGGGATCTATATCATATTGAAGAATTTCAGTATACTTCATTCTAAACTTATCGTTGCATACGTTCGTGAGTATTTCGAACAATTTAAAATGCTTCACAAAATCGATTACTAATTGGAAATTCGATTGATTAATTATAAGAAAGGATGAATAATAATCAAGATTTTATGGTCTTTATAAAGAAACATTTTGATAAGATTTTGCAACGATAAATAAAGAAACGACTGCTAATTCAAGCTTTGCTTTGTTTTCAATTTATTTTGAACAAAGGGAACCTTGAGAAAAATTCTGGGGTTCACTTCAATTAGTCAGTTCAGTCAAAATGTCATCATAAGGAATTCATTGGTTGAAATCAATACTCCTCAACAAAAAACTTACCAGTGTTGGTGCCACCCGTAAAAATCCATGCTCCCGTGGACCTTGCAGCCTTCAGAAGACCTTTTCGTAATACTTTCTTAAGTTTTGGTTGCAGCTCGAAGTTGGCTTTACCTCCTTGGATAGATATGAGTAGTTTTGGAAGCTCCAGACCCCATTCTTTGGTGATAAGCTGTATGATATGTTCAGGTTTTGTGTCATATGCCAAGCGAATATACTGTAATCAAATTGACATTGTTATAGAAATTGATTTACTCTAGAATTGGGTGAGTCGAGTCTCCAATAATGTCTTCTATACGACAACATACATATATTAACTTATTTCTTGTGGACACTCTGATTAAATGATATATATATATATACATAAATATAAATTTGAATTCATTTTTACCTAGTTATCTATATATATCAACGTGTTCGAATTTGTTTGTTGGGTGTCTAGGTTATAATTGAAAAATGTAAAATAATTTATTCATACAAACGTTTCGGCGCATCCGCCTTCTTCAGTGTAAAATACATCACAATTGATTTGAAACATCTAGAAATTATGTACATTAATTAAATAAAATAAGAATTTCATGCAAACATCTCACTAATTGTCATTGTGGTTAGTTAGGTGTTGTCGAGTCTCGAGACTACAATGACAATTAGTGAGATGTTTGCATGAAATTTTTATTTTATTTAATTAATGTACATAATTTCTAGATGTTTCAAATCAATTGTGATGTATTTTACACTGAAGAAGGCGGATACGCCGAAACGTTTGTATGAATAAATTATTTTACATTTTTCAATTATAACCTAGACACCCAACAAACAAAATTTAACACGTTGATATATAAATATATAATTTAGAAGTAATCTTTTTGGGATTAGAGCACGGGATCAAAAATTAAGACTTCATCTATTTTTTCTATATTAATTAACTACATATGTTTCGGCGTATACTAAGCCTTTTTCAAGTTTACGTGCTACAAACATAGTGACAATCACATCTAAAATGTACAATCAGATTATTAGGGGTTTCTTAACATTTCCACATTTTATGCTAGCCTACCTGTCCAACAATTCATCTTGAAAATCAGAAAATTAAAATCATTTTCATTGTGTTGTGAACGCTGTCAACTAGAATCATTCTTCAAATTATCTCTTTGTTTATGCAGGTTTTCAATTTATCACTTGGAATGCCATCTGTGCATATGTGTGAAAATTGTTGAATAGAATATTTTATTTTTACTAGTTCATTTTGGTGATGTTTTCGAATACACTCACAGATGCCACCTCGACACAATTTTGATACCATTACAGAATGTTATAGTAAATTTTGGATAGGTTTTTCAGGTCTGTTCTATCATTTATTGAGTGTTTTTCTCTTTGAATGTATATCATTTCTTGGAATGTCCTTATTTTGCTGTTGGTTTCTTTATGCAGAATTTTAAAGTTGTCAAAGTCAAATCTATGGTCATTCTCTCGTTCGTGCTTTTAAGGGCTGTGGAATTTTTTGAATATTTATGGCCGTTGATCCTTTCTTTGATGTATTGTGTTGTTTGGCCTATGTAGATTCCTGGACATTCTTTGCATTTCAGTTGATAAACACAATTTGATATTTTTCTCTCGGAGTTTTGGCTTTTAGCCTCGTGTAGAGTGGTCTCAGATTGTTTGTGGACTTATGTGCAATTTTGATGTCTGTGTCTTTGAAAATATGGTTGATTTTTTCGGACAAGTTTTTCACGTATGGAATTGCTATGTATATTTTATCTTTTTTTGAGCTTTCATTTTTATTGGAATTGTAAGCTGCATGAATTCTGTTTTTAAATATTTTCTCTATTAGTTTTTCTGGATAATTATTTTGTTTCAAGATTTCTTTGGCTTTTTTATTGTTTCGATGCGATGTTTTGGTGATGTAAGTTTTATTGATCTATCTGCAATTCCTGATATAACACTTTTTTTATATTGAATTCACGATCATGTCGTTGAGTAAGAAAGTCGGATTTAGCGAGTCTCTGCAGATACCGGTTCCTGAATGTGGTATATGCAAACGAAATGTAATTAAAAATGTTGTTAAGTGCAAAATCTGCACAAAAATTTTTCATCCCAGTTGTGCTAATAGATATAAAAAATGTTGTGACGAAATCATAGTATGTCAAAGTGAATCTACGTGTGAAATATCCCCAATGTCGGATACTACTGCTGGAAAGTCTATTACGAACTAGTCAACACATCAAGAACTTCTTCTCAGAATAATTTCTGAATTAGAAGCGAAAAATTTATTGTTGATTGAGAATAATTCTCTACTAAAATACAAAATCTCTTCACTTGAGACAACAATACTCGATAAAAACAGGGAAATCTCAGACCTGAAAAAGCGACACAACATGATTCCATCGGTTAACATTGGAGATAATGAATTGCCGGCACATATTCCACCGGTGAGTACGGGAGATCAAGTTCAAATATGCGATTCTAACAACAGATTGTTCACCACTAAAACCGCAATGCCAACTACAACTAGTAAAAATATTACCTCTAATTTATCTGTTGAAGGAGTCAGAATTAGTGCAGATAAAACCTATTCTGAGATAATTAAATCCAATAAGGCATCAAAACAGCAACAGCCAATACAAAGTAAGGAGATGACTGGACCCTCGTTTCACGGAGGAGAACAACCAAACGAAGTCGTTCTCTAGTAGTCGGGAGTAGCTCCGGTAATACTTCTGTTGAAGGTATTGAAAAATTCAGAGCTTTCCATGTTTCGAATCTGAAACCGGAAACAACAGCTGAAGATCTTCATCGGTTCTTGAAAGGAAATTTCTCGGAGGTGAAATGTGAGAAACTCAAATCTAAATACCCGGAAAGCTATTCTTCGTTCAAAGTCCTCATTCCAAATTCAGAGTATGACAAAGCACTTAATGGAGAGAATTGGCCTAACAAGGCTAGTATTAATCGGTTTTTTCAAATGAGGAAAGCCAACCGTCCACCGGACGAAGTTTTGCAAGGGATGTGCCACCTCCTCGCATGTAAAAGAAGAACTAACAATACTTCAAATTAACGTACAATGTTTGTCTAATAAACTGGACAATATTGAGGTCCTCTTCAACGAAAGAAAACCTGACATTGTTAGCATCGCGGAGCATTGGTGTAGTCCTGAAAGTATTGGAACAATGATTATTCCTGGTTATGTTCAAGCTGACTTTTATTGTCGTCCCAACAGATTACATGGAGGATCTTTAATCTATGTAAGAGAGGAAATACCCACACAAAAAAACTGTCGGTGTCAAAATATTCCGAGGAAATGGTGTTTGAAGTGTGTGGAATTATGGTTGAAGTGATGCATTGCAAATATACTATACTCAGTTTATATCGACCTTCATCAGGTAACTTTACCTCATTTCTTGAACAGTTCTCGTACACACTTGATCGTGTTTCCAAATCAGGTGATATTCTACTTGTTTGTGGAGATATGAACATTGATTTTTTGAATATTGAATGTCCAAACAGAACTTTATTCTTAGACTTACTTGAATGCTATAATTTAAATATTTCATCAGATGCTCCAACAAGAGTATTTACGAATGTTAATGGTCACACGTCCGTTTCCAAGATTGATTACGTCTTGACTGGTGAAAATTTTCCCAAGTCAATTGTTGAGGTTTTCGAGGCTCACATTGGTGACCACAGAGTTATTTCAGTTAGATTTCCAGTTGCTTCAATTCGCAAAAATACCAATTCACATAGACTGGTCAGGGATTTGAGCCCTCGAAATCTTGACAATTTTCATAATTTCATCAAATATTGTGACTTTAATTGTATTTATTGTGCTAACGATGTAAACGAATGCTTTGGTACATTCATATCACTTATTGAGAATGGTTTTGAAAGATTTTGCCCATCAATTCCATGTTCTAGTCATGTCGAAAACGATAAACTGTGGATCACTCCAGAGATACGTTTGGCAAAGCGAAATTTGAATAACCTTCTTTGGTTGCGTAATAATATAAAATGCCAATCCACTTGTGATAATTATAGAAAAGCGAAATCCTCTTATAATTCTCTAATTAAAGAAACTAAATCTAGATATTACAATAACATCATTCAAGTATCTGACAACAGAAACAAAACAGTGTGGAATATCGTGAATACCCAAACTGGCCGAACGGGCAAAAACTTCAAGCCCACCGAATTGATTATTGATGGTACTTCCTATAAAGACCCGAAAAAACTGGCGAGTGTATTTGCTGAATATTTTTCCACAGTAACTATAAGAGCTCTGAACAACTATTATAGCTCAATTGAAGGAAGAAGTATCGAACTTCGTTGACACCAAGAGATAGGTAAGTTATCGGGTTTTTAAGTTCAAAGGGCTCTTGTTACGTAGACTCTTTATTGATTACAATTCCAAGCTTTCGGCTACATTCCAGCCTTCTTCAGGGACTACAAATTTAAAATTGATCGATTACTATTTTGAATTTTGAAAAAAAGAGAAAACAAAAATATATTCTAATGAAAAGAATAAAAATAATTCAAAAAGATTTTACTTACTATCAATGTGAGGTTTAAAATAGATCTGTCCCTGTTACACATCAAAACCAAGAGGTAAACATACAATTTCTTTTATAACGATGGTACTTTGTAGAAAACAATACTGGTACATTTAGAACTTCGACTCAACATACAATTTTCGTAAAAATATAAAACTCCATTAGATTTTTCAAGATTAAAATGTTTAAAAATTTTTATATATATTATGTCTGACAGGCCATTTTAGGTTAACCAAATTGTCGAAATCATTAATCGATAAATCACAGTTATGTCAAAAAGCAGGATTCTGTGTTAGAACCATAGAGTGCTGTGGTCCTATTCTTCATACAAAGTTAATTACTTGTAAGGGCCCTTTGCCTTTCAATTCGCCCCCTCCCAACTCCTACGCTCCTTGTGTTATGTAGAATATTACAATAAATTAAACTTATATCTTGAGTATCAGTACATACATTGATGTTATTAACGTTTTTATTAATCTCTACTGACTCTAGGAACAACCGTTTTTTCTGATTTGAAACGTATCTCAATACTTCAACATTATCAAAGTTCATTTTATGTCCTGTTTCAGTTGTATGCTTCGATAGGCCGGTCTTTTTACCTAACTGTTGTACGTCCCTTTTATGTTCCTTTAATCTTACTTTTAACTTACGGCCAGTCTGTCCAACATAGCAAGCCTCACATGCACCACAATTTATCTTATATATGACATCCACTGAATCTAGCGTATCCTCCTTGTCTTTTAGCCTCGAAAAAATATTATTACTCAATTTATTCGGAATTTTACAAGCTATTTTAAAATTTGGATACTTTTGTTTAATTAATGCAATGATATTTGGTGTCAAATCATTATAATACTCTAATGAAAAATAACAGTTATGATTTTGTTCTGGCTCCATTGGCTATTATAGCTCAAGCCCATCTAGCGCTTGCACTACATCTCCCATTGTAAACTGCAATTTCTTTTTTCTGCCGGTCTTAGACTGCGAGGTGATCGATGTAGTTAACACACTGAAAAATAATAAGTGCTCGGGAATTGATAATGTTTCTGCTCGTGTATTGAAAATGATATGTCCTGAAATTGCACCTCATTTAGCCCATGTCATTAACTTATCCATAAGTTCAAGCGTGTTCCCAGATCTCTTGAAGAGAGCCATAGTTTTTCCAATTTATAAAAAAAATGATATACACGATATAGCTAATTACAGACCAATTTCTGTCCTCAGTGTTTTTTCCAAAGTTTTCGAACGCATTGTATACAACCGAATGATAAATTTCATAGTCAAGTTTAATCTTTTGGACAGTGCCCAACACGGCTTCAGATCTGGTCGTTCTACCCACACTGCAGCGTTATCTTTCGTTGAGTTCGTGCACGATTGCCTGGACAAGGACTTGTTCGTCGCAGGTCTCTTTTTTGACTTGTCGCGTGCTTTCGACAGCCTCTCCCTCGAATTCCTCATTGATAAATGTTACAACATCGGATTCAGAGGTATATTTCTTACATGGATTCGGAGCTACTTGGAAAATAGAAAAATCCTGGTCAAGGTTGGTGAATGTTACTCTCAAGAAGAGAATATAAATTTGGGTGTCCCTCAGGGTTCTGTACTGGGGCCACTTCTGTTCTTGTTGTTTGTTAATGACCTACCGAGAAATTTGAAGACCATACTTTGTTTGATATCAGGTTACTCAGATTTTGAGATTATTTCGAGCACAATGAGATTAGTCCTGTTTGCTGATGACACTTCAGTTGTAATACGGCCAAGACGTTTGAGGAACTACGGAGACTTTGTCAGCTGCTGCTACAGAGTTTTGTAGATTGGTGCCATCAAAACAGCATAATGATCAACATCAGCAAAACTGAATGCATGTATTTCAAAAACAAAAATTCAGATCTGAATAAATTAACAATATGGCATTCTGATAATGTGATAGAGTCTAAGGAGACTACGAGATTTCTGGGAATATACCTAGACCAGAATCTGAGATGGTGCTTGCATGTACATTATGTCTGCAAGAAAATAAACAGTTCCTTTTATGCCATTAGTCGAGTTAAAAATTTGATTCCCCAACAGTCACTAATAAATGTGTACTACAGTCTTGTGTACAGCTACATCACTTATAATATAATGTTATGGGGTAACTCGACCGATGTTTGTAGAGTGTTCATAGCTCAGAAACGTGTTTTGCGCATGATTTTCAACATCGCGCCTAGAACTTCTTGTAGGCCTTATTTCAAAGCTCATAATATTTTAACTGTTGCATCGATCTTCATCTTCAGATGCCTCTTGTATGCTGAAGAGAACGAAAATCGCTTTGCCAAAGTCTCAGTATTTCATGACTACAATACTAGGAATGAAACAATAATGTTATTCCCAAAGCACAGAACGACTAAGTTTGAAATGTCTCCCCTTTATCAATGTGTAAAACTTTTTAATCATCTTCCAAAAAGAATACGATTACTCTGTTACCGAGAGTTTAAGATAACAGTTGAAGACAAACTCTTGGAAAAATGTTATTACTCCGTAAGTGAATATTTTGCTGATAATTTGTAGTTGCAAATTGTTTGACTTGTCCTATACATTTTTAATGTCAGAAAGGATTAATAAAATTATTATTATTATTATTATTATTATTATTATTATTATTATTATTATTGGTGCTGTTGATTCATAGTTTAGGTATCTTCCTGACCATGTTTCCTTTGTGTGCCATATTGTTTCTATATTTGAGCAGTTTCTGTTCTGTATGAGCGTCATGTCTAAAAAGTTTATTTTATTGTTAGTTTCTATTTCTGTTGTGAATTTAATTTTAGGATGGTAGTTGTTCAGTTCATTTAGAATTGACGCTATATATGTTTCAGGAAGTGCAGCTATGCAGTCGTCCACATATCTTTTGAAAAATACTATTTTATACTCTTTTTTTTTTTTTTTTCATTATAGTCTTTTCAAGGTCTTCCATTACAAGTTGGGCTAGTAGGGCCGATAGAGGGGCTCCCATGCTGCATCCATCGATTTGACTATAAAAAGAATTTTCAAACTGAAAGTAGGAGTTGGATATGCAGAAATCAATGGCTTTTAGGAATCCTACTTTTGGAAG
Organism: Micraspis discolor; assembly: GCA_030674115.1. Taxonomy (NCBI): domain Eukaryota; kingdom Metazoa; phylum Arthropoda; class Insecta; order Coleoptera; family Coccinellidae; genus Micraspis; species Micraspis discolor. The sequence continues at coordinate 119,086 of JARTUT010000046.1, forward strand.
ATCTGTGTGGTTTTTTATTTCATTCCATCGTTCCGAAATTATGTTTATCGCTTTATCCATTGGTGTGTTGGTATATAGACTTACTACATCGAATGACACTAATTTTTTCGTTATTATTGAGGCTTACTGTGTTTATGAATTGTTTGAATGTCCAAGAGTCTTTTATGTGGTATGCATTTTGACCTATAATGGGTGAAATACATTTGGCTAAATATTTTGATAACTTGTAGGTGGGACTTTGAATACAGCTGACAATTGGTCTTAGTGGGATATTGTTTTTGTGTAGTTTAGGTAACCCATAAATTTGAGGAGGTAGAGCATTGTGGATTTTGAGTTGATTACAGAGTTTTTTAGGTAAAAGGTTCTTGGTTTCCCAATTTTTTATGATTTCATTGTTCTTTTTTGAATTATTTGTGTCTGATCTCTGTTTAATTTTTTTGTAGGTTTGTTCGTCGTTCAGATGTTCTAGTATTTTGTTTCTGTATTCATCGTGGTTCATTATGACTGTTTTATTGGATTTATCTGACTTCAGAATAGTCAGGTTGGGATTATTTTGGAGGAATGTTTTTGTTTCTTTAATTTTCTTATTTAATATATCTTTTTCCCTATTCTTTTTTATTTGTTTATTTTTGAAATTTGTGATGGTATTTGTTATATCTGTTCTAATTTTTGATTGTCTCTCCTGTTCTAAATTTATAATTCCGGTCTCTAAACTGGAAATGATGTCTATTATAGGAAGGTTTTTCTTTTCATATTCCATGCTGTAATTTGGTCCCAAACTTAGAATTTCCATGACTGTTCCAGGTATATTAGTGTTGGTGAGATTATTGACTCATTCTGTATGTGTAGTTCTGGAGTTATTATTTATGTTTTGTAATCTTTCTATCTTTTTATTTGTTTGCTTCGAATTTTCTTAAATGTTTCTTCTATTTTGTTGTTCTGGATGTTTAGATATTGTTTAATATAAACAGATGGCTGTGTTTTATTTAGTTCTGATTCGGTGAGTTTTATTTCCTTTTCTAGTTGTCTTAGTTGTTTTGTTGTATCTGTTAGAAGTAAATTAATTGTTTTCAGTTGGAAACTGTCTATTGCTTTTTGAAGTTGACTTCAAAAGGAAATAAAACTCACCGAATCAGAACTAAATAAAACACAGCCATCTGTTTATATTAAACAATATCTAAACATCCAGAACAACAAAATAGAAGAAACATTTAAGAAAATTCGAAGCAAACAAATAAAAAAGATAGAAAGATTACAAAACATAAATAATAACTCCAGAACTACACATACAGAATGGGTCAATAATCTCACCAACACTAATATACCTGGAACAGTCATGGAAATTCTAAGTTTGGGACCAAATTACAGCATGGAATATGAAAAGAAAAACCTTCCTATAATAGACATCATTTCCAGTTTAGAGACCGGAATTATAAATTTAGAACAGGAGAGACAATCAAAAATTAGAACAGATATAACAAATACCATCACAAATTTCAAAAATAAACAAATAAAAAAGAATAGGGAAAAAGATATATTAAATAAGAAAATTAAAGAAACAAAAACATTCCTCCAAAATAATCCCAACCTGACTATTCTGAAGTCAGATAAATCCAATAAAACAGTCATAATGAACCACGATGAATACAGAAACAAAATACTAGAACATCTGAACGACGAACAAACCTACAAAAAATTAAACAGAGATCAGACACAAATAATTCAAAAAAGAACAATGAAATCATAAAAATTGGGAAACCAAGAACCTTTACCTAAAAACTCTGTAATCAACTCAAAATCCACAATGCTCTACCTCCTCAAATTTATGGGTTACCTAAACTACACAAAAACAATATCCCACTAAGACCAATTGTCAGCTGTATTCAAAGTCCCACCTACAAGTTATCAAAATATTTAGCCAAATGTATTTCACCCATTATAGGTCAAAATGCATACCACATAAAAGACTCTTGGACATTCAAACAATTCATAAACACAGTAAGCCTCAATAATAACGAAAACTAGTGTCATTCGATGTAGTAAGTCTATATACCAACACACCAATGGATAAAGCGATAAACATAATTTCGGAACGATGGAATGAAATAAAAAACCACACAGATCTTCCAAAAGTAGAATTCCTAAAAGCCATTGATTTCTGCATATCCAACTCCTACTTTCAGTTTGAAAATTCTTTTTATAGTCAAATCGATGGATGCAGCATGGGAGCCCTCTATCGGCCCTACTAGCACAACTTGTAATGGAAGACCTTGAAAAGACTATAATGAAAAAAAAAAGAAAAAGAGTATAAAATAGTATTTTTCAAAAGATATGTGGACGACTGCATAGCTACACTTCCTGAAACATATATAGCGTCAATTCTAAATGAACTGAACAACTACCATCCTAAAATTAAATTCACAACAGAAATAGAAACTAACAATAAAATAAACTTTTTAGACATGACGCTCATATAGAACAGAAACTGCTCAAATATAGAAACAATATGGCACACAAAGGAAACATGGTCAGGAAGATACCTAAACTATGAATCAACAGCACCAATTCAATATAAAAAGTGTTATATCAGGAATTGCAGATAGATCAATAAAACTTACATCACCAAAACATCGCATCGAAACAATAAAAAAGCCAAAGAAATCTTGAAACAAAATAATTATCCAGAAAAACTAATAGAGAAAATATTTAAAAACAGAATTCATGCAGCTTACAATTCCAATAAAAATGAAAGCTCAAAAAAGATAAAATATACATAGCAATTCCATACGTGAAAAACTTGTCCGAAAAAATCAACCATATTTTCAAAGACACAGACATCAAAATTGCACATAAGTCCACAAACAATCTGAGACCACTCTACACGAGGCTAAAAGCCAAAACTCCGAGAGAAAAATATCAAATTGTGTTTACCAACTGAAATGCAAAGAATGTCCAGGAATCAACATAGGCCAAACAACACAATACATCAAAGAAAGGATCAACGGCCATAAATATTCAAAAAATTCCACAGCCCTTAAAAAGCACGAACGAGAGAATGACCATAGATTTGACTTTGACAACTTTAAAATTCTGCATAAAGAAACCAACAGCAAAATAAGGACATTCCAAGAAATGATATACATTCAGAGAGAAAAACACTCAATAAATGATAGAACAGACCTGAAAAACCTATCCAAAATTTACTATAACATTCTGTAATGGTATCAAAATTGTGTCGAGGTGGCATCTGTGAGTGTATTCGAAAAACATCACCAAAATGAACTAGTAAAAATAAAATATTCTATTCAACAATTTTCACACATATGCACAGATGGCATTCCAAGTGATAAATTGAAAACCTGCATAAACAAAGAGATAATTTGAAGAATGATTCTAGTTGACAGCGTTCACAACACAATGAACATGATTTTAATTTTCTGATTTTCAAGATGAATTGTTGGACAGGTAGGCTAGCATAAAATGTGGAAATGTTAAGAAACCCCTAATAATCTGATTGTACATTTTAGATGTGATTGTCACTATGTTTGTAGCACGTAAACTTGAAAAAGGCTTAGTATACGCCGAAACATATGTAGTTAATTAATATAGAAAAAATAGATGAAGTCTTAATTTTTGATCCCGTGCTCTAATCCCAAAAAGATTACTTCTAAATAATATATAATATAGCACAAGAAAAATACATATTTATATAAATATATATATATATATATATATAGATTTGTTTGACTGCCTACACAGACCCAAATCGGTATACTCTACCGACTTTTCGGTCCAAAGTGACGTTGTCAGACCCGGCTCCGGGTCTGACAACGTTTTTCAATGGAATCATAATCAGGGGGTCAGGGGTGTTAGATATGAATTTTGAGCCGGGTCCGAAAAGTCGGTGAAACATCATATTTTATACAGAAATACTTCGGGGAACGGCCAGTGCGAGGGCGCTTCCGGCGACCTAGTCTTGCTGTATGTAAACGGTATACTCGATCAACGTCTCCAATCCCTAAATCTGGCAACGCTGTGCCTTGTGTATAAACCCGAAATTCTCATTCTTCTACAACTTATACAAACCCGATATAGGAGACCGCCCTCTAGAAGATAGTTTATTCATTTCTTCCAAGCGGACCGAAAATATGATCCCGTCTCACAGATATTTCATTCTTCAAACGAGTATAGTTGAGAGTCATAAGAATGGGGTACAATAGCTCGTCGTTAGAAGAAAACTTCCTGGAAAATTTTTCGCATACAAATTTTATTATCATTCATTGGATCACAACTGACTTACGAATCATATTCATAAGGGTCATGGAAATTTCAGTTACCCTTTATAAGGAGTCGTTACGGAAAATTTTCGATATTTTTCTGAATTTGACGTTTCCGAATATTTTTTATGTTCACCGAAATGAAATGAATCTGGTCAAAATTTTATTTGAGAAATGTACAGGAATATTGGATGGATCTTGAAAAATTTAGAAAAGCACTGATGTGGGGTCATGAGCATCAGCGTGCTATTCTCAATGCTGATGAATATTTAACGAGATATCAAGTATTTAGGAACGGTTTCTATAAAATTTGCAAACTTCTTTGTTTAAACGCTATCCGAACATCTTCCTAGTTACCAGTTTATCTGGTGGATATGTTAGTATGTTAGGAAATGTGGAGGAAACGAAATTCCAAATGCATAATTAATGCAGAACTATCCGACGTTTTTGGCCCAGATATTTGGACAATTGACAATCAATCGAGATTCGAAAGTTACAGGCATTTGAACAGACGATAGCTCGCTGTTCAACTAGGAACAAGCGCGTAAAAATTCCTGCCTAGCTTGTTTACTGAATTTGAGTTTAAAAGGTAAATTGATTTTAGAAATTGAATGCTTTCCTCATTCGTCATCTTCAAATCTTAACTACAATTTTTTTTTTCAGTAAATACTAATTCATATCACTTTTTTCCCACATTATTCAATCTGGTTTTAATATTGAAAACCAAATTTCTAATAATAATAATAGCTTTATTGTACAACAGAAAATCCATTTACAAGACAAGTCACTATACGGGGATATAAATGTTACTATTAAGAATAACTGCTCCATAACCTACATACATATATTACACAAAATCAAAATTTAACTATGAATCGGACAGATGTTCAAGTGCAATTTTCATAAAGGTTTGTTGAAAGCACGAAAAAATATCACAACAGGTACAGCTACTATAATTATATAAGTTATTACACATTAAATTTATTGGAGCCTTACGCAGGATATTCTTTCTAGCTCTTTCACATTTAAAAACTGAAGCATTTCTCGAATTGAAACATGGTAGGTGGAAATTTAATTTGCTGAGAATTTCTGGCAGAGTCGATTTTATTATTTAAGATTTTGTACAGAAACATAACTGATCCTAAAGTTATTCTTAGACTTAAACTTGGATAATTCAGTCGCTGATAAAGATAATTATTATCACATCCTCTAGGAGGATTGACTCCGTCAATCTTGAATATCAAATACTTCCGTGAATACGATAGAGCTAGAGTTGAAATTTTCAGAGTAGATTTGAGTTATAAATATCTCGGCTGAGTTCGTTATTCGGATAAATCGGTAGAATAGTTTCGAAGTAACAAAATAAAATTTTCCAAATAAAAAATTTTTTATGGTGCACTTTTATCAGGCGTATACACCAATACCGTTTTCGACTTTGACAAACCAATAGTTTCCGAGATATGATTTTTCAAATTCTGAATAAATACTGGTGAAACTGAACTCTATTTATCCCTTGTTAATCATCTACCTACTCAGGGTCCAAGGGTCAGCGCTCTGGCCTGTAAAGCGGAGTTTTAAAATTCAATATATCCCAACATGCTGGTTACAAAAACCAACGGTATCACTATGATATGTTAAACCATTTTTGTTTTTTTAATGAAATTTCACATTTATGACAACTTTCTTGGTCTCGTTAGAGTGAGATATCCCCATAGGAAATGCAAATTTCAAACGGTTTGATGCGATCTTCCTGATAAATCCTTAAAGAATTACGAGGGTTATTGCATTTGGTTTCAGGATATTAATTAGATTTGGGTTTATTACTATTGCTTGGTTGTTCCAAGTAGAACAGCAAGCTATTGTTCTACCAAAACAGATAAACTTTTCGACTAGCGAGTCAAAAATATTTCCAATCGATTGGGTTTATGAAGATATAAATAAGGTCATTTAATTTTATCCCAATAAAACAATTTTTCCGATACAGCTTAGGAATAGGGCATCCCGAGTGCCTATAAAGCACTTCTGAAGAACATAAATTATTTGAAACATTGAACATTAAAAAACTTTAACACCTGATGAATTTTCTTGAAGCTCGAATACTTCTAGTTATCCAGGTGAAAAAATGAGTAATTTGAAGAAGTTATCTCTCTGATGTTTTCTCTTCGTAAATGATATCTTGAAGATTTAGTTTCATATCGGCATTCGTCAAATTTTAGAAAATACTTAATAATTTTTGTTTTTCAATAATGAAAAAAGTTTTATATTATTATTATGTCGTAATATATTGAAAATTTTCCTTAACAAAATCCTTTAGAGATAGATTGAAATTTCTATACTTTTTCAAATATGATATGTCAGTTGTTATCGAAAAAAACTTTTTTATGCGGAAAATTTCTTACATACTGTCTGACGATGAGCAATTGTACCTGATTTTTATGAACTTCTATGATAATTCGGTTGAAGATTTGAACCAGTGAAGATGAGTTATTTGATTATCGGTCCGGTTCGAAGAATTAAATAAAGCAATCTTCTATACGACGGTTCTCTCTATTGGGATTGTATAAGTTGTAAGAAGCGATTGATTTTGGGAGAATTCAGTGGATACATTTCATGTGACCTTCTACTGAAAAAAACAAAAGATCCTCGTCAGTCACTTCTCAACATAAGATATGCAGTTAGAGTTATTTGCGGTATAACTAACCGACGCGGTCAGTCCCAACGATCTGACAACACCGCAGGGACTGAAAAGGTTTGGAGAACATCCCGTCGGCGTATATGTGGGAATGAAAAGTCGGTTCAGGATATCGGGCTTCAAAACGTGAATCAAGTATATCACTTTTTTGAATGAAAAAAAATTTTTCCCCTCTAAAGTTGCCTGAGGAGTTATATTTCCTTAAAGCAGATTTTCCACATATATACACGCAAAAACCATCTGGATCATACGGGTCTCAGGTAGCCTGTCGCATGTACCGGGACTGAACACGTCTGTTAGATAAATATATATATATATATTGTGAAAATTTTGGTTTTTACCTAGCATATAATATGTTGAGTTTAAATTGATTGGGCATCTAGGTCTTTAAAAAGTTCTAAACAATTTTATTTTGTATAAACGTTTCAGCGCATCCGCCTTCTTCAGTATACATAAATTATAAATCGACATCTAAAAAGTAACATATATAATATAAAAGTAGAATAATAAAATCACTAAAATATCTCACTGTTCATTTTTGCTCTTTTCTGGTCGGTATTGTCGTGTCATTCGTGTCAATGTCAGGGGTCAATGGAATGTTGGTTGTTTTGTCTTCTTCTTTCTATCGGTGGTCTTCTCAGTATTGGCATGTATATTTGGCTGAGATTTTTCGTGTCTTGTTTGTTGTTCACTACATTTTCATTGTTTACCTGTATGTGAATCATTTCCAATATTTCCCTTCGTCGTTGTTGGGGTTCTATTCCTAAAATTTTTGTGTCATCGTAATTAAAATCATGTTTTTGATCTTTTTTATGTTTATTAAGTGCTGTAGTTGCGTTTTTTGCATATTTATGTGCGTTTAGTCTGTCTTTTAGTCTTTGTGAAGTCTGTCCTATGTATTGTTTGTCACAGTCCTTGCAGGGTATACTATATATGACCTGTGATTTTTTTGTCTTGGGTGTTGGTGCTTTCAATTTACTGAAGATGTTTCCCACTTGATTGTATGGTTTGTGTACTATCTCTCGGTTGTAGGGTACCCTACAACCGAGAGATAGTACAGTTAGATGTCGATTTATAATTTATGTATACTGAAGAAGGCGGATGCGCTGAAACGTTTATACAAAATAAAATTGTTTAGAACTTTTTTAAAGACCTAGATGCCCAATCAATTTAAACTCAATATATATATATATATACATTTATACGAGTATATTAGGTTGGGGAAAAATAAATCCATCATTTTGTCGACAAATGGCTTTATTGACTTATATCTCTAGTATTTGTTTCACCTGGTCAAACCTTCTTTTTTTTGAAGGGAATTATATATGTGAATAAGTGTTTAGAGGTTTCTTTTCATTCAAAATTTCAGAGACTCAATTAGACAAAATGCCGACGTTTCGATTTTATTTTAAAATCATTTTCAGGGCTCTGAAATAAATGACAACTTAATAGTAAAAACAAGTAAAAATTCAAAGAAACAGAAAACAGAATTGAATAAAAACATTAATCAAACTAATAAAGTAATAAATATGCTCAAAAATATCTTTGAAATTATCACACAAATACATACAATAATAGGAAACTACTCACATTGCCAGTTGGTCTCTATTGTCAATTCGAAAATTAAAAACAAAGAGGATGAAATAACAAAAGACATCCTATACAGCTGACTGAATTGTACGAAATAAACGCACCAAAGGAAAATGAACCGGATGGATGACATTCAGTGTTAATCATCTGATAACATAAGAAAAACGAAATAATGTGTACGTAAACTCAAGGGAACATGGAACAAAACAAATCTAAGAATGTTATAAGTCTTGTATTCTCTGTATGAGGTCAAAATAGGCCGTATTAAAGTTATCAATATCGCTCCTCTTGTTGACAGAATTTGCATCTTTTTTAATTTCACGCATTTCACAGAACAATCTTTTTTTTTAAGTTGTTTTGAGTATCTAAAGCAGTGACACCTTCAAAATTAAAAGAGTGTAACGTATTTAAACTATGTTCAGCTAATGCTGTGTTATTATGTTTATTTTTAATGGGATTGTGAATATTAACACAGTCTCTTTTGTGCTCAGTTATCCTAGTTTTAAGATATCTTAGTCTGACCTATTTATACCTTGTTGCAGTTACGGCAAGGTATTTTATAAACGACATTTGATTTTGAGTCTGATGCAGTTTTTGGCTTTAATCTGGAATAAAATGTCTTAACAGTATTAATCGGTTTGTACGCTATTTGAACTATTTCATCTCTCAAGAGATGACTGACCCTCTCAGATAGCCCTTTAATATAGGGAACCTTAAAAAATCTTTTCGCCGTGGAGTGTGTTCTTGGGAGATGTGTATCATTTTTATTCAAAATTCTCTTAATCAATATTGCAGGGTAATTGTTTGTTGATTTGTTAATTACAATATTAAAGTTGACTGCGAATTTCAGAGAATATCTAGGATGATTAATTCCACAGTGACTTTGCAGACATACATTAGATGTATGGTCTTGCTGACGGAAATGCTTCAGAAACCAGACGTTTATATCTTTTGATAACGCTTTTGCGTTTTCCTAATAGAGTTCTTCCTGCAGAAAAATCATTCTACAGGGTTCATTTGAAACTATCAGAAAAGGGCAGAATTGTACCAAAGAATCATTGGAAAGGCGCAAAAAAAACTCCAAGAACTTGTAACTAAGAAAACTTTATTTAATTATATAGATAGAATCATTTTGGCCGGCTGGCTTGAGAGCAGGTAAAATGTTTTGATGCCTCTACCCTAATCAATGAAAGTTCGAAATAGAACAGTCGTCATTTATTCCACTTTTTACAAATATCAGTTATTTACAAATGTACAGTCAAAATTGAGTGGAATTGACAAGATGTTCGGTCATGTATGTTTCACAGGTGATCACTATCCCCTTCACTGGAACTTATCTTGCTAGTTTCCACCCTGTATATTAAGATTCCAGGAAAATTATCTCCTCTGGTGGTTTTTCAGTCGAAGAAACGTTCGGTAATTATCTTCTCTGGTGGTTTTTCAGTCGAAGAAACGTTCGGTAATTATCTTCTCTGGTGGTTTTTCAGTCAAAGAAACGTTCGGTAGGCCACTGCTGCAAGTTGGCAACAAGCTCTCAACTTCAATGAATTTTGTACTTGATAGGTCGACGACAAAATTCCATAGCCCGACGGATTTGGCGGAAAATTTCTTCCGCCAGGCAAAATTTGCATACAAAATTTACGAAAACACTTCAAACGTGTTATTTCAGCAGCTTCTCGACAGTGAAAAGACAAACTGGATCGAGAACATCGACCATGCGAGAAGGATATCGATCGATTCGGTGCGACGAGTAGATCATTCCAATGATAAATGAAATTCTTATAGACAGTTTTAAAGCGGATTTTTGCGGTTAATTGAAATTGTTAAATCATGGTGCGATACACCCCCTTTACCCGGAAAAAAAATTTTTTTTTTGAAAAAAAACATTTTATTTATAATAGTGAAAAGTTATTCTGCTAAAAAGTTGATCAGACAAAGTTAATTTCGATCTAAGACAGATCTCGAATATACACAGAAATGTAGATAGCTAAATTTGGAACGATATATAATAAAATAGATATGTACATAAAGCTACTAAAATTACAAGTCACCGCGCAAAACATCAAAAATACTTGAATCCAAGTATTCCAAAGTGAAATGGGAGACTACTCCCAGACATACCTTTTATAAGACCAAATAAAAAAAATTTTAAATTTAGAAAAGTTAATTATGCCTGAAGGGCAAAAAAAACGGAAGGTATGAGGGTTTACTTATACAGAGGATATCACCCCAAACTCTGCCTCCCAACCAATGCTGGAAAGACGTCCATCCAAGTGAACTAGACCTCCAACCTCCCACACAATTCTGTCTTCCGCAACACAATGAGATTTAGGAGCCCAGGAGTCATGACTGAGACTGAGAGCTAGAGAGGGTGTTGTGTAGGCTCTCGAAAGCAGTATTGCGTTCGCTATCAGTTATAGGTCACCTCGTTTACTCCCAATCCCAATCACGGCCCAAGGAATCCATCCTCCCACTGAGCGCATCCGCCAGGACGTGCTGAAAGCCTACAGTTTCGTTCTGTGAAACAAAAAAAATATATCAAAGTTAGTATACAGTTTCTTTCTGTGAAACAGAAAAAGCCAAAATCGGTACACAGTTTCATTCTGTGAAACGGAAAAAGTCAAAATCGGTACACAGTTCTATTCTGTGAAACGAGAAAAAAATCAAACATCGATACAGTAAGACCTCAACGTGTAGTTCTGTTTTTATTGTTATTGTCTTGATGTTATAGACTTGATGTATTGTCACAAGTGACCCACCCAACCAAGCATGGTGTACCTTTTCAAGCGTTTTGAGTTGGACGATAAAGGGATGAGAGGAGGCAACACCACGCCGCCTGAGAATCTGCGATAAAATGTGACTCTAAAGAGAAACATTCCCCACAGATTCCACCGGTCCAATAATACGTAAAAACAGAAAAGAGTGCGGGATACTAATTGCCAGGCATTGAGGAATTTGTGCAGATAGGGTAAACATCTACGGACTGACCAATGATTAAAAAGAAAAAGGTAATGGGCGCCAGCAAGGGTTACTTGCAAGATGAACATCACGATTCATCTCTAAGAAAAAGATATAAAGAAAAGAAAAAAACAAGGCAAGAAGGGTTATGGAATCCTAAAGATCCCCAGATCTGACAATCACGATATCTAAAGTACATCAATAGTTACGCTCTGATTTATATAGGGAATTGCATAACAGCGATGAACTTCAGCAAATTAACAGGTACTCAGACCTTTAATAATGACGTCCTCCTTTTCGAAGGTAAGACACCTGATGTGATGTAGTACATAGATAATCAGGTAAAGATAGTAAAGTCGAAAATAGTTAAGGTAACGATAGTTGAGGTAAAGATAATTAGGGTAACGGTAGTTAAGTTTAAGGTAATTAAGGTATCTATTCTCCAATAGGCAGGGCACGGTGTATAGCGTGGGAGCAAAGATAACTATAGTAGAGACAAGATATTCGATAAAATAGGTAAAGAAGTCGTAGAGTACCTAAAACATATTACTAGTAAGAAAAACATTTTTTTTCTTAATCAATCCGCAGTGTCACCATCTGATTCATCGGCACTATCCTGTGTAACATCGAGTTTAATATGCGAGACATGAAAATTACCGAGATTACCTCCATTCAGGTCTTCCAAGTTGTACATGACCGGCGATAAAACCTTTTTGATTACGCAAGGAACGAATTTGGGTGCTAGTTTAGCAGAAAACCTATTGGTCGCATCTGAAAGAACGAAATTCTTCTTCCAGACTTTATCGCCGACATGAAATCTGACATCTCTTCTCCTCAGATTGTAGCGTTGCGCATTGACTTGGTGAGCGTGATAGATTCGTTTCTGTACATCTTTATATAAATCAGGTCCTGCAAAAAAGGATCCAACAACCTCCTCTGTACAGAAACAATATTATTCGCATTTTCCGCAATTTATCCGTAGAAAGCACCATCCGTGGGTACATTTCTAAGAAAACAGAGATATGATGGTGAAAGATCTGTAACCTCGTGCCTGGCCAATCTAATCGCCTGAGCTATTTCAAAGATGTGTTCGTCCCATGTTTTATGATTTTCATGAATGAAAGATCTAATTGCTGTAGTGGTAGTTTTGTTTACTCTTTCTGTTGGATTAATTTGATGAAAATAGCGAGCGTTGTACCAGATCTTCTGTACATTGTATTTTTTTACAAGTACCTTGAATTCATTAGACGTGAATTGCACTCCATTGTCTACAGCAATAATTTGTGGCACGCCAAATAATAAAAAAACTTGGTTTTCAATGAACTTACATACAGCCTTGGGAGTTGCTCGATTTAGGGGTTGTATCAAGACAAATTTAGTAAACCAATCAGTAACAACTAGGGCGTACTGATTACCGCTCTTAGATCTGGGATAGGGTCCTAAAAGATCTGCAGAAATCAACTGAAATGGGAAATTGATATTGCGATAATTTCCTTTTCGACCTTCTTGAGGCAAATTGCTGGATTTGCAAGAAGCACAAATTTTCCACTTCTGAATATAAATTAAAATTGATTCACGCATTTTTGGCCAATAGTATAAAGGCGAAATTCGGGAAAAGGTCTTGAATACACCCAAATGACCTACAATTGGATCATCACGGTACATTTTCAAAATTTGGTCTCTATTCGCAGAGGGAACAACAATTTTCCACTCAGATAAACTATTAGGAATTATCGATTTACACAGGATATGCTTATATAAAACATTATTGTCAACTTTAAAATCTGGATAAAGGTAAGGTTTAGACGTTACTCTGTAGAGCATCTTGCGGTACCATTCATCAGGTTTGAGCACAGACAGGTCCAAAACTGCAGCCTCCAATGCCTCAATAATCCGGGATACAGAATCCGGTACATTCATAAGCACGCCAGAGCGATGTACTATATTGAACTTGTGAGTAGACAACTTCATAATCCAGCGGGCTATTCTAGGTGAGGGATTTTTCATCGTACTGAGCCAAATGAGAGATGAGTGGTCCGTTATCACTGTAAATTCGGTACCTTCAATGTACGGACGGAAATGATCGATAGACAGGAGCACTGCAAGTAACTCCTTTTCTGTGGTCGAGTATTTCTTTTGACATTTATTCAAAGTTCGACTGAAATAAGCAAAAGGATGTTCTAAATTATCATGTTCTTGAAAAAGGACTCCGCCTATTCCGACATTTGAAGCATCACAATCCAACTAAAATCTTCTAGTGAAATCAGGACTAGCTAATATAGGTGTGGTTATTAATGACAAATTTATCTGAGAGAATGCCTGATCTGCTTCCCTCGTCCACAAAAAATTCTCTGACCCTTTTTTCGACCTTTAAATAAGTCAGAAATTGGACTACACATGGTTGAAAAATCCTTTAGAAACCGTCTATAATAACCGATTAATCCAATCAAACGTCTAATTTGTGTGGTGTTTTTGGGAACAGGATATTCTAAAATTGACCGGACCTTCTCAGGATCCGTTCTGAGACCTTTCTCATCGACTACAAAACCGAGAAAATTCAAAGAGGGACGACAAAACATACATTTCTCGAAGTTATCCGTCAAATTGGCATCTTTAAGTCTCTTATAAAGTCTTCTTAAAATAGTCAAGTGCGTATCGAAATCTGGCGTTGCAATAATGATATCGTCGAGATAATAAAAAACGTAAGGCTCCAACGATGGACCAACCACCATATCCATCAACTTACACATTGCCTGAGCTGAATTGTTCAAGCCAAAAGGTAAAACATTGAAACAGAATAGACCTCTACACTGTACTGAAAAAGTTGTTTTGATTTTGGATTCTTCGTCTAAAGGTATTTGAAAGAAAGCTGATTTCAAATCTATGGAAGTTAAAAAGGAGGCATTTTTAATTTTACTAATTATTGTGTCGATCAGAGGCATCGGATAGCTGTCCTGGACCGTTACAGAATTTAATTTCCTACTATCAAAAACTACTCTATGCTTGCCATTTTTCTTTTGAAGAAGCCATAAGGGAGACAACCAAGGCGAACATTCAGTCACCGGTTTGATCACATCGAGTTTGATCAACTAATCAATTTCCTTGTCAAGAACAGTTTGCATTGCCGGAGATAATGGGTACTGTCTTTGCCTTATAGGACTGCCTTCAGTTTTAATAGAGTGAGTAAACAGATGAGTTCTACCAATCTTATGTTCTGGGCCAATAAGCTTGAACAAATCAATTACCTCATTGAGTTCATCTCGTTGAACTGCAGATGAATTATCTGAAGACTGAATAGTATGGATGGCTGCTGAAGAAAGCAAAGATGTATCGTAAAGAAATTTAGAAGAGTCGATTTTAATGTTAAAAAGTTTCAAAAAGTCCATCCCCAAAATTAGCTTATGAGAGATAGAAGGTAATACAAGCACTTTTAGAGTTTTCAGAGTATCTTGAGCGGTAATCGGTAACAAAACGTAACCTAGGGTATTCTGTAAATGACCATCGGCCGTTGTTAAGCTAACAGAGACGTCGTAATCGATAGGAAGATTGAGCTTTTGTAAGATATAGAAAAAAGGTGAGCCGAGAATTGAGACGTTACTGCCACTGTCTAGTAGAGCCGATACTTGTTCACCCTCAACAGATACATTCAGGTAAGGTCGATTATCATGAGCAAGTCTATTTAATAGGAGTTGAGTAGAGAAATTGGTGTTCGATAAGGGGTTTTCTGGTTGCGATCTAAGAACTCCAGGTGTTTTAGGAACATTATTTGAGTTATTATAAAAATTTTCAACAGTAACAAGCCATTCTCTCCAAGATTCACGGTCAAAAAGATTATTATCGAGAGATGTTAATTTTTTGTTGACTTTCTGGTTTGACCTAAATTTTGAACTTTTGTGGCAGGCTGAACTGGACTTAATTCTTGCTGGCGGCCGTCTGCTGCCATAGATCCACCAGCTTGCACATTTTTTTGACACTTTTTACAGGAAAGTTTAGTCTTCCCTTCAGAACCACAACCAAAACAAAAAACTTTCCTAGGTTTTCTACAAACCGAATATTTGTGTCCTGTTGATTTACAGTTCCAACAAATTACACTAGATTTCACTTCAGAAACACTTAGGTAATCCTTTCGGGAATCTATGAGGCCACTCAGAGGGTAAAGTATCCTCAATACGCTTACACAGAGAAAACAACTGAGGTATGGTATTGATATCTTGGAGAATCAAGGCTTTTACAAAATCAGGCAGTAAGTTGGTTCGAATAGTAGAGACAATTTGTTGTTCAGGAGGACGGTTTGTTAGTCTATTAAATTGCGCTTCTATAGAACTAATAAAAACAGCTACAGATTCACCTAATTGTTGCTTTCTAGATTTTATTTCATCCATCAGAACTTGATCATAATTAGAAGGTAAAAAGGTCTGTTTCAAACCGGTTACCAGTTCAAACCAATCTTTGAAACTCTTCCTAATATAATGATTGTACCACCAGGTCCATGCATCCATATGAAACAAATCTGAGGCTGATTCGAATAAATCTTGGTAAGTACAACCTCGAGATACTTTAAGTGACTCGACCAAATCAAGAAATGAAACCAAAGGTTCCCTACCGGAAAATTTCTTAATACCCCACTTATACACTGGGATTCTCTTCGAAAAATGTGATGTCATATTTTCTGACGCTGTATTAGGACTATATAATGGAATTTTTGGAATGGATGAAGCCGGGGGCTCATCAGAGAAACGCTTATCAGCCAGATCTGATTCTAGCATAAAGTTTCTGTTTAATATTGGTCTGCTTGTCATCTGCAGGCTGTAACCGATTTATTCTACCTGAACTATGAACTAACCTAGATGTTATTCGGTTATAATCATCCCTAGAAAAGGAAGCTCCAAATTTGTCTATCAATTCCGAAATTTGTTTAAGAGAAAGTCTGAGATCTTGTAAATTTTCATCAAAGGTATAGACATCTACCAAGGTAACAAAACTACGGTTTGCTCCTTCCTGCGAAAGAGAACCTCTCAAAGTTTTACGATTGTTATCTACTGTATCAACCACCTTCTTATTCAAGCGAATAGAAACTTCGTAAGTAAGCTCATGAGCCTTCAAATAGTTTGGATTAATTGACATATTGTCAAAGGTATCAGGCAACTTCAAATCTCACCCCCAGGCAATACAAAAAAATACTGATAACAAGATAACGGGTAGTGAGAGTTGAACCAGCCCATCAACGGTAGGCAAAAAAAGATAAGTGAGATGAAAAGTTTATAAAGGGATCAATATGTTAGATAAGCAGTAAAAAAAGAAAAGAAATAGAAACCACCTGTGATATTGAGTTCTGAGCCGCGAAAAATCTGCTACCAGTGGTTCAAACAATCATTGACAGGTGTAGAAGCATCACGAAAATCGGGGCCTTTCACGCTGGTCGCCATTTGTGTAACTAAGAAAACTTTATTTAATTATATAGATAGAATCATTTTGGCCGGCTGGCTGGAGAGCAGGTAAAATGATTTGATGCCTCTACCCTAATCAATGAAAGTTCGAAATAGAACAGTCGTCATTTATTCTACTTCTTACAAATATATGTTATTTACAAATGTACAGTCAAAATTGAGTGGAATTGACAAGATGTTCGGTCATGTATGTTTCACAGGTAATCACTATCCTCTTCATTGGAACTTATCTTGCTAGTTTCCACCCTGTATATTAAGATTCCAGGAAAATTATCTCCTCTGGTGGTTTTTCAGTCGAAGAAACGTTCGGTAATTATCTTCTCTGGTGGTTTTTCAGTCGAAGAAACGTTCGGTAATTATCTTCTCTGGTGGTTTTTCAGTCAAAGAAACGTTCGGTACGCCACTGCTGCAAGTTGGCAACAAGCTCTCAACTTCAATGAATTTTGTACTCGATAGGTCGACGACAAAATTCCATAGCCCGACGGATTTGGCGGAAAATTTCTTCCGCCAGGCAAAATTTGCATATAAAATTTACGAAAACACTTCAAACGTGTTATTTCAGCAGCTTCTCGACAGTGAAAAGACAAACTGGATCGAGAACATCGACCATGCGAGAAGGATATCGATCGATTCGGCGCGTTAAGTAGATCATTCCAATGATAAATGAAATTCTTATAGACAGTTTTAAAGCGGATTTTTGCGGTTAATTGAAATTGTTAAATCATGGTGCTACAAACTCCACAAGTTGACGAAGCTGTCTTAAAATAAGGTTGAAGAAGATTTTGCCAATAATCTCAATATTAACAATGTACAATTTTTCAAGGTTTCTCCATGATTTCTTATTACATATCCTTATCGTATCCGAAGATTCCAGGCCCTGCTTCCGGGAGATTTTCCCTTGCCTAACAATTGTAGCCAATGGTTTCCCAGAAAATTAGCTGCAGATCCCTTTTTTGTTCAAAGTTGAATATGATTTTCTAATGAAGCTTTTCTTTCAAATAATTTATGAGAAATTCTTATAATTATCATTTTTGAGCAAAGGAAAATACTCAGAAGATTAGTGAAACCCATTCTCAGCCTTTTATCATTATCCTGCATCGCTGGAGCAGCGCATCCGAACTATATCTGGCCATATGGTTTACGTGGTTCTTAACTAGCGGCCTGTGACTTATTGTTTACAGAACTTCTATGATTAGACTTTCTCGGATTAGCTTACTCTTTTCTATCACTTGTTTATTCTATCGAAAATTTACTCACTTGAGCTTTAGACGGATGTGGTCCCCCTTGGAACTCAACTGTTCCATAGGCATCTGTTGGAAAGGCCGTTGTACACTTCGATGGTAACCATATTTCGGATTGTATTTTTTCAGAATTTTCATTGATGAATTTGTGCTGTTCCAAAGTTCTATCACAGCAACATCTGCAAAAATAAAAACATAAGGCAATGGTAGCATATCGGTACTGAAATATTGATTGAGGACATACTGGAAAAAGAATGGCCGGTAGTGGCAGCCTCCTACGCATGTAAAAAGGTTTGTTCAGACTTTACCTCCCATTTGGAAATTTGTCAGATTATAGTTTATCTAATATTTTTGGAGGAAAACATAGTCAGCTGATCATATCCCCATTTTTTTTTACAATTTCTGAAAAGATGTTTCAAACTTTCCAAAATTTGGAATGTAAGAGCCCCTAAAGAATAAAAAAAAAGGCAGTTGATGAAATTAATATCTCGACTTATTTCGAAGCGAATGAGAATTCATCTCTTCAATAGGAAACACATTAAATTCGCTACTTCAGTACACCGAATTATGATTATAAATAAATTATGATAATAAAAATACGTTTCAAAACTCAAATTAACAAAATAAATGATCAGGTAAGATTCTCAATATGGTAACCATTTTGTTCCACACACTTTCGAATACGTCTTGAAACACCTCGGTTAGTCGCTCGCTCAATTTCCTCCCCCTTTAGAGAGTGGAAAGCATCCTCCACACGCCGTATCAAATCGTCTTTGCTTTCAATAGGAGATTCATAGACTATGTTTTTTATTTTACCCCATAAATAAAAATCTAAGGGAGTGAGATCGGGAGATCCTGGAGACCAAAATAGTGAAGAACGGCGTCCGATCCACCGATTACCAAACATTGCATTCAGTTCTTCAGATACCTCGTGCGAACTATGTGCCGGAGCCCCATCCAATTGATAATATGCGGTGGTCGACATACTCAACGGCAGTTCATCCAAAAACTCAGAAACAAAATTTCTCAGGATTCCCAAAAATTTTTCTGTATTTAAATTTTCTTCATAAATGTAGTACTGCACTCTATTGTTCATCAAAAGAGCAAACACATTTAAACTAAATTTGTTCTGGGGGTTGCTTTGTCTTTTTCTATGAGGATTTTCACTTCTCCAAATGTGGCACTTCTTTCTATTAAATAGTCCTTCATTATTGAACCTTGCTTCGTCTGACCAAATGATCTTTTTCAAAAAATGTTCATGATTTTCAAGTTTTTCTAATATTTCTCTACAAAAATTTAACCTTTTTATGTAGTTCAAAGAGAAGATAAGAGAAGATAATGCGGTGAAATTAGATATTGAAAAAGGATAATGGGTTAAACCGCAGGAATGTAGTCATGTAGTCACAGTTATGTAGTCACCTGGTTCTAATGCATGAACTTTCCCATATTTGTAGTCATGCATGTTGTGTTTTTTCAATATTCGGTGCACTGAATTTCTGTCTAAATCGATTTCATGAGCTGCACTTCGAATAGATGCATTTTCATTCGCTTCGAAATAAGTCAAAATACTAATTTCATTTTCCTCATCATCAACTACCCTTCTTTTGTATTCTTTAGGGGCTCTTACATATCCAAAACTTTGAAAGTTTGAAACATATTTTCTAAAGATCTTCTCCGTGATGAAAGGTAAATGGGGATACTTCTCGTTAAAGGCCTGGCAGGTTCTACTAATAATTCTGTCACATTCACCATGTATATAGAATAGATCCAGAATTTCGTAATTAGAATAACGGTTCATTTTGTTAAATCGAGAAATGAAGATAAAGAATAACAATAACACCTGACACTTGTGAATTATCAACAGATAATTTATCTTCTATGGGTACAGAGTGTTCCCATGGTTTCGAAAGAATATTTATTGAATTATTTTAGATGCAATCAATTTTACTCTACGTACATCATAAATTCAGAAAATCTCAAATAACTCAGAAATTATTGAATTTAGAGGCATAATCATGTGAGAAAACTATCATTATTTTTGACCGCAGAATCCAACAAAATTAAAAAAAAATAGGGTTCTAATTTGAAAAACAGAAGTTATGGCCAATTTAAGATCACAATTTTCAACACAAAATTTGAAACACTCTGTGATGATATTTTTGAAATCCAAAAGATGCATGACCTTTTTACATCCTTCCTCTTCGATTTTGTAAAAACGGTTTACGCTCAGGATATTTAAAATAGGAATAATGAACATATTACTGGCTGCACATATTTGACTTTTTTTCCAGTTTTTTTTTGGATATTTTGAAAACTATTCGATTTAATACAATAGTTTTAACAGAAATGTATTCACTATTGAATACTCATCGATACCAGGAATGGAAAACTTGAAAAAATATTTTTTCGTCGAATTTATTTCCACACCCTGTATAACCGGAAGTTTTTGGGCTTCAAATATATTTTAGCTCTGTAGAGAAATTCGAACAATATCATAATCCCAATTTTCAGATTTCAAATATATCTCGTTCTCCGGAAACGTCTAATAGGCACTCGTACTTGAGATACCCTGTATAAAATCTTCGACAGAAATTTGAGTGTTGTTATTTTTGTTGGAGTTCCGTATCAATTTTTTAATGGTGTAATTAAAGTAATACAAAGATATTCGTAAATTTTTCAACATCTCAAGACGATTGATAATTAGCAGTTGATTCAATTGAGATATCTCATTCAAGTTAGCTTCACTAAAATACATGAAGTTTCCACAAAATTCATCACGAGTAGAATGGACCATAATCGAGGAATTTGAATTGAATTTACAGAAAGCCTTTATTGACTCTTATTTCGGATATTCAGGAGGATTTTGAGAGACTCCAACAGTATGGCGGAGAGAACTAGTTCCTGAACTTGGAGAAATCTTGCAAGTTATCTTTCACTAGGAACACTCATATTATCAATTTTAATTATTCTACTAGTAAGCCAGTAGATCTATAGGCCCGTAGATCTTCAGGCCAGTAGATCCATAAGCCAGTAGTTCAATAAGCCCATAGATCAATATAGACCATAGATCAATGAAGCAGAGCGAAACAGAGCAGAAAAACCCGTTGAAAACAAAGAAACTCGAGAGAACGCGAAGAAACACGAAAGGAAACGAAAGAACGCGAAAAAACACGAAAGAACGTGAGAAAAAATGAAAAAACCTGAAGAAAGACGAAAGAATGCAAAAAGACCAAAGGAATTCAAAAAACCCGAAGGAACGCAAAAACCCCGTTGAGAGCGAAAAAACATGTAAGAACTGGAAAAAACACGTACAAACACGAAGAAACGTGAATAAACGCGAAAAAAACACAAAGAACGCGAGAAAACACGAAAGGAACCGAAGAAACACGAAAGAACGCGAAGGAACGTGAAGAAATACGAAAGATCGCAATAATCCCAAAGGAACCCTAAAAAACCCGTTGAAAGAGAAAAAACATGAAAGAACTGGAAGAAACACGAAGATACTCGAAAAAACACGAAAGAACCCGAAGAAACACGAAAGAACGCGAAAAAACACAAAAGAACGCGAAAAAACACGAAAGGACCAGAAGAAACACTGAAGAATGCGAAGAAACGCCAAGAAACATGAAAAATCGCAAAGAGCCCAAAGGAACCCGAAAAAACCCGAAGGATCGCAAAAAAACCCCGTTGAAAGCGAAAAAAACATGAACGAAACACGAAGGAACCCGAAGTAACACGAACGAACGCAAAAAATCCAAAGGAACCCAAAAAACCCCGAAGGAGCACAAAAAACCAAAAGCGCGCAAAAAAACTCGAAGGAAAGCTAAATACCACGAAGCAGCACAAAGAAACCAAAAGAGCGCCAAAAATCCCGAAACTTGTAAATTGCACACCCTGTATATTAATCGATCGTAAATTCATTGTAAATTGCACACCCTGTATGACATTTTATTGAAATTAGCTTCCGTACGCGGAAAAACACGAAAACTTGAGAAAAGTGAAAGTTAGCTCTACGAATGCGCAACTCAGATGTGACACCCTGTGTATGAATCGAAAATATTTCATCGAATTGAGAAGCCGTAAGCAGAAACAGCCGAAATAACTCGGTGGAAGGTCGCTGTTAGAAATAGGCAACGCATATGAGACACCCTGTATATAATTGATTCGCAGTGGGTGCTTTTTCCACCAAAAAAAACCAAAAGAATATCGTTTTAACTCCATCGATTAGCGCTTGGTTAATTTTACAAAGGTAAAATAAAAATTATTCGATAAAGGTGTAAAGGTGTAACCATGAACAGAGTGCCTCGCCGATTACTTCGAATTTTGTTCCTTTCGTACACGCATAAACTAAGTTTTACGTCTAGAATATGACATATGAATCTACATAAGATTAGAATGTCAACGACAATTGTCATTTAGAGTAGGAATCGACAGGGGTGAAATGAATTGGCTAGGGATTGTAAAACTGATTATATGCTGGGTAAACTTTTGAATTTCTTAAATACACATCGTAGACTGTTAAACTATAAGAGAATACCTCACCAGGGTTCTTACGAATCGTATGAATTGAAGAATATTCAAAATATTATACGGAGTATGGATTAAAATTGTAATTGAAATTATGTGACAATGTTCTGTGAACGTCGGACGTGACTGATGATCTGGAAATTTGTGTTTGAGCCGAAGTAAGCTATTTTCAGCAATTAATTTAGAATATTTTTAATTGCGATTGGAAGATTCGAATAGCCCTATCCAAACGTCCGATTCTCGGGGAGTGCACATATGAAAACGGCTTTTCCTGATCGTGTCCCTGAAAAAACCCTTTTTCAATTTTACCGGACCATCTTTCGCGAAAAACCGGGAAATCGGTGTTTTAGATAATTTTTTTGAAAATGTTAGCGTGGTCGTAAAGGCATGTGAAATGCACCTAACGAAAGTCCGTCTCATGAACTTTCTACCTCGAAATATCGCATTTCTGAACCCCTCGCCGACCCAAAGTTTTTTGATCTCCTTCGGTGGTTACCTGTATCGAACCATCGATTACCACAGAAATATTCCTTATTGTTTTTAATATATTGGGATAAGTAATGTAGTTATCAGGTTGGTTGAGAGTGTTTCGGATTTGGGAGTGGTTCTGGATTCGAGGTTTTTGTTCGATCTACAAATTGAAAGGGTTGTCAATAATGCAAATAAAATGCTAGGAATTATAATTCGCAATAGTAGGCAGTTTAGAGAGAATAAGACACTCCTCACACTTTATTTTTCATATGTCCACACTAAATTGAATTGCGCCTCTTGCATATGGAATCCAAAGTATAAATGTTACCTACAAAATAGGTTTTTAAGATATATGTTTTATAGAAACAGAATTTTGATGGTTAATCATGATAACGCCGCTCTGAGACCAAAATTTGGCACGTTGAGTTTGTTTTATCGCAGTAGGCTTACTGATATCTTGTTTGCATGTAAAGTTATGAAAGGGAAGTTTGCGGTGTCTGAAATATTACATTTTTTTCCTCTCAAAATTCCATTTGTTAATTTGAGATGTCTCGGTACATTTCACACTAATATGAAAAATACAAATTCAGCACAGAATCCCCGGCCTATAGAATGATGACGTCATGTAATGCCTTATGCTCGGGTATTGTAATTTTTCATCAATCATTGTTTAGGATTAAGAAACTGGTAATGGCTGGTCTCAGAGCGTCGGGACATTTTATTAGTTTGTTTTCACGCGATCTCATGGTATACAGTTTTGTTTTCTACATGGCAATTTATTTTTCGAATAATGGCTAATTTTATAAGTAGGTATAATAGTCCAGTCAATAAAGCCTGGGGAACGAAATAATTAGCGGCAATGAAAATTTTTGCTCTTATTGTTTGGGACAAAAAATAGAATACCCAAAAATTTTCAACAATCTGGAAGAACGGCTTAAGAGGAGGGGGTAAAAAAGCTTTTTCTTATAACTCTGGAAAAAATTCCGAACAGGTTGAAATTTTTAGGGATGGTTAAGTAAATAATTATACATCTTGTATTGAAATTTCAACCCTCTGGGGGGACGGCTAAGCGGTGGAGGGGTAGGAAAGGTTTTTTCTTATAACTTCGGATAACAAATTCCGAATGGGTTGAAATTTTGAAGAATGGTCAAGTTGATGATTATACATCTTGTATTAGAATTTCAACCTTCTGGGGTGAAGGCTTAGTGAAGGAGGGGGTGAGTAAGGTTTTTCTCACAACTTGGGACAAAAAATTCAGAATGGGGGAATGGTTAAGCATACAATTATCTATCTTGTGTTGAAATTTCAACCCTTTGGGGTGAAGGCTAAGTGGTGGAGGAGGTGACATAGATTATTCTTCTCATAACTTCGGATAAAAATTTCGAATGAGTTGAAATTTTAGAGCATGGTCAAGCATAAAATGGTCTATCTCGTGTTGAAATTTCAACCCCATGGAATGATGGCTAAGCGGTGGAGGGGGTGAGGAATGTTTTCTTCCCATAACTTCGTTAAAAAAATTCCGAACAGGTTGAAAATTTGAAGCATTGTTGGGTTGATGATTACATAGCTTATATTGAAATTTTAACCCAATGGGGTGAAGGCTAATCGATGGAGGGGGTGAGAAAGTCTTTCCTCCCATTAGTCCGGATAAGAAAATTCCGAATGGGTTGAAAATTTAGAGCATGTTTAAGTAAATACTTATCCATCTTGTATTGAAATTTCAACCTTCTGGGGTGAAGGCTGAGCTGGAGGAGGTAAGAAAGTTTTTTCCTCATAACTTCGGATAAAAAATTCCGAATGGGTTGAAAGATCAGGGAAAGGTTAAGCATATACTTATCTATCTTGTGTTGAAATTTCAACCCTCTGGGGTGAAGGCTAAGCGGTGAAGAGGGCGAAAAAGGCTTTTTTCTCATAACTCCGGATAACAAATTCCGAATGGGTTGCAATTTTAAAGAATGGTTAAGCATACAATTATCTATTTTGTGTTAAAATTTCAACCCTCTGGGGTGAAGGCTAAAGGGTGGAGGGGGTAAAAAAGGCTTTTTTCTTATATCTCTGGATAAAAAATTCCGAACGGGTTGAAATTTTCAGGGATGGTTAAGTAAATAATTATACATCTTGTATTGGAATTTCAACCCTCTGGGGTGACAGCTAAGCAGTGGAGGGGGTAGGAAAGGTTTTTTCTCATAACTTCGGATAACAAATTCCGAATGGGTTGAAATTTTGAGGAATGGTCAAGTTGATGATTATACATCTTGAATTAAAATTCTAACTCTTTTGGGTGAAGGCTAAGTGGAAGAGGGGGTGAGTAATGTTTTTTTTTCATAACTCGGGACGAAAACTTCCGAATAGGTTGAAATTTTAGGGAATAATTAAGCATACAATTATCTATCTTGTGTTGAAATTTCAACCCTCTGCGGTGAAGTCTAAGTGGTGGAGGGGGTGACATAGGTTTTTCTTCTCATAACTTCGGATAAAAAATTCCGGATGGCTTGAAATTTTAGAGCATGGTCATGCATAAAATTGTCTATCTCGTGCTGGTGGTTTTTCAGTCGAAGAAACGTTCGGTAATTATCTTCTCTGGTGGTTTTCAGTCGAAGAAACGTTCGGTAATTATCTTCTCTGGTGGTTTTTCAGTCAAAGAAACGTTCGGTAGGCCACTGCTGCAAGTTGGCAACAAGCTCTCTTCAATGAATTTTGTACTTGATAGGTCGACGACAAATTCCATAGCCCGACGGATTTGGCGGAAAATTTCTTCCGCCAGGCAAAATTTGCATACAAAATTTACGAAAACACTTCAAACGTGTTATTTCAGCAGCTTCTCGACAGTGAAAAGACAAACTGGATCGAGAACATCGACCATGCGAGAAGGATATCGATCGATTCGGTGCGACGAGTAGATCATTCAATGATAAATGAAATTCTTATAGACAGTTTTAAAGCGGATTTTGCGGTTAATTGAAATTGTTAAATCATGGTGCGATACACCCTTTACGGAAAAAAATTTTTTTGAAAAAACATTTTATTTATAATAGTGAAAAGTTATTCTGCTAAAAGTTGATCAGACAAAGTTAATTTCGATCTAAGACAGATCTCGAATATACACAGAAATGTAGATAGCTAAATTTGGAACGATATATAATAAAATAGATATGTACATAAAGCTACTAAAATTACAAGTCACCGCGCAAAACATCAAAAATACTTGAATCCAAGTATTCCAAAGTGAAATGGGAGACTACTCCCAGACATACCTTTATAAGACCAAATAAAAAAATTTTAAATTTAGAAAAGTTAATTATGCCTGAAGGGCAAAAAACGGAAGGTATGAGGTTTACTTATACAGAGGATATCACCCCAAACTCTGCCTCCCAACCAATGCTGGAAAGACGTCCATCCAAGTGAACTAGACCTCCAACCTCCCACACAATTCTGTCTTCCGCAACACAATGAGATTTAGGAGCCCAGGAGTCATGACTGAGACTGAGAGCTAGAGAGGGTGTTGTGTAGGCTCTCGAAAGCAGTATTGCGTTCGCTATCAGTTATAGGTCACCTCGTTTACTCCCAATCCCAATCACGGCCCAAGGAATCCATCCTCCCACTGAGCGCATCCGCCAGGACGTGCTGAAAGCCTACAGTTTCGTTCTGTGAAACAAAAAAATATATCAAAGTTAGTATACAGTTTCTTTCTGTGAAACAGAAAAAGCCAAAATCGGTACACAGTTTCATTCTGTGAAACGGAAAAAGTCAAAATCGGTACACAGTTCTATTCTGTGAAACGAGAAAAAAATCAAACATCGATACAGTAAGACCTCAACGTGTAGTTCTGTTTTTATTGTTATTGTCTTGATGTTATAGACTTGATGTATTGTCACAAGTGACCCACCCAACCAAGCATGGTGTACCTTTTCAAGCGTTTTGAGTTGGACGATAAAGGGATGAGAGGAGGCAACACCACGCCGCCTGAGAATCTGCGATAAAATGTGACTCTAAAGAGAAACATTCCCCACAGATTCCACCGGTCCAATAATACGTAAAAACAGAAAGAGTGCGGGATACTAATTGCCAGGCATTGAGGAATTTGTGCAGATAGGGTAAACATCTACGGACTGACCAATGATTAAAAGAAAAAGGTAATGGGCGCCAGCAAGGTTACTTACAAGATGAACATCACGATTCATCTCTAAGAAAAAGATATAAAGAAAAGAAAAAACAAGGCAAGAAGGGTTGTGGAATCCTAAAGATCCCCAGATCTGACAATCACGATATCTAAAGTACATCAATAGTTACGCTCTGATTTATATAGAATTGCATAACAGCGATGAACTTCAGCAAATTAACAGGTACTCAGACCTTTAATAATGACGTCCTCCTTTTCGAAGGTAAGACACCTGATGTGATGTAGTACATAGATAATCAGGTAAAGATAGTAAAGTCGAAAATAGTTAAGGTAACGATAGTTGAGGTAAAGATAATTAGGGTAACGGTAGTTAAGTTTAAGGTAATTAAGGTATCTATTCTCCAATAGGCAGGGCACGGTGTATAGCGTGGGAGCAAAGATAACTATAGTAGAGACAAGATATTCGATAAAATAGGTAAAGAAGTCGTAGAGTACCTAAAACATATTACTAGTAAGAAAAACATTTTTTCTTAATCAATCCAGTGTCACCATCTGGTTCATCGGCACTATCTGTGTAACATCGAGTTTAATATGCGAGACATGAAAATTACCGAGATTACCTCCATTCAGGTCTTCCAAGTTGTACATGACCGGCGATAAAACCTTTTTGATTACGCAAGGAACGAATTTGGGTGCTAGTTTAGCAGAAAACCTATTGGTCGCATCTGAAAGAACGAAATTCTTCTTCCAGACTTTATCGCCGACATGAAATCAATATCTTCTCCTCAGATTGTAGCGTTGCGCGATGAGCTTGGTAGGCGTGATAGATTGTTTCTGTACATCTTTATATAAATCGGTCCCTGCAAAAAAGGATCCAACCGCCTCCTCTAATAGAAAACAATATTATTCGCATTTTCCGCAATTTATCAAGTAAGCACCATCCAAATGGTGCATTTCTGAAAATAGAGATATGATGTTGAAAAGATCTGTGACTTACTCGTGCTCTGGCTAATCTAACCGCCTGAGAGCTATTTCAAAGATGTGTTCGTCCTATGTTTTTATGATTTTCGTGAATGAAAGATCTAATTTGCTGTAGTGTTAGTTTTGAGCGATCTTTCTGTTAGATTAATTTGGTGTAACAGTGACGTTGCAACAGATCTTCTGCACATTGTATTTTTTACAAGTACCTTATGAATTCAATAGACGTGAAGTGCACTCCATTGTCCCTACAACCTTAATAATATGTAATTTGTGGCACGCCAAATAATAAAAAACTTGGCTTTCAATGAACTTGCATACAGCCTCGGGAGCGTTTCGAGTTAGGTTGTATCAACGACAAATTTAGCAAAACCAATCAGTAACAACTTTTCAGGGCGTACTGATTACCGCTCTTAGATCTGGGATAGGGTCCGGCAGATCTGCAGAAATTGTTCCGAAATGGGAAATTAGATATTGCGAATAGTTTCCTTTTCTGACCTTCTGGAGAGCAAGAATTACTGGATTTATAAGAAACACAAATTTTCCACTTCTGAATATAAATTGACATTCATTCATGCTTGTTTTTGCCAATAGTATAAAGGCAGAATTCGTGAAAAGGTCTTGAGACCACCCCAAATGACCCTACAATTGGATCATCACGGTACATTTTCAGAAATTTGGTCTCTATTCGCAAGAGAGAGACAACAATTTTCCACTCAGATAAACTATTAGGAATTATCGATTTACACAGGATATGCTTATATAAAACTATTATTATCCAGTCAACTTTAAAATCTGGATAAAGGTAAAGGTTTAGACGTTACTCTTGTAGAGAGCATCTTGCGGTACCATTCATCAAGGTTTGGAGCACAGACAGGTCAAAACTGCAGCCTCCAATGCCTCAATAATCCGGGATACAGAATCCGGTATGATTCTATAAGCACACTGAGCGATGTACTATATTGAACTTGTGAGTAGACAACTTCTATAATCCAGCGGGCTATTCTAGGTGAGGATTTTTTCATCGTACTGGAGCCAAATGAGAGATGAGTGGTCCGTTATCACTGTAAATTCCCAGGAACCTTCAATGTACGGACAGGGAATGATCGATAGACAGGAGCACTGCAAGTAACTCCTTTTCTGTGGTCCCAGTATTTCTTTTGACATTTATTCAAAGTTCTGACTGAAACAATAAGCAAAAAGGATGTTCTAAATTATCATGTTCTTGAAAAAGGACTCCGCCTATTCCGACATTTGAAGCATCACAATCAACTAAAAATCTTCTAGTGAAATCAGGACTAGCTAATATAGGTGTGGTTATTAATGACAAATTTATCTGAGAGAATGCCTGATCTGCGCCCCTCGTCCACAAAATTCTCTGACCTTTTTCGACCTTTAAATAAGTCAGAAATTGGACTACACATGGTTGAAAAATCCTT
Organism: Micraspis discolor; assembly: GCA_030674115.1. Lineage (NCBI taxonomy): Eukaryota > Metazoa > Arthropoda > Insecta > Coleoptera > Coccinellidae > Micraspis > Micraspis discolor. Next base: position 148,826 of record JARTUT010000046.1, read on the forward strand.
TACAAACCGTCTATAATAACCGATTAATCCAATGTCAAACGTCTAATTTGTGTGGTGTTTTTGGGAACAGGATATTCTAAAATTGACCGGACCTTTCTCAGGATCCGTTCTGAGACCTTTCTCATCGACTACAAAACCGAGAAAATTCAAGAGGGACGACAAAACATACATTTCTCAGTTATCCGTCAAATTGGCATCTTTTAAAGTCTCTTATAAAGTCTCTTAAAATAGTCAAGGAGTGCGTATCGAAATCTGGCGTTGCAATAATGATATCGTCGAGATAATAAAAACGTAAGGCTCAACGATGGACCAACCACCATATCCATCAACTTTTACACACACATTGCCTGGAGCTGAATTGTTCAAAGCCAAAGGTAAAACATTGAAACAGAATAGACCTCTACCTCCTGTACTGAAAAAAGTTGTTTTGATTTTGGATTCTTCGTCTAAAAGGTATCGGAAAGAAAGCTGATTTCAAATCATGGAAGTTAAAAAGGAGGCATTTTTAATTTTACTAATTATTGTGTCGGATCAGAGGCATCGGATAGCTGTCCTGGACCGTTGCAGAATTTAATTTCCTACTATCAAAAAACTACTCTATACTTGCCATTTTCTTTTGAAGAAGCCATAAGGGGAGACAACTAGGCAGACATTCAGTCACCGGTTTGATCACATCGGATTTTGATCAACTAATCAATTTCCTTGTCAAGAACAGTTTGCATTGCCGGAGATAATGGGTACTGTCTTTGCCTTATAGGACTGCCTTCAGTTTTAATAGAGTGAGTAAACAGATGAGTTCTGCCAATCTTATGTTCTGGGCCAATAAGCTTGAACAAATCAATTACCTCATTGAGTTCATCTCGTTGAACTGCAGATGAATTATCTGAGGACCAGAATAGTATGGATGGCTGCTGAAGAGAAGCAAAGATGTATCGTAAAGAAATTTAGAAGAGTCAGATTTTAATGTTAAAAAAGTTTCAAAAAGTCCATCCCCCAAAATTAGCTTATGAGAGATGAAGGTAATACAAAGCACTTTTAGAGTTTTCAGAGTATCTTGAGCGGTAATCGGTAACAAAAACGTAACCTAGGGTATTCTGTAAATGACCATCGGCCGTTGTTAAGCCTGCTACAGAGACGTCGTAATCGATGGGAAGATTGAGCTTTTGTAAGATATGAAAAAAGGTGAGCCGAGAATTGAGACGTTATTGCCACTGTCTAGTAGAGCCGATACTTGTTCTCACCCTCAACAGATACATTCAGGTAAGGTCGATTATTTAAGTGAGCAAGTCTATTTAATAGGAGTTGAGTAGAAATTGTGGTGTTCGATAAAGAGGTTTTCTGGTTGCGATCTAAGAACTCCAGGTGTTTTAGGAACATTGGTTGAGTTATTATAAAAATTTTCAGCAGTAACAAGCCATTCTCTCCAAGATTCACGGTCAAAAAAGATTATTATCGAGAGATGTTAATTTTGTTGACTTTCTGGTTTGACCTAAATTTTGAACTTTTTGGCAGGCTGAACTGGACTTAATTCTTGCTGGCGGCCGTCTGCTGCCATAGATCCACCAGCTTACTTTTTGTTTTTTTTGACACTTTACACAGAAAGTTTAGTCTTCCCTTCAGAACCACAACTAAAACAAAAAACTTTCCTAGGTTTTCTACAAGCCAGAATATTTGTGTCCTGTTGATTTACAGTTCCAACAAATTACACTAGATTTCACTTCTCAGAAACACTTGGTAATCCTTTTCGGGAATCTATGGGGGGCCCTCCAGAGGGTAAAGTATCCTCAATACGCTTACACAGAAAGAAAACAACTGAGGTATGGTATTGATATCTTGGAGAATCAAGAGCTTTAAGCAAAATCAGGCAGTAAGTTGGTTCGAATAGTAGAGACAATTTGTTGTTCAGGAGGACGGTTTGTTAGTTCTATTAAATTGCGCTTCTATAGAACTAATAAAAACAGCTACAGATTCACCCCTAATTGTTGCTTTCTAGATTTTTATTTCATCCATCAGAACTTGATCATAATTAGAAGGTAAAAGATCTGTTTCAAACCAGTTAGGCCATGTTCCAAACCAATCTTTGAAACTCTTCCTAATATAATGATTGTACCACCAGGTCCATGCATCCATATGAAACAAATCTAGGCTGATTCAGAATAAATCTTGGTAAGTACAACCTCGAGATACTCTTTTAAGTGACTCGACCAAATCAGAAATGAAACCAAAGGTTCCTACCGGAAAATTTCTTAATACACACTTATACTGGGATTCTCTTCGAAAAAATGTGATGTCATATTTTCTGACGCTGTATTAGGACTATATAATTGAATTTTTGGAATGGATGAAGCTGAGGGCTCATCAGAGAAACGCTTATCAGCCAGATCTGATTCTAGCATAAAGTTTTCTGTTTAATATTGGTCTGCTTGTCATCTGCAGGCTGTAACCGATTTATTCTACCTGAACTATGAACTAACCTAGATGTTATTCGGTTATAATCATCCCTAGAAAGAAGCTCCAAATTTGTCTATCAATTCCGGAATTTGTTTAGAGAGAAAGTCTGAGATCTTGTAAATTTTCATCAAAAGGTATAGACATCTACCAAGTGTAAACAAAACTACGGTTTGCTCCTTCCCTGCGAAAAGAGAACCCTCTCAAGTTTTGATTGTTATCTACTGTATCAACCACCTTCTTATTCAAGCGAATAGAAATCTAAGTAAGTAAGCTCATGAGGAGCCTTCAAATAGTTTGGATTAATTGACATATTGTCAAAGGTATCAGAACAACTCAAATCTCACCCCAGGCAATACAAAAAAATACTGATAACAAGATAACGGGTAGTGAGTGAGTTAGACGAATAGCCATCAACGGTAGGGGCAAAAAGATAAGTGAGATGAAGAAAGTTTATAAAGGGATCAATATGTTAGATAAGCAGTAAAAAAAGAAAAGAAATAGAAACCACCTGTGATATTGAGTTCTGAGTCCGCGAAAAATCTGCTACCAGTGGTTCAAACAATCATTGACAGGTGTAGAAGCATCCACGAAAATCAGAATGCCTTCACGCTGCGTCGCCATTTATTGTAACTAAGAAAACTTTATTTGAATTATATAGATAGAATCATCATTTGGCCGGCTGGCTGGAGAGCAGGTAAAATGATTTACGCCTCTACCTCAATCAATGAAAGTTCGAAAACAGAGACGGTCGTCATTTATTCCACTTCTTACAAAATATATGTTATTTGCAAATGTACAGTCAAGTTGAGTGGAGATTGACAAGATGTTCGGTCATGTATGTTTCACAGGTAATCACTATCCTCTTCATTGGAACTTATCTTGCTGGTTTCTACCCTGTATATTAAGATTCCAGGAAAATTATCTCTCTGGTGGTTTTCAGTCAGAAGAAACGTTCAAGTAATTATCTTCTCTGGTGGTTTTTCAGTCAGAAGAAACGTTCGGTAATTATCTTCTCTGGTGGTTTTCAGTCAAAAAACGTTCGGTACGCACCTGCCAAGTTAGCAACAAGCTCTCAACTTCAATGAATTTTGTACTCGATAGGTCGACGACAAAATTCCATAGCTCCGACAGATTTGGCAGAAGAATTTGCTTCGCCGAGCAAGATTATCATATAAAATTTACAGAAAACACGCTAGACGTGTTATTTCGGTAGCTTCTCGACGATGAAAAGACCGACTGGATACAAAGAACATCTGACCGTTCGACGAAGGATATCAGATCGATTCGGCGCGATCAAGTAGATCATTCAATGAAGTAAATGAAATTCTTATAGACAGTTTTAAAGCAGATTTTGCGGTTAATTGAAGGTGTTAAATCGCGGATTACTTACAAACTCCTACAAGTTGACGAAGCTGTCTTTAAATAAGGTTGAAAGAAAATTTTGCCAATAATCTCAATGTTAACAATGTACAATTTTCAAAGAGTTTCTCCATGGTTTCTTATTACGCTATCCTCATCGTATCCAAGAAGATTCCAGACCCTGCTTCCAGAAGATTTTCCCTTGCCTAACAATTGCCAGCCAATGGTTTCCCAGAAAAGTAGCTGCAATTCCTTTTTGTTCTGCAAATTAGATATGATTTTCCCTATGAAGCTTCTCTTCCAAATAATTTATGAAAATTCTTATAATTACCATTTTTGAGCACAAGAGAAAATACTCAGAAGATTAAAGTGAAACCCATTCTCAGCCTTTTATCATTATCCTGCATCGCTGGAGCAGCGCCTCGAGAACTATATCTAACCATATGGTTTACGTGGTTCTTAACTAGCAGCCTCATGACTTGTATTTACAAACTTCTATGATTATGAACTTTCTCCAGACCAAACACGCTCTTCTACTCACATGTTTATTCTATCGAAATTTACTCCCTTGAAAAACTTTGGGCGGATGTGGTCCCCGCTTGGAACTCAACTATTTCCACCCAAGCATCTATTAGAAGAGCCGTTATTTTGCTGATGGTAACCATATTTCAGATTGTATTTTTCCAGAATTTTCATTGATGAATTTGTACTGTTTCAAGTTCTATCACAGCAACATCTGCAAGAAATAAAAGCATAGAGGCAATGGTTGCTTATATCAATTGCTGAAATATTGATTGAGGACATACTGCTGGAAAAGAATGGCCGGTGGTGGCAGCCTCCTACGCATGTAAAGGTTTGTTCAGACTTCCACCTCCCATTTGGAAGGTGTGAGATTATAGCACGTTATCTATCATCTTTTGAGAAAACATGATCAGCTGATAACATCCCCATTTTTTCCCCAATTTCCACAGAAAGAATGTTTCAAACTTTCCAAAATTTGGAATGCAAACCCCTAAAGAGAATAAAAAAACCCAGTTATTCAATTATGCTCTCGACTTATTTCCAGGCTTGAATGAGAATTCATCTCTTCAATAGGAAAACACGGTAATTTCGCTTCACCAGTACACGGAATTATGATTATAAAATGAATTATGATAAGTAAAAAGCCATTTCAAAACTCAAATTAACAAAATAAATGATCGAGTAAGATTCTCAATGTAGGTAACCATTTTGTTCCACACACTTTCGAATGCGATCTTGGAAACACCTCGGTTAGTCGCTCGCTCAATTTCACTCCCCGCTTTAGAGAGTGGAAAGCATCCTCCACACGCCATGTCAAATCGTCTTTACTTTCAATGGGAATTCGCCAGACTATGTTTTTATTTTACCCCATAAAATAAAATCTAAGGGGGGTAGGATCAGGAGATCCTGGAGACCAAAATGAGCGAAGAACGGCGTCCGATCCACCGATTACCAAACATTTTTACATTCAGTTCTTCCAGATACATCCCATTGCGAACTTTATATGCAGACCCACATCAATTGATAATAATACATTAGGTCGACATACTCAACGGCAGTTCGTCAAAAAACTCAGAAACAAAATTTCTCAGGATTCCCAAAAGAATTTTCTGTATTTAAATTTTCTTCATAAATGTAGTACCTGCACTCTATTATTTCATCAAAACAGCAAACACATTTAAACTAAATTTATTCTGGGAGGTTGCTTTGTCTTTTTCTATGAGGATTTTCCTTCTCCAAATGTAGCACTTCTTTCTATTAAATAATCCTTCATTATTGAACCTTACTTCGTCTGACCAAATGATCTTTTTCAAAAAATGTTCATAGTTTTCTCAGATTTTCTAATGTTCTCTTTCTTCAAAATTTAACCTTTTTATATGGATTTTCAAAAGAGAGAGATGAGAGATAAAGAGAAGATAATGCGAGATGAGAATTAAGATGTGTTGAAAAAGGATAGTAGGTTAAACCACTTAGAGAATACAGTCATGCTGACACAGTTATGTAGTCACCTGGATTCCTAGTAAACTGAACTTTCCCATATTTGTAGTCATTACCATGTTGTGTTTTTTCAGTGTTCAGTGCACTGAATTTCTGTCTAAATCAATTTCTGAAGCTGCACTTTGAATAGAATGCGGCTTTCATTAACTGAGAATAAGTCAAATCTTCATTTCATTTTCCTCATCACCAACTACCCTTCTTTTGTATTCTTTAGGAGCTCTTACATATCAAAACTTTGAAAGTTTGAAACATATTTTCTAAAGATCTTCTCCGTGATGAAAGGTAAATGGGGATACTTCTCGTTAAAGGCCTGGCAGGTTCTACTAATAATTCTGTCACATTGTCCCAATGTATATAGAATAGATCCAGAATTTCGTAATTAGAATAACGGTTGGATTTGTTTTAATCGAGAAATGAAGATAAAGAATAACAATAACACCTGACATATGTGATTATCAACAGATAGATTTATCTTCTATAGTACAGAGTGTTCCATGGTTTCAGAAAGAATATTTATTGGAATTATTTTAGATTACAAATCAATTTTACTCTACATGCATCATAAATTCAGAAAATCTCAAATAACTCAGAAATTATTGAATTTAGAGGCATAATCATGTGAAAACTATCATTATTTTTTGCACCGCAGAATCAACAAAATTAAAAAATAGGGTTCTAATTTGAAAAACAGAAGTTATGGCCAATTTAAGATCCCAATTTTCAACACAAAATTAGAAACACTCTGTGATGATATTTTGAAATCAAAAAGATGCATGACCTTTTACATCAACCTACTCTTCGATTTTGTAAAACGGTTTACGCTCAGGATATTTAAAATAGGAATAATGAACATATTACTGGCTGCACATATTTTGACTTTTTTCCAGTTTTTTTTGGATATTTTGAAAACTATTCGATTTAATGCAATAGGTTTTGAAATGTATTCACTATTGAATACTCATCGATACCAGGAATGGAAAGCTTGAAAAAATATTTTTCGTCAGATTTATTTCCACACCCTGTATAACCGGAAGTTTTTGGGCTTCAAATATATTTTGGCTCTGTGAAATTCAGAACAATATCTTAATCCCAATTTTCAGATTTCAAATATATCTCGTTCTCCAGAAACGTCTAATAGGCACTCATTATGAGATACCCTGTATAAAATCTTCGACAGAAATTTGAGTGTTATTATTTTTGTTGGAGTTCCGTATCAATTTTTAATGGTGTAATTAAAGTAATACAAAGATATTCACGTAGATTTTTTCCAACATCTCAAGACGATTGATAATTAGCAGTTGATTCAATTGAGATATCTCATTCAAGTTGACTTCACTAAAATACATGAGTTTCCACAAATTTCATCCACAGTAGAATGGACCATAATCGAGAATTTGAATTAATTTACAAGCCTTTGTGACTCTTATTTCCGGATGTTCAGGAGGTTGCTGGGGGCGCTCAACAGTATAGCGGAGAGAACTGGTTCCTGAACTTTGGAGAAAATCTTGCAAGTTATCTTTCACTAGGAACACTCATATTATCAGTTTTAATTATTATTCTACTAGTAAGCCCGAAAGTGAATCTATAGGCCCGTAGATCTTCAGAGCCAGTGAATCCATAAGCCAATCAGTTCAATAAGCCCATGAATCAATATAGACCATAGATCAATGAAGCAGAGCCAGAAACCAGAGCAGAAAAACCCGTTGAAAACAAAGGAAACTCGAGAGAACACTTGAGAAGAAACACGAAAGGAGCACGAAAGAACATGAAAAAACACGAAAAAGAGCGTAGGAAGAAGTAGAAAAAGCCTGAAGAAAGACAGAAAAGAATGCAAAAGACCAAAGGAATTCAAAAGAGCCGAAGAAGGAACATAAAACCCCCGTTAAGGGCGAAAAAGGCTTGTAAGAACTGGAAAAAACGCATTACAAACACAGAAAGAGCATGGGTAAGCGCAGAAAAAACACAAAAGGCAAAAGAGAAGAGCACAGAAGGAACAGAAGAAACACGAGAAAGAACGCGAAGGAACATTGAAGAAATACGAAAGAAGATCATAATAATCCCAAAGGAACCCCTAAAAACCAGGTGAAGGAAACTTGAAATACATGAAGAACGCTGGAAGAAACACAGAGATGCTCAAGAAAAACACGAAAGAGACCCGAAGAAACTTAGAAAGGAAGACGCAGAAAAGCCACAAAAGAACGAAAAAAATGCCCAGAAAGGGACCAAGAAGAAACACTGAAGAATGCGAAGAAACGCCAAGAGACATGAAAAAGTCGCAAAGGCAAAGGAACCAGAAAAGGAAACCCGAAGGATCACCGAAAAAACCCGTTGAAAGCTTAGAAAAACACATGACAGAAACACAGAAGGGAACCCGAAATGTAACACTGACAGAACGCAAAATCCAAAGGAACCCAAAAAACCCCGGAGGAGCTTCAATACCAAAGCGCGCAAAAACTCGGAAGGAAAGCTAAATACCACGAAGCAGCACGCTGGCCAAAAAAGGCGCCAAAAAATCCCCAGAAACTTGTAAATGGGTACACCATATTATATTAATCGATCGTAAATTCATTATGAAATTGCCCACCCTATTATGGCCCATTTTATTGAAATTAGCTTCCGTACACGAAGCAAGCTTTTCAACTTGAAAGAAGTGAAAATTAAACTCTACAGATACACCTGCTCAGATGCAGACACCCTAATGTAGCAAGATCGAAAATATTTCCATCAGATTGAAAGCCATCGGCAGAAGCAGCCAGAAATAACTCAGTGGAGAATCGCTCAATCCAGAAATAAGGCAACGCATATAAGGACACCCTGTATATAATTGATTCGCAGTGGGTGCTTTTTCACAAAAAACCAAAAAGAATATCGTTTTAACTCCATCGATTGGCGCTTGGTTAATTTTACAAAATTAAAATAAAAATTATTCGATAAAAGGTGTAAAGGTGTAACCATGAACAGAGTGCCTCGCCGATTACTTCGAATTTTGTTCCTCATCGTCTGCGCATAAACTAAGTTTTTACGTCTAGAATATGACATATGAATCTACCACTTAAGATTAGAATGTCAACGACAATTTGTCATTAGGTAAGTAGGAATCGACAGGGAGTGAAATGAATTGGCTAAGAGTTATAAAACTGATTATATGCTGAGTAAACTTTTGAGATTTCTTAAATACACATACATGGACTGCCAAACTATAAGAGAATACACTCATACCAGGTTCTGCCTGAATCATTGCATATGTTGAAGAAATATTCAAAATATTATACCGGAAGTATGGATTAAAATTGCTTAATTGAAGGTATGTGACAATGTTCTGTAGAACGTCGGACGTGACTGATGATCACAGGCCTGTTTTGAGACCAGAAACAAGCTATTTTCAACTTAATTAATTTAGAATATTTTTAATTGCGGTTAATTCGAATAGCCTATCAAACGTCGATTCTCTAGAGGAATTTTTATATGAAAACAGCTTTCTGATCATTGTCCTGAAAAGAAACCCTTTTTCAATTTACCGGACATACTCGCGAAAAGCAGGAAATAGTGTTTTAGATAATTTTTGAAAATGTTGAAAGCGATGATTAAATGGGCGTAATGAATGCACTAACGAAGAAGTCGTCTCATGAACTTGCGGTGCTCAGCTTTCACTCTTGAGATCGCCTTCCCTTTCTACCTCGAAATATCACTTACGTTTCTGAACCCTCTAGCCGACCCAAAGTTTTGATCTCCTTCAGAGGTGATTTTTCTGTATCGAACCATCAGTTCTTACAGAAATCTTCCTTATTGTTTAATATATTGGGATAAGTAATGTAGTTATCAGGTATTAAGGAGAGTGCTTCCAGTTTGGGAGTGGTTTGCCGGGTTCGATGTTTTTGTTCTGATCTACATATTGAAAGGCATGTCAATAATGCAAATAAAAGTGCTAGGAATTAGTAATTCGCAATAGTAGGCAGTTTAGAGAGACCGAGATACTCCTTCGCCACACTTTATTTTTCATATATGTCCACACTAAATTGAATTGCGCTTTCTTTACTTATGGAATCCTAAAATATAAAATGTTGCATCGCATAAAATAGGTTTTAAGATATATGTTTATGAGAAACAGAATTTTGACAGTTAATCACTGCGATAACATAACTCTGAGGACCAAAATTTGGCATGTTGAGTTTGTTTTATCGCATTAGGCTTATTTGATATCTTGTTTGCATGTAAAGTTATGAAAGGAAGTTTGCGGTGTCTGCAGAAAATATTACATTTTTTCTCTCAAAATTCATTTGTTAATTTGAGATGTCTCGGTACATTTACACTAATATGAAAAATGTTAAATTCAGCACAGAATCCCCGGCCTACTAGAATGATGACCGTCATATAATGCTTTTATGCTCCGGGTAATGAAATTTTTCATCAATCATTGTTTAGGATTAACAAACTGGTAATGGCTGGTCTCAGAGCGTCGGGACATTTTATTAGTTTGTTTTTCACGCGATATCATGGTATACAGTTTGTTTTCTACATGGCAATTTATTTTTCGAACAATGGCTAATTTTATAAGTAGAATTATATCGTCCAGAGCAATAAAGCTTAGAGGAGCAAAAATAATTAGCGGCAATGAAAATTTTTGCTCTTATTGTTTGGGACAAAAATAGAATACCCAAAAAATTTTCAACAATTCCGAAAGAACGGGCTTAAGAGGGGAGGGGGTAAAAAGCACTTCTTATAGACTCTGGAGTAAAAATTCCGAACGGGTTGAAATTTTTAGGGAATTGGTTAAGTAAATAAGCTTATGCCATCTTGTATTGAAATTTCAACCCTCTGGGGACTATTTCAGCAATGGTGGAGGTAGGAGTTAGTTTTTTTTCTGGGAGTAAGCCCGGATAACAAATTCCGAATGAAGTTAGAAAGTATTTGAAGAATGGTCAAGTTGATGATTATACATCTTGTATTAGAATTTCTAACCTTCAGTAGAAGGCTTAGTGAAGGAGGGGGTGAGTAAAGGCATTTTCTCCTGGCAGGGACAAAGAATTCAGAATGGGGAATGGTTAAGCATACAATTGTATATCTATCTTGTGTTGGAAATTTCCAACCCTTGGGGGTGAAGGCTAAGTGGTGGAGGAGGTGTTTATAGATTATTCTTCTATAATCTCGGATAAAATTTCCGAATGAGTTGAAATTTTAGAGCATGGTCAAGCATAAAATGGTCTATCTCGTGTTGAAATTTGTGCAACCCCATGGAATGATAAACTACTAAGAAGGAACACAAAAACTTGAAAAAACTTGAGAGCGCGCAAAAAACAGAAGAACTTGTAAAGTGCTCACCCCGTATATCACCCGATCGCAAATTCATTGTAAATCGCACACCCTGTATGACATTTTACCGAAATTAGCTTTCACACGTGAAAAAACATGATGAAAAATGCATATGGGACACCCAGTATATAATTGATTTGCAGTGGATGCTTTCATCATAAGAAATAAACCGAAAGAATATCGTTTTAACTCTATCGTTTCAAGTTCGGTGCATTTCACGAAGAAAGAACCCGACGAAACACGGAAAAACTTGAAAGAACCCGAAGTACCACGAATGAACGAAAAATATCCAAAGGAACCGAAAAACCCCGAAGGAGCACAAAATCACCGAAAGCGCGAAAAAAACTCGAAGGAAAGCTTAAAACCCCGAGGAGCACAAAAAACCGAAAGAGTGCAAAAATAATGACAGAACTTTTAAATTGCACACCCTGTATATCAATCGATCGCGAAATCATTGTTAATGGCACACCCTGTATGGGATTTCATTGAATTAAGCTCCCTTACTCGGAAAAGCACAAAAGCTGGAGAAAAACTCTGGTGAATGTCAGCGCTACTCAGATCTGACACCCTGTATATGAATCGAATATATTTTATCGAATTAAGATCCAAAACTCCCGAAACAACACAAAAACTCGAATTTGCGCAAAAAATCAAATTAACTTATAAATTGCACACCCGTATATCACCCGATCGCAAATTCATTGTGAATCGCACACCCTGTATGACATTATACCGAAATCAGCTCCCATTCGCGAGAGAACTTGAAGAAAAATGCATATGGGACACCCCGTATATAATTGATTCGCAGTGGGTGCTTTCTTCAAAAAACAAACCGAAAGAATATCGTTTATAACTCTATCGTTTCGAGTTCAGTGCATTCCACCAAGAAAGAAACCGACCAAATACGAAAAAACGCGGAAAACATGATAGAACCCTAAGTAACACGAAATCTCTCGAAGAAAGAATCTGGTGAAAATCAGTGCTTTCCATAAGCACAGCCTGTATAGCGATTTTTTCGAGATAGCACAGCCTGTATAGCGATTCATCGCGATCTGTGTGCATTCTTCAAGGACGAAAATGAATTAGCGCGAAAATAGAGCCTGAAATGACGATTTTCAAACGCATATTTGAGGTGTTTTTCTTGCGATTCACGAAAAGTGGTAGGTATCTAGAGATTCGGAATCTCCTGTAGATTCTTATTCGAGTGCTTGGAAGGCGCAAAAAATCTTTCACCGGCCATATCGAGCGAATAATGATTCCGTATTTTCAAATTTGGAGCTCGCGTTCGGCTATCATCGGAATCGTATGAGAAATTGCGACATTTTGCCTCATTTCACCGTATAAATTGCCGAATTTGGAATGAAGAATTCGCGGTCTTGACTCGCTACTTGGATGTGAAAATTGGTACCCAGAGATGGGAAATTTCACGTAGATTCGTTTTCTACCGATCGCGGGGCGATTTATATCGTTTTCGACCGGCACGGTGGGAAAACGTAGGTGTGGTTTTTGACGTTTCAGGAAGTCGCGAGTCTAAAAATTGCCGTTTTATATGCATATTTTTCGTATAGATTTCGAGGGCTCCGCGGCTGAGCTCGTAGCCACGCATGGGGACGTTCCTCGTCCAGAAAAAGCGACCCCTCCCCGCGAGATGCTCCGGCTTCATAGGAGTACTTTCGCCCGTTTTTCGCCTTTGGGCGATTTCGCGAAAAAACGTCATTTTCGCGATTTTCTTTCGAAATTTTCGGGCACTTTAAGAGCGCCCGGGGTTTTTCTTGGTCGCTTCTCCTAGAGGAGGATACGCCTTTTCGATCTGTTTTAAGATTCCCTCTCGAGTGGCCCTGCGGGCCGCTCGGAAAGCTATCTCTTTCGGGTCCCTGACAGGACCAATTTTGATTTTTCTCTGGTTCCCGATCTTATCGCTATTATTATATGGAAAAGTTGGTGATTTATAAGAATCCTTTTCTACGTCGTATTTTGATACACTTTTGGTCGCTGATACTAGAACATCATAGTTTTCCGGGTTCAAGGGTACTAAGGAAATCCTTTATTGATGGCCTCAGTATCTTAACTTGGATCAGCAGTCGTGCAAGTTCTCTCATTTTTCTCGAAGCTACAAGAATAAAATGTTGCTCTCTATGAATGCAAACCCACAAATGAGTGGATCCTTTTTGCTACAAATGATATTTGGTCTGCTCTTATGCGAGGAAATACACTTGCTTTCAATTGTGGATCAATTTTTAAATGACTTATGAGAAAATTTTGAGCAGCAGCCTGAGAACTTTTGGTCAATTTTCCTTCGTCCATATTTCTGTTACAACGTTTTCTATGTCGCCATAAATTTCTTGCAGAATAGAAACCCAAACAAAAATTACAGGGAAGATAATTTTCACTCAACCCCTTTCTTACCGGCTTCACAGCCTCAGTGCTGCAGAAATACTTTCCTTTTTCTCTCAAATATGAAAGTAATATTTTTCTTTCCTGACATAGAGGGCGTAGATAAAGTAGCTTCTGTACATCCAGTTCTGTTGAATGATTTCGCACTAAAATTCTTGAGAAATTGGAGACGGTTGATTGACAGAAGTAACAGAGGGCATGTTTTTCGTAACACCTTTGGAGCTTTTATCATCATTGAGTTTTGTACTTCTCGTATTGATTTGAATATTGACATTCGAGGTCGCCTCAAGATTATATGAGTCTTGAAGGTTCATTGTATCTTGTTCTACAGATTCCTGGATTTCTGGAGATGAGGGTGGAGTACAACATAATTGCGGAGATGATGAGGATATGCTTTGGAAATATTATTTTGATTTCACTATATAATCGAATTCACAACTACAACTCAGATCAGAACTTTTATCTGATGATACATAATTGGCGTCATTAGAATCAGAACTAATTTCTGAAGGCACATAGTGTTCATCAGCAACAGAATCATCAAATGGGAGTCAAGGTAGGTGGCGTTTTGAATCTGAAAAAACCAAATTTTCTGTTAAGTGATGTGGTTTTTGTTTATGAGAATTGAATTTCGATGCAACTCACAATTTCGCTGACTGTACTATTCAAAGTCATGATATTAGAAACAAATCCGTCAACGACCTTAGATGTGCTTGGCGCTGGAGATTATTCTTGAAATTTGATGAACAAATGGAGTACTACAAATAATATAATTAGTCCTAAAGGTATTTTTCCTCCTATATGTGAACTTACATATTCCGGAGGAAACGCAAAATGTTCCTGATTCATCCTGCAAAAAAATCTCATTAACCCAAACCTATTTCAAATTTGCCATTTAGTAACACATCATAAAAACTGCCAATATCCACATTTTTGCTCGTTTGTTCTCAACGACCTATTAGTCTAGTCAACATATGCCTTCTAGGTCAACATTTTTGATTCGCCCCCGCGAAATACACAAATTATACACAATATAGTAAAAAATGGTGGGTTTGGTGTTATGCGAATATCTCAGAAAGTATTCCGAATTTTGGGAATTTGAAAAAAGATTCAAAAAGAGGAAGATAAATCTTAAGAAATGACCCCCGTCCGGATCAATATTGTAATTTTTGCAGAGGATTGAAAATACGGACGAAACGGAAATTTTCGCTGGCATAAGCTCCACTCGCTTCGGACTTTTTATAAACAAATCTTTATATATAAAAATTTAGAAAGCACTGGCGTGAAGTCAGATTGCTTTGGCGCTCTTGTTGAGCTACTTGCGAGTAAATATTCAAACCATAACAAATCTATAAGTACTCTGATCACGTGAATAATAGTCTTTTCCCGTAGTATGGGACAATGTGATGCAAATATGAATGCCTAATGAATGAACAGACCTATATCTCAAATTAAAAATAACTACTCATAAATTTCCCTAGTTTTGTTCGAAGCTATAATTCCCTTTTCCTAAAAACTTATGCCAGTGCTTATCTGAATTTTGACAACGTATATTATTTCAGCCACCGAGATTGAATTCTATCTCTATGATTTCTCGTTATGAAAAATTTTGATTAATATTACGCCAACTGACACTGATTAAGTAGTCCGGCATTTGTCAATCGAATATCGATCTGTGATGGCCATTGTTCAAAGAAAATCATCGGGACGTATGTCATTTCTTTTTCTCTTGAGTAAATGAAAAAAATGATCATATCTTCAGATGGAAAAGAGCTACGGCAATGAAATTTGAAGATAAGTAAGATATCGATCAACTCAATATATTCACGAATTGTTTTTTGGGAATTTTTCAGAAATTTTCTAGCTTGAGCGAAAATTTGCGAGCCGTTTTGTTGCAGCCTCCTCAACAATATTTCAAGTATCAATTTGATCGGATGGATATTCTAGTACTTATTGAGGAAACAAAATTTCAGATGCTCATAACTACTGAACCATCCGACGGATTTGGCCCAATAACGAACTTGACCGAGATATTTGGACAATTAACCTATTCTGAAAATATGAAAACTCTGGCTGATTGCTTTTGGATGCTAGAGAGGATACGGCGGGCCGGCCGGACAGACTCAACTTTCGCCACGAATTCTTCATCAGGGAGTCGAACCCAATCGATTGAGACCTTTTTCGGCTCGATATTCCAAAATTACAGACATTCGGGCAAAATGATAGGCACTCTGTTCGGGTGAACAAGAGCGCCAAATATGAAACCCGTTTTTCGTTGTCACGGCATAACATGAAAACGGCTTGACCGATTTGGCTGGTTTTTTTTTGTGGCTTTCTAATACGCTGTACATGGTTCTTACGGAAAAAATTATTTAGAAAATCTCTCGGAAAATTGAAAATATACATTTTAATTGTTTAATCATTATTGCTTTCACTGATACAAACTTGAGATTAGCTGTAGATCAAATGGCCCCTTAGTTTTTCGTTGTCAAGGCATAACATAAAAACGGCTTGACCGATTTGGCTGTTTTTTTTTTTGTAGTTTCCTAATACGCTGTACGTTGTAGACTCTATGGTCTAGAAAAGGTCTGCACTAAAGTTAGGTTAATGAATTCTATTCAACGTACCGTTCTCTGTGAGTAAACAACGGTACGATATTAGAGGTTATCCTTAATATATGCCGCGGTAACTATAATTTTAATTTTTGATATTAGTTCGTTCAATTTTGAAGACTAAGTTGTTTGTTTGGTTTTTGTGTTTGCTAAATGCTATAAAGTGTTTGTTAAGCACCGTAAGTTCACTTCATATCTTCTTCTTCTTCCAATTTCTGTAACTTTTGTGAATCAAAGAACGAACTCATGGAGATGGTATTCCCAAACATTGCTGAAAATTACGTAAATCACGTTTGGCTAAGCGAACGTGTTATATTTGGCTGCAAAAATGTTGATGTGAATGAAATGATTTTTCAGATTCAAGAAAAGATAGCTGGTGAATTGGAGAATTACGAATCAATTGATTCCATTACTAATGAAGATGAAGTTGTCAATTATCCAACAGAATTTTTAAATTCTCTAGAATTGCCTGGCTTACCACATCATTGTGAACAATGAAACAGCATCCAGAGAGACCAACTTATATCCCTCAGGAATTTTCACATCATTTATTTTACTGGCAAAAGATATTGAGTACAAGACTGAGAACTCATTGTATTGTGTGAAGGCTCTCAATAATCCCACAACAAACATTTGATGTAGGTGCATTGATGTTACTCACTATGGGTCTCATAGGGACACCCTCCTTGTGAACCTTAGGAAGACCGTTGAATCGAGGTGCTACAGAGTCGTACACTTTAAGTGATCTACTAACAGATTCACTGATGTACGAATTGTCTTTGAGACGTTTGATAATGTTGTTGTTGTTTTTCTCAACTTTATTGGTTGGATATGAGTTCAATTTGCCATAAATATTTTCGTCATCTAGTAAAATTTTACATCATTCATAATAATCACATAATTTCATCACCACAGTAACCCTACCCTTGTCCGACTCCATCACCACAAGGTCAGGACTGTCCTCAAGAATCTTCCAGTCAGCTTCAACAGATGTGACATAAAATTTCCCTCATTTCTGTTACTGAAATGATAGTTGATCAATATATTTGTAGTCCTTGCTATAACAAGGTCCTGTAACTCAGGACTGGTATTCTTTATTATATCTTCCACTTCCGCCAAAAGTTTTCTCATCTTCACATGAAAATTTTTGGTGGAAATCAAATTTTGGTCCCAGACTAAGAATTTTCCCAACATTGCTAGGAATTGTATTACCTATAAACCTTTTCGTATATGGTAACAATTACTAACTACTGCTAGTGCAGGGTTTCCGAAACTAACTCAGTGGAGAAGGGTGGGGTTCTCACTAAATGTGATGGATATATCAATGGGCGCCAGGCAAATTTTTTCCTACTTGAAACCCCAAGTTGGACGTAATGGTCCTCAAATCAGCCAAAAGGACAATTACATGAAATATTAACTGATCCCAGTAGATATGTATAATGCTCCAAATATACAATTACATAACAAATAAAAGAAAAATTAATGATATTTCTAGGGTTTCATGAATCCTGAAATGTAGTGCTGAACGATATTCAAGGCTACAGATAACTATGATAAGGAAATCGGGAATTGAACTATAAAATCTACTTTGACTCAATAATCGAGACGCGTCGCATGAGCTCAGGAGCATCAAAAAGATCAATTAGGTTTAAAACCACGTTCAGTTCCGTCTGAACAATTCTAAAATGCACACTATAAAATCTTACTTAATATTAAACTTGATTATTTAAAATCATTGACATGAACACTTGATATTTCAAACCTCCCTACTTCTTGAGGTGATCTTATTCAATGGAACCTAGTATACGTTGGCTGTCCCGTATATTACCATCTTCATCCCAATATCTCAAGATGCTCGTCTGTTTCCTTGTTTGAGTGCCCTGGTATATGTTGGCTGTCCCATATACCACACTCCTGACTCCCACGACGTTCTCAACTCAACCTATCTACCTGCTCTTCGTTTCTCGATATTCCTAGTACAGATATCTTGGCTATTTCATACACCACACTATCCAATTCAACCACTGTGTGTACGTCAATCCCAACAATATCCTAGGACTAAATGTGACCAGTTATTTCGCACAATCTCAGGACGATATTCCGATATTCTGGGGTTTCTTCCTGACGTTATCCTCTACTGAAAATCACCCAGGAAAACGATGTAAAAGCTATCAACAATCCTGACGAAGGCTGCCAAAAATGATGTGTTTAATCCTCTTTCGAGCTTGATACTGACAAACTATTCTACCAACTATTTTCAGTATCAC
The DNA here is from genome assembly GCA_030674115.1 of Micraspis discolor. NCBI lineage: Eukaryota > Metazoa > Arthropoda > Insecta > Coleoptera > Coccinellidae > Micraspis > Micraspis discolor. The sequence goes on from JARTUT010000046.1 coordinate 167,238, forward strand.
ATTCAACGGTTTTCCCAATCAAAATCCAATTAAGATGATTTCATATATCATATATAAAAATTGAGAAAATCGGTATACACAATCATTGAACCGGACTTGGTGACTCTAACCTCTCTTTTTCCGGTTCCTCGCCAACATTGACAAAGACGAAAGACACAGAATCATGACAATGACATCATGTATAACCATCGCTCAAATCGGCAGCCTGTTCCAGTGGCGGCGAATGCGCCCTTGATCGCATTCAATTTACAAATATCTAAAGACAAAAACGAAACGTTGCAGACCCCCTTACCTTAAAGAAATTCACCCGTGAATTTCATTGCATGCTAGCATCATCAAAAACTATGGACCCCTATGTCGGCCTGCTCATAAGCTTTCAGGTCCTTGACGTGCCAAACCCCCTTCACGATGCCATCGTTATCCTTGAGCTCATAAGTCCAAGGTGACACCCTGCGCTTTATTTTAAAAGGACCCAAGTATCGAGGAGTAAATTTTCCAGCAATGTTCCTTGCTGCATCAGACAAAGCAAAATTTCTTCGCCATACCAATTCATTCTGTGAGTATTCAGCTTGCCGTCGTCTCAAGTTGTAGTCATGAGTTGCCTTATTGTTAGCCCTCTCCAGCCTTTTCTTAATTTCGTCCCAGATTCGCTGAAAAGCAACATTCCGCGTCTTATAATCCACCGGTTCTACATTGTCATCCAAACAATCATCATAATCATCTCCAGAACACTTGAATGATCTGCCAAAATTTGCAAAGAATGGAGTTACCTTCATGGTTTCATGCCTAGCCGTCCTAATCGCACAAGATATTTCCGGGAGATTTTTGTCCCAATCTTTATGGTTCTCCGAAACATAGATCCTAATCATTGTCTTCAACGAACGGTTTATCCTCTCGGTCGGGTTAGATCTTGGATGATACAGGGCGCAGAACTTGGTTCTGATCTTATATTTTTCCATCAATTGCCTAAAACTCCTACTAGCAAATTGAACGCCATTATCCGCAATGACTACTCTAGGAACGCCGAACATCAATAGAACAGAGTTTTCCAAAATTGTTACCACCTTATTTGCCGTGGCCTTCCTTAATGAGAAAACTAAAGGAAACTTAGTCAAGTAATCTGTTATTACCAACAAAAACGTATAACCGTCCTTTGATCTAGGATATGGACCCATCAAGTCCATAGAAATCACCTCCCATGGTAGTTTTGGTTTTGGGTGAGAAACCATCTTATCTACGGGCTTCTGATTGGGGACTTTATGCGTTCCACAAGACTTACATCCCTTAACGTATTTGGCGACATCCTGTCTCATCCTCGGCCAATAATACTTCTCCGCTACCCTATGGTATGTTTTATAAACACCGATATGGCCAGCTAATGGTGGATCATGTGACATCGCGATAACCTCTTGACGTTGGTTTTTCGGCACCACCATCTTCCATTCCTCGGATTCTATGTTTAATCCGGGATAACCCCCTTTACATACTTGTATAAGATCCTTCCATCCTCTGAAACTCTAGATTGTGCATACTTCAAAGGCTTCTCATTCACCTGACGAATCATTCTTTCATACCACCTATCGGAGATCCTATTCTCCCCATTCAACTCTATTAGATTCAATACCGGAACTGCTCTCGAAAGCATATCGGGAACTACATGTTCTTTCCTTTTCGATGAATTATTTTGAAATCATACTGTTGCAATTTGACACTCCACCGAGCCAATCTTCCTGCGGGATACCTAAGATTCTGGAGCCACACTAACGAATGATGATCAGTTATTACGGTAAACTGTATACCCTCAACATACGGTCTAAGTTTCTCAATTGCCCATACCACTGCCAAACATTCCCTTTCTGTGGTAGAATAGTTCCTCTCTGCCTTTGTGAGAGACCTGCTTACATAAGCAACCACCTTTTCTCCTCCATCGGGTTGAGGTTGAGACAACACCGCGGCTATGCCATACCCAGAGGCATCAGTCTGAATCTGAAATGGCTGATTGTAATCTGGACAACTCAGCACTGGGGCGGAAACTAAACACTGCTTGATCTTCTTGAAGGCCTCATCACATTGTGTATTCCATTGAAATTTCGCATTCTTCTGAAGTAATGATGTCAAAGGAGAAATCAATTCGCTAAAGTTAGCAACAAAACGCCTATACCACGATAGAGTACCTACAATTCTTCGTACCTCTCTTACATTCGTAGGTGTCGGTAAAGTCAACATAGCATTAACTTTATCTGGATCCACATGTAACCCATATTGATCGACCACATATCCCAAATATTTGAGCTGATGTTTGCAGAATTTACATTTATCTCTACTCAATGTGAGACCTGCGTCCCTAAGAGGTCGAAATATCTCATTTATGATTTCTAAGTGATGCTCAAAAGTTATAACCTTATCCATAATACTCTGAAATTTCGCCCCACTAGTTACTAATCCGAAAGGTGATCTCGCGAACTGAAACAAACCCCGATTTGGAACCGTAAACGCGGTGTACTGCCTTGCTGATTTGGTAAGAGGTATTTGCCAATAGGCACTTTTAACATCCAGAGTCGAGCAAAACTTTGCATTCCGTAATTTATCCAACGTATCAGAGACCATGGGTAAAGGGTAACTATCTTTTCTGGTGACGGCATTAACCTTCCTAAAATCGACACAAAACCTATATCCAACCTTCTTCTTCACCAATACAATGGGCGATGCCCACGGACTGTCCGAATTTTCTACCACTCCTAATTGTAACATTTCATCCAGTTCTTTATCTAGGTGTTGCTGAATAATTGGATTAACTCTATAGTATTTCTGTTTGATGGGTTCACAGTTTGGGTCAATCTCTATATCTACACTGCCAAATCTATAACATCCTAAGCCTTCTCCCATAGATCTGAAATTCTCCTCAATCGTTGCCTCTAATATTGATCTCTGACAGTCATCCAGAACATCATGACCATGTAGAACGTCTACAGGATTTACCTCTACGTCTTCTCCACTAAATTGCCATTCGTTAAACGATGGAATCAATCCTATCAACTTCCAATAATCCCAACCTAAAATTAACGTTTGAGGTAACTCTGGTATTACCAACATATTCACCAAAACGACTTTATTCTTGAACTTCACCGGTAAATCACAACTTCCTATAACTGAACAAAGACTTCCATTAGCAACCTTGCAAAACTTGGTATCCGATGTCTGAAGAGTTACTCCCATGTCACGGAGAATCTTCCACCCGGGCTTTCCCAATATTGACCTAGATGCACCCGAATCCAACAAACCCAAAAAAATCCTATCTAAAATTTCAACCTTGAGGAGAGGTCGGCTATCACCCTGAGCTTGGCTAATCAAATAATCTAGGACTGGTAAGAAGTGTGGGGCTAGTTTATTTTCACACTGGTCCTGCGAGAAATTGCCGCTAGAAATATCGTCACTGTCGCGACTGGTCAGTGACGACCTATTCCGTTTCCCGAAGGTCTACCTTTATTACAAGAAGGGCAAGTTTTAACCGTGAAACCTTGTTTTGAACAACGATAGCATTTTATCACCTTAGGTTTCAAACATCCAGCTGCTTTATGGCCTATGATACCGCAATTATAACATTTTATATTTTTCATCCCCTCGAGTTCATTAGTTCGTATAGGTGCTGTTTCCACAACAAAAGCTTTATCTGGTTCAGAACTCTTAGAGGACATAGCCTCGACATATGCCAGATCTGGCTCTAAACCACCCTTTCTGGAAGGCACCGAATATGCTTCCACCAATCTCCTCTGATCTTCGATCTGACGACACACCGATTTTAATTCCGCCAAAGTATGGAGAGTATCCAAATTCACCCTATCCAAATAATAAGGATGCAAGTTTTTCTTGATAGTTTTCAATTTTTCCTGTTCTGAAATGCTCTCAGATAAACGATCAAACATTGAGGACATCACTGCTACAAATACTACTATATTTTCATTAGGACCCTGCTTTCTATTCCTGATTTCTTCCCATAACTTATCGTTGTAGTCTTTCTCACTTCTCTAAACCAAATGCAATGCCACTCCGCTAAAAAGATCTATCCCACTACTTAACAATTGGGAATCTGAAATTTTCCTAGCTACCATTAACTCATCCACTCTTTTCAAGAAATGCGCTAACTGACAAACCTCTTTTATCTCCAGAAAACTTCAAGTTCCATTTCTCCACTGGAAGTGACTTTACTGTTGGGGAAAAACAGAAGAATGCTTCTTCGAAGGAGAAGAATTTCTTTGTTTGAACTTCAATAAAAACAAAAAAGAAACGTTGACTTCAAGAGGAAATTTTAAAGAAATTAATTAATAGTATTGTCTTTTTAGTTGTTTATGTTGTAATTAAGACGTGTCTCTGCGAGATTTGAGTTTTAAGTCTTGGACGAAATGTCTGCAGCTGCGCCAAATAATTTTTATGTATAACCTCATATTCAAAGCCCTGAAGAAGAGCTGAATAAATGCTCGAAAGCTCGGCAAAGAATTAAGAGTTTTATTTAACATCGCCTACATAAATTAGTCGTTATACCCTTACCCCAAATACTTAATATATATATATATATATTTGAATTCATTTTTACCTAGTTATCTATATATATCAACGTGTTCGAATTTGTTTGTTGGGTGTTTAGGTTATAATTGAAAAATGTGAAATAATTTATTCATACAAACGTTTCGGCGCATCCGCCTTCTTCAGTGTAAAATACATCACAATTGATTTGAAACATCTAGAAATTATGTACATTAATTAAATAAAATAAAAATGTCATGCAAACATCTCACTAATTGTCATTGTGGTCTGTTAGGTGTCGAGTCTGTACTGTCAATTCCATGTCACTGTGTGTTTCTTATGATTGTTATTCTTCTTTAATTTTGTGGTCGCTTCAGTAAGGGCATATAAATACGACTGAGATTTTTGTGTCTAACTTGTCGTTTACTGTATTATCGTTATTCATTTGGATGTGTATCATTTCTAATATTTCCCTACTTTTTTGTTGATGTTCAGTAGCTAAGATCTTTGTGTCCTCGTAATTAAAGTCGTGTTTTTTTCGTTTTTATGTTTGTTCAGTGCTGTGGTTGCGTTTTTGGTGTATTTATGTGCATTTAATCGTTCTTGTAATCTTTGTGAAGTCTGACCTATATATTCTTTGTCACAATCTCTGCATGGAACACTGTATACTACATGTGACTTTTTCATTCTTGGTGTTGGAGCTTTCATTTTGCTGAAAATTTTCTGTATCTTATTTTGTGGTTTGTGAACAACCTCTCGGTTGTATGGTCTTACTATATTATTAATTTTTTGTGACAGACCTTGAATGAAGGGTAGGGGTATACGTTTGGAGTTGTCAGTGTTTGTTTTCGTAACCCGTTGTGTGTTGTAAAGTCTGTGTGTCCTTTGTTTTATGAGTCGGTAAATCATGTTTTCAGGGTAGTTATTACTGAACAAAAGTTCCTTCACATCTGCCAATATCTGTTTACGTAGTATCGGCGTCGTCAGTTCCAATGCTCTGTCGATAAATCCGATGGCGGTGCTCTTCTTTTGGGACTGGTGGTGATTAGAGTAGAAGTCCAAAATGTGGGCGGAATTTTGTTCCTTTCTGTACCATTGCGTCAACAGTTCTTCACCTTCTCTCACGAATGTTATATCTAGGAAGTTTAATCTGTTATTTGTTTCTTCTTCCAGTGTGAACTCTAATGCGTTATGAATGTTGTTGAAATGGTGGAGGATCTCATTCATTTCGGATGGTGTTGTTATTAAAATACAGTCATCTACATATCTTTTGTAGAATGATGTTTGAAATTGACTCATGATTTTTTCTTCGATGAATTCCATGACTATCTGGGCTATAGGGCTTGATAGTGGGTTACCCATGGCCACTCCTTTAGTCTGCTTGTAGAAGTTGTTTTTATATTGGAAATAGCTGTTGTTCATGATGTACTGGATCGTTTCGATAATTTTCTCTTTGGGTATTTTTGTGTGTTGTGATATTGTTTCCCACTTATTTTCAATTGCTTGTATTGTCAAGTCAATGGGGATGTTCGTATAGAGTGATTTCACATCTAATGAGTACAATCGCTGGTTATTTTGTATTTTGATATCTTTTAGTGATTTTTTTAAATGGAAGGAATTTTTTATATAATATTGGTTGGTGTTTATTGCTGTTGAAAGGGTGTTAGCTACAAATTTTGATATCTTGTACAGTGGTGATTGTATGAATGATACTATCGGCCTCAGTGGTATATTTTCTTTGTGAATTTTTGGTAATCCATAAATTTTTGGAATTTTACTATTGTGGGTGATCATGGTTTTTGCCTCCTGTGCCGTGATGTATTTCTCCTGTAGCCATTCCTTGATTATTCTGTTGTTTTCTTTCTCCATCGTAACTGTCATATCTCTTTTAACATTTTTGTAAGTTGTTATATCATCTAAAAGTTGTAGCATTTTTTCATCATACTCATGTTTGGATATTATTACTATTTTGTTGCCCTTGTCTGCTTTGATGACTTGTAGATCGTTGTTGTTTTTCAGGAATGTTTTAGTTTTTACAAAATTTGATTCAATATTATTTTTTTCTGTTTCCTACCTTTTAATTGTTTTTGTGTGTATTGAGGGCATGTGTGATGTTCGTTCAGATATTGTCTTGATCTTCTCTTGGCAATTCTTTAATTGAACATTCTATTTGGGTAATTATATCGAAAGTTGGAATTTCATGTTCTCTATCTATTTCCATGGCATATTTTGGGCCCAAGTTAAGTGTTTTCGTCACGAATTCAGGTAATGTGGTCTGCGTCAAATTAACAATTCTTGTTGAGTCTTTATTATCTTCTTTACTTTTCTGTGAATTTATTAGTTTTTCGATTTTTTATTGTGAATGGATTTGTGATGGTTGGTCTTATACTGTATTGCTTGGTTTATATGGTGTTCTAGGGTCTCTCTTAGATTCTGGCACGACAAGGGCCTTTGAAAGTTAAATGAAAACGAAAGAAAATTAACAATGAAATTCTGATAAGAAAAAATGACTCGAAAGAAAATCGAATGCTGGAGCACTGCCTACCTGGTTTCACAGTACGGCTGAATCAACGTGTCCCAGCACTCACGAACGAGAAATAGTCACTTTTTCACTAGAGTTCGAATTTGTATAATTAACGAAAAATTTATTGCTAAGAAAGTGTTGCACGACGATGTGTGGATGAACGACGACTACGTACTCTCTGGTGACATAGGTCATATGCTCCAACATATGTTACGCGCTCATCGGGAAATGAATGAACATACGTGGGCCGCACGAAACGAGCAAGCAACTTGGATTAAAATGAATGAATGCAACTAATAACAATGAGTTGCAGTAACATAACCGCCCACCTAAAATAGAATATTTTATGAAACAAAGCAAATATAAAATTGAAAAGATATCGAACATAAAGCAAAAAATATATATACATATATACATCAACATACGTCATAATTATTGAAGAGGTAATGGACATAATTTAACCACTGATCTCTGCAGTACACCTTGAGTAGTCCGAATAGTAGCTACTCTAGCTATTTTATCAGCGCCAGGATGCAATTTCTCAATGCGTCCAAGTCGCCAGCGCAATGGAGGGAGTTGATCATCTTTTATCAAGACTAGTGCACCTATTGAATAAGGAGGCGAGTCACTATTGAACCACTTTTTTCGTTGTTGCAGTGTGTTCAGGTATTCTAAATTCCATCTTTTCCAAAAATCCTGATGGATACGAGTTAAAAGCTGCCAACGCGATAATCGACCGATAGATAGGTGAGATAAATCTGGTTCAGGAATAGCAGTTAATGGAGCCAAAGTAAGGAAATGTCCTGATGTCAGTGCAGATATGTCATTCGGATCATTACTAAGCGGACATAGTGTAACGTGCTAATTGCCACGTTAAGTAGTGATGGTGAGCATAAGACTCTACTCTTAATTTTCTCAGGGTGGGCTTGATTATCCCAGCAACAAAACTCCCCTCGGTTTTTGACAAATATAATGAGTACAATAAAAAGATACAATATCAAGTTACAAATTGTGTCAAATGTCCAATCTCCCAAGTACAACACACATTAGGGACTTATCTTAACAATTGCCGAGCCTCCAAGCGCATCCTCCAATTTTCCAGATATAAGGTGAATTCCCACGAAGATGTTCTATGCCAAGGGATCAGGGCATGTAGATGGTTTCTGCACGAATTCTCTATCGTATTCAGACAGCTACTTGATACGATGCAATTCTCATCTTAGTCGAAGAAGGTGACCATGCCACAAGCTCAAATTAACAGTGCTCAATCCAGTGAAAGGACGTAGCTCAACAGCCTATGGTATAACTCATCTCAAGATCAAACTGTGATGTTCCTGGCTTCGTCATAAGATGCAATTTAACCCCAGGGAGGAGCGAGAACGATCACGTACTTCTCGCAGATATTTAACTCAGAAAAGTTACTCTTAGAAATTGATCTGTTTAATTTCTTCAGAATATGAACGTGGAAACAGAACGTGAACAGAAATCGCTGAATCGCTGAAGGTCACCGACAGAGGTTAGCTTCCGGAACACAGAAATAAGCATAGAGCACATACATCTTCTGTAATGCATGGTATCGCGAAATCGTTTCCAGTCAGGGGCGTACGAAAAAAGGGGTGCAAGCCGTGCACACACCTCCTCCCAGGAAAGAAAATTTTTCAGAATGAGAAATTTTCCAATTAAAATCCCGAAATATAAGTCAAACTAAACAAATGTCATGAGATATGTGGTCACTGAGGGTTTCCAGATACCAAGATACGCCAAGGCAAGGGATTCGACGAGAGAGAACGCCCCAAGGTGTTCTCACAACAAAAAAAAAAAAAAAGGTGAAAGATACCTATCTGCTGAAGGCAAATAGGTACCGACATGTCCAGCTTAGATATAAGGGAAAAAGAAAAATAAAATAAAACATAAACCGATTCAACAAAGGATATTAAATAATGGGCCGAGATTTTTATGATTTTCTTTACCTTTTTATAACTAAAAGAGAAACTTCTTCAAAACCCGAATCGAAGGTCTCGAACAAGGTGCTGGACAAGAAGGACTTTTTTAACCAAGGTCGCATCCTCCACGACCCCCATCACATCCTAGAGTGGTGATGTCCGAATCGGTAGCGTCAAAATCGGGAAATGTCAAAATCCGGAATAAAAGACAACATTGGGTAAAAGTCAAAGGTCCTCGTGGGCAAAAAGCTACGGCTTGATGCACGACCAGCGACAGGTCACACTCTTCGCGAGTCTAGCGGGATACATAGAGACACAAGTAGGTATATAGAAAAGATAAAAACTAACGTCAAAATCGATAAACGTCAAAATCAGATATATATATAGTTATCAACACGTCAGATGTTCGACGGTCACATTCCCAGGCCTATGGCGGATCCAAAACACCCTCCGTCACCAGGGTACCACAGCTTAATTTATTGGGCGCCAGCAAGCATAAGCTTACAGAGACAAAATCGAGATAAGGAATCATAGGAAAGATACATACGACAAGGCAAACCAAGATATGTACGATAAGGTAAGGTAAGATATATATACGATAAGGTAAGGTGAGATATGTACGATAAGGTAAGGTAAGATGTGCACGATAAGGTAAGACATGTACCTCGCGGCAAGGCAAGATACATGCGATAAAATAAGGCAAGATACCGACGGTAAGACAAAGCAAGATATGTGATACAAGGCAAGGTAAGATATTCGCGGCAAGATAAGACAAGATATGTATGATAAGATCAGACAAGATATCTACGACAAAATAAGGTGAGCCTCAATTCTTTCAATCCGGTACATAAGAAAACGTCAGAGTGTCACTCGACGTCAAATTCAAAAACAACTCCAAAATACACCGGCGGTTACACCAAAGAGGGCTTATCAGCTGCATATCCGCAATGTACTCCAGACAGATCAATGGCAACACTCGCAAAGAAGATTCGTAACCTGCGAGATTTGAAGAAAATACAAGCACCAAAGGCCAAAAGGAACCTCCACAGGGTCAAACCAAACATGGCTAAACCACAAAAACACAAGATAATGCAAGCAACAACTGCCAATCGAAAAGGGGTGCACCAGAAAGAAAGAGTTTAAGGAGGCAAAAGGTCATAATCGTGCTACCCATGATCATCCCCGCCAGAGCTGGTGGACTCCCGACGAGTTAGGTCCTGCTTAAGATGTTTGACATGAAAGTTGCCCAACTTGTGTCCGTTCTGATCCTTCAGGCCATAGACCAATGGAGACACCACTTTATCAACAATACAGGGAACATACTTAGGAGCCAGTTTCGCAGAAAACTTGTTGGAGGCATCCGAAAGGACAAAGTTCTTTTTCCAAACCCTATCACCTACCGCAAAACGAACGTCACGCTTCCTTAGATTATATCGACATGCATTTTTCTTATATGCATCTAACAGTCTATGTTGGACAGTGTTGTAAATCTCCGGAAGTTCTTTGAGCTGCAGAGATGGATCCAAAAGCTTGTTCTCCACTTCAACCAGATTGCGAGCATTATCTGAAATCAATCCAAAAAATGCGCCATCTGTAGGGACGTTTCTATGAAAACACAAGTAAGAAGGGGAATAACCAGTAACCTCATGTTTGGCCAACCTAATAGCCTGAGCAATCTGGTGAATGTTTTGGTCCCAGGTGTTATGATTCTCATCTATAAAGGATCTTATGGCAGTTGTTATCGTTTTGTTCACTCGCTCAGTAGGATTTACTTGAGGAAAATACCTCGCATTGTACCACATTTTCTGTACTTTATACCTCTCGATCAAGCTCTTGAACTCCCTAGAAATAAACTGAACTCCATTGTCCACCACTACTATCTGAGGAACCCCAAAGATAAGGAAAACCTGATTCTCCACAAAGCTGGCAACAGCCCTAGCGGTAGCTCTGGCCATAGGATGCACCAAGACAAATTTCGTAAACCAATCCGTAACCACGAGAACATACTGGTTCCCACTTTTTGACCTAGGATATGGACCTATTAAATCCGCAGATATCAGTTGAAAAGGATGATTGATGTTTCGGTAATTTCCCGTCAAACCAGCTTGCGGCAAATTATCAGACTTACAGGAAGCACACACCCCACATCTACGAACGTAAGCTTTCACGGAGTTTCTCATCTTAGGCCAATAGTACAATTGAGACAATCTAGAGAGGGTCTTAAAAACACCAAAATGTCCAGCCAAGGGATCGTCATGATATTTCTTTAAAAGCTCCAATCTGTTCGCCGTCGGAACCACAATTTTCCATTCCGGAGAGTTATCCGAGAACCTGGACCTACACATAATATGCTTGTATAAAACACCCTCAGAGACCCTAAAATCAGGAAAGGACTCAGGGTTCCTTCCAACTCTGTCACACATGTCACGATACCAACTATCTGTTTTCAAGGTACCAAGATCAAGAACAGCCACCTCAGGGATTCGCGACAAGGAATCAGCAACGGTATTCAGGAGCCACTCCGATGGACTATCTTAAAGCGATGGCAAGATAATCGAACCATCCACCTAGCAATTCTGGGAGAGGGATTTTTCATTGAATGTAGCCACTGCAAGGAAGAGTGGTCTGTTATCACCGTGAACTGAGTTCCCTCAATGTAAGGGCGAAATCGATCGATAGAAAGTAGAACGGCGAGAAGCTCCTTCTCTGTCGTGGTGTAGTTTCGCTGAGACTTTGACAAGGATTTGCTGAAATATGCTATAGGATGTTCAACTCCATCGGTTTCCTGAAAGAGTACACTTCCCACACCAACATCTGAGGCATCACAAGCAAGAATAAAGCGCTTGGAGAAATCCGGACTGGCCAAAATGGGAGTCGTGGTGAGCAACTGCTTTATCTTTATGAAGGCAGTGTTAGCATCATCTGTCCATTGCACAGGTTGTCCCTTCCTACGACCCTTCAAAAGGTCCAAAATAGGAGAACAGACACTAGAAAAATCCTTCAGAAATCGCCTATAATATCCAATGAGACCAATTAATCGCCTAATCTGAGTGGTGTTAGTGGGGACAGGATATTCCAAAATGGATCTAACCTTATCAGGGTCCGTTCGTAGACCATGCTCATCCACCAAAAATCCCAGGAATTTGAGTGAGGGACGACAGAACTGACATTTTCAAAGTTGACAGTAAGGTTGGCTTCTCTAAGACGGTTGGCAAGATCTTTCAACACTCTAACATGGGTCTCGAAATCAGGGGTGACAATAATTACATCATCCAGATAATAAAACACATACGGTTCCAGTGATGAACCTATGACCATGTCCATGAGACGACACATAGCCTGGGAGGCATTATTCAGACCAAAAGGAAGAACTTTAAAACAAAAGAGACCACGACCTTGAACAGCAAATGTAGTCTTCAACTTGGACTCATCATCAAGAGGAATTTGAAAGAAAGCAGACTTCAGATCCACTGAGGACAAAAAGGAGGCATTGCTTACCTTACTAATTATAGTTTCAATCAAAGGCATTGGATATGAATCAGGGAGGGTAACAGAATTCAGCTTTCTGCCATCAAAACAAACTCTATATGATCCATCCTTCTTATTCACCAACCAAAGAGGAGACGACCAAGGAGAAACAGTGGTAACAGGCTCAATGATATCGAGTTCTAGCATCTCGTCTATCTGTCTATTGAGGACAGACTGCATAGCAGGTGAGAGGGATATTGACGCTGACGTATCGGAGATCCCTCCGTCTTAATGGAGTGTGTTAGAAGATGAGTTCTACCTATTTTATCCTTCGGTCCAAGTATTCGAAATTGATCAATGACTTCCTCCAAGTTACATCTCTGAGCCGGAGTCAAGGCATCAGCAGGTCTAATCACATGAACAGCAGATGAATTTAGCACTGAAGAATTATAAGAGGAATCAGTGAAGTTCAGACTAAGGTTGAAAGTCTGAAAAAATCCATCCCAAGAATCATTTCCTGAGAAATGGAAGGAATAACTAACACCCTAACAGGTCTCGAGACACCATCCAATTCAATATTCAGAGTAACATAACCCAGAGTACTCTGCAAAGTTCCATCAGCGGTGGTGACATGTAAGGAAACATCATAATTCAAAGGTAAATTCAACTTCTTCAGCAAAAACAACGACGGTGAACCAATAATCGACACATTACTACCGCTATCCAATAACGCTAAGATACTTTCAGAAGAAATCTTCACTCTAAGATAAGGTCTATTATCATCAAAAACTCTCTCTATCAAGGGACACACAGAATGAGTAAGAGGCTCTGGCTGGGAAGTTAAGGGATGTGTTTTCTCAGTTGAACAGAAGGCTTTGATTTTCAGCAACCAATCATTAAAATCCTCACGATCAAATGTACCTACAATGTTGTGCCGCTTGGACCTGGACTTCTGGCAGGGTCTAAATGCGGAATCACGCCCTCTGCCATAACGTGACCAGCATCTGCGTTTTTTGAACACTTAGGGCACCTCGATTTTATGAGATTTTTGGCTCCACAGCCATAACAAAATATATTCCGACGCCTCACGCATGATGAGTATTTATGTCCAGTCTTGTCGCAATTCCAGCATGTAATCAAGTTAACCTGAGAAACTTCACGAGACTTCACGGTGCTCAACCCAAGAGTAGCCTCCACTCTTTTACACAAGGAGGTCAGATCAGACAGAGTATCAATATCTCTCAAAACCAATGCCCTCACATAGTCCGGTAGCAAATTCGATCTAATGATCCTAACCATCTCTACCTCAGGAATTTTAACATTTAAACGATAAAATAGAGCTTCCATCGAGGATATAAAAACACCAACACTTTCCCGTGAACGCTGGTTTCTCGATTTTATCTCATCGAGTAGAACCTGATCATAATTTGCATGCAAAAAGCATCCTTGAGCGCATCCACCATTTCCGACCACGTGCTGAAAGATTTTCTAACGAAGTGATTGTGCCACAAAGTCCAGGCATCTGACTCAAATAAATCTGAAGCCGAGGCAAATAAGTCCTCATCAGAACAGCCACGAGAGATCTTTAAAGTATCCAAAAGTTCGAGAAATGGCACGAGTGGCTCTTTTCCAGAAAATTTTTGATGTTCCATTTATAAACAGGCACTTTACTACCAGATGATTGTACACAAGAGGAAGAGTGAGAAGTTAGAGTGACAGGATCCGAAAGAACGGAGGTAGCAGTTTTAGTCGAGAGCTTGTGGTCATGGAAATCTGCCTCTAAATCAATAATCTTAAGCCTAAGGTCATGCTTTTGACTCTCCAAGGTATCGTCCTCAAGTGAAATGCGTTTCAAGCGACCAGCACAGTGAGATAACCTATCCTCAATTTTGGCCAAATCGGCAAGGCCAGACTTATGAGTTAATTTAGATATCTTCGATTCTAAATCGGAAATCGAAAGAGAAAGCTCATGAAAGTCATCCTCTACAGAAAAAATACTCCGATACTCAGAAGGACCTCCATCCCTCTCTGCTTGTGCCAAAGACCTCTCAAAATCTTACGATTAAATTCAACGGTTCTCCTGTCATCCCTGCCCAAGCGTATCGCAACCTCATAAGAGAGTTCATGACTCTTTAAGGAGTCCGGATTCATGACTTCAAAAAATTTTTTTAGATATAAGATAATAATTGGAGTTAAAAAAGCACAAAATGATAACAGTTAAGGCACGTGATAATAGTAAACAGAAAGGTAGATAACATCAACACATGCAATAGCAAAATATATAAATGTAGATAACGAAATACTATGAGAGACTGGTTTTGTCGTTATAAGTGAGATCAATTTGTTGCCAGGTTCCTCGAGTCCCACGTTTGGGCGCCAATGTGTAACGTGCTAATTGCCACGTTAAGTAGTGATGGTGAGCATGAGACTCTACTCTTAATTTTCTCAGGGTGGGCTTGATTATCCCAGCAACAAAACTCCCCTCGGTTTTTGACAAATATAATGAGTACAATAAAAGATACAATATTAAGTTACAAATTGTGTCAAATGTCCAATCTCCCAAGTACAACACACATTAGGGACTTATCTTAACAATTGTCGAGCCTCCAAGCGCATCCTCCAATTTTCCAGATATAAGGTGAATTACCACGAAGATGTTCTATGCCAAGGGATCAGGGCATGTAGATGGTTTCTGCACGAATTCTCTATCGTATTCAGACAGCTACTTGATACGATGCAATTCTCATCTTAGTCGAAGAAGGTGACCATGCCACAAGCTCAAATTAACAGTGCTCAATCCAGTGAAAGGACGTAGCTCAACAGCCTATGGTATAACTCATCTCAAGATCAAACTGTGATGTTCCTGGCTTCGTCATAAGATGCAATTTAACCCCAGGGAGGAGCGAGAACGATCACGTACTTCTCGCAGATATTTAACTCAGAAAAGTTAATCTTAGAAATTGATCTGTTTAATTTCTTCAGAATATGAACGTGGAAACAGAACGTGAACAGAAATCGCTGAATCGCTGAAGGTCACCGACAGAGGTTAGCTTCCGGAACACAGAAATAAGCATAGAGCACATACATCTTCTGTAATGCATGGTATCGCGAAATCGTTTCCAGTCAGGGGCGTACGAAAAAGGGGTGCAAGCCGTTGCAATAGAGGGCGAGAATTGAGCACAGATTCAATCTGTAAGTGGACTGTATAAAACTCCTGTATGACCTGTTGAGACAGAAGGAACTGTAAAGTCTGGGCACCTGGATGCAGATATATTTTTTGGAAATGCTGAATAAGGAGCTCAGTAAGATGATGAGATGAAGGAAGCAAAGCTGGGTGTTTGTGATCAAGAGCCAGACCAGAAAAAGACAGACGACCGCCCACCCTGAGAACACCATCTTCTCCAACAAATGGACTCAATTTTCGAAGTGACTTAGATATGGGATTTCCCGAGATGAGACTATCGATCCGTTCCTTGAGCACAACCCATTGAACTAGCCTTATAATGAAGAAAAGTGCATCCTTGAGATGAACTGTGGAAAATCTATATATCCTAGGAGCTTTAGAGTTTTTCATGAAGTGAACAAATCTGAAGATGTAAGCTACCATAGAATCAGACCAAGCAAAAATGCTGTCCACTGTAAAGGCTGACTGGTAAACAGAGGAAACCATATTAATGAGCTTTGATAATAAGAGACAAGCACACAATTACAGTCGTGGAAGTGAAATTCTCTTCACTGGGAAGACCTTTGATTTACCACATACGAAAGAGGTGTCAATGGAGCCGTCATAATTGAAAAACCTGAAATCTCCGAAACCATGAAGTTCGCAACGATAAAATGGTTTCGATGCAAGTTTCGAGGTATCTTTAATTTACCCAATTCGGTTAATTCGGACTTACACTGACTCCAGCGACGGCTGACATCGTCTGGAAGTGTATCATCCCACTGCAACCCTAATGTCCAAAGATGCTGGATCAAATGTTTGGCATGAAAAGTAAATGGAGAAAGGAACCCCTAAGGGTCGAAAATTCGAGAAAGTTCGGAAAGTATGGTACGTTTGGTACATACCTGCACAGTAGTTTGTGCAAGATAAGAAAATTCGTCCGACGAAGGAAACCACCTCAAACCGAGAATTTTGACTATCGGATCTATATCAAAATCCAAAGAATGGTGATATTGATGATCCAGAGGTATGGATGGAGAAAACCGCCACAATATTCTTTGAAAGTTTCGATGTGAATTTTGAACTAATATTTGACGATACATTTGTTTGATATCAGCTGTGAAAACGAACCGATGAACACGAAAGTTCATCAAAATGGCAATAATATCCTTTTGTAATTTAGGACCTATCAATAGAGCATCATTTAAAGATAAATGACCAGGTACATGAGCTGACGCATCGAAAACAACCCTCAACTTTGTGGATGGACTGTTTGGTTTGATTATACAATGGTGAGGGATATAAAAAGTATTTTCATAATCCGAACTCGTAGAAATTAATGACATATGATCTTTTTCTAAATATTCCTTCATGAAAGTAGAGTATTCCCTGTATATATTCTGGTTTTTAATAAGTTTACGTTCAAGGGATAAAAAACGACGTAGTGCGAGAGAATATGTGTCACCGAATGAAAGTGTTGACTGATCAGGTTTAAATGGTAATGCCACAGTGTACCGTCCAGATGTATTTCTAGAATAGTTCTGAGTGTATAAGTTCTCACAAAATTGATATTCTGGTGATACAATGACATTCTCTGAAACTTCTTCAAGTTCCCAAAATCTTTTCAACGAGGAGTTTAAACCTGATTCAGACAATGAAAAATTGTTAACTGATATGTTAGGTGATTGAATCTTTCCCATGAAAACCCAACCAAATACTGTCTCAAGTACTGTTGGTTCTAAACCGTTACCCTCGATTCGACCCGGTCGAATTATTAAAGAAAATATATCCGCTCCCAGAAGAAAATCTATTGATTTCGGAATAGAAAAGTTCGGATCTGCTAACTTCTTGTTATAGACACAATTCCAAAACGAATGATTTACGAAAGAACTCGGCATCTCCGCACAAATCTTCGGAATCACGACGGCATCGAATGTAAAAGATGGATTTATTTGACCTGATGGGCGAATAGTACATTCAGTGCTGCAATTAGCAGAAGATGAGCTTTCACAAATTCCATTTATCGAAAATGAAGCATCACAAATTTTCAAGCCTAATCTATTTACACACGATTGAGTTATAATATTTATTTGAGAGCCTCCATCTAACAGAACTCGGACCTTCTGATATCTACCCCAAGCATCACGAATTTCGACCTCAGCGGGAAGAACAATTGTTGATCTTATGTCCAGAATGGAGGCAATTGATACACCAATTTTTGTTCTTCACAGTCTTGAACCGATCTTGAACAGTCTGTTCCAAAATGATGGACATTTGTAAATATTATGAGCTAAATTGCAATAATTACAAGTTATACGTTTCTTGAATGATTCAGTTTCCGTTTGAACGAGAAGAGTCGAATTTCTTCTATTCATTGAGAGAGAACTAGATTTTAAAACTCGAGAATTCGAAACTGAATGAGTTTTCGACGGAAGAGAAAGAGCTACTGCCTCAAGGCTATACACTGATTTGTCAGGAAATTTCGTAAATTGACAAACGACGGAATATCTGTTGAACATTCTTGTAATTCAAAACGTTTGATAGTTGCTGAATCTATTTTCTTAATGAGAATGTGAAATAAAACAAAGTCCCACTGGTCAACGAGTAAACCTAAATTTCTTAATACCGATAAGTTCTCCGCAAAAACCTCTAGAATTCGCCTAAGGTCTTTAGCTGAATCACCCTGTAGCTTTGGAACATTACAGATTTCCTTCCAACATGTATTAGCGAGAAGTCTTTTATTCTGATATCTTTCCGCCAATGTCTGAAAAGCGCTTTCATAATTTTCAGCAGTCAATGGAAACCCTCTAACTAAACTTAAAGCATGAGAAGAAAGTGAACCTAGGAGGTATTGAAACTTTTCTATTTGACTCAAGTTAGAATTTTCATGTACCAAACTTTGGAACATATCGAAAAAAGTAGGCCACTCTTTATAATTCCCATTGAAAATGGGCAATACTATCTTTGGAAGTTTAACATTTGGCGAACTGATAGAGCAACTGTCTTGGTTTTTACTGAAATGTTTGCTACAGGAAATAAATTAACATAAGTCGTTCTGATGGTGTAATAATTATCCATAAAGGCTGTTCGAATAACCTTCTCAGTGTTCAATTCCGGTTCTTCGGAAGATACAATCATAGAGACAATTGACGTGTGTAAATTTTGAAAGTCCACGAGAATATCCTCAAGTATTTCACATCTTAATTTGAATCTTACGTGGAGACTTTCATCAGTGACAGCGAATTGTGCTAAATTCAGAATTTCCTCAAGATCATCAATAACAATTTGACGACGAGCTTTGAGTTGTTTCAATTTTGTCGCCAAGGTATACTGCAGAAAACAATATGAATTTTGTTTTGAGTAATTTTGAAAAAGAGTAAATAGACTAACCGATTGAAAAGAACTAAATTAATTAATAAAGTAAATAATTAAGATTGAATCTATTGAATTGAAAATCGAGTTGAAAATAAACAAATGATGAAAATAAACAAAAACAAGAATGTCTATCTTTGTTTATGTTTTGAATCAAGGTTATGAGCATAGATCAGATAAACAAAGGAAGAGTTGTCTATGTAATGAAAATGAAAAATGAATGTATTGAAAGCTAAATTCTATAACATGCGCAGAAATTAAAGGATTTATGAATGTGTTCGATATCTTGTCAAGTTTTTGAGGTTACGTGAATATCGACAGATTGAAATAAATGCAAACGAAAAAAAAAACTAAATGAAAAAATTCCGAAATGCTTGATCGCAATAATTTTGAAAACGCGGTTCGAAAATATGCGGCTCAAGAAGGACCAAAATGGCACGACAAGGGCCTCTGAAAGTTAAATGAAAACGAAAGAAAATTAACAATGAAATTCTGATAAGAAAAAATGACTCGAAAGAAAATCGAATGCTGGAGCACTGCCTACCTGGTTTCACAGTACGGCTGAATCAACGTGTCCCAGCACTCACGAACGAGAAATAGTCACTTTTTCACTAGAGTTCGAATTTGTATAATTAACGAAAAATTTATTGCGAAGAAAGTGTTGCACGACGATGTGTGGATGAACTGGTACTCTCTGGTGACATAGGTCATATGCTCCAACATATGTTACGCGCTCATCGGGAAATGAATGAACATACGTGGGCCGCACGAAATGAGCAAGCAACTTGGAATAAAATGAATGAATGCAACTAATAACAATGAGTTGCAGTAACAGATTCCTTCCTTTGAGTTCTCCGAATTCGTTGAGTATTTTCATAATTTTCTCTTCTAACCTGTTAATAGTTTTGGTTATGTCAGTAATTAAAAGGTGTATCGACCGGTGTATGAATAAATTATTTCACATTTTCAATTATAACCTAGACACCCAACAAACAAATTCGAACACGTTGATATATATATATATATATATACAAAGCAATCACAAATTGAGATCAATTAAGCATTGATATTTAATTATTTGTATTATACGAAATAATTTATTCGCCATTTTGTGATGTTAATGATAACCGTAGACATTTTTCGCATACCCTATAATTTCCTCGCAATGTTTTCACATAATATATAATACGGTTCAGCATTTCTCAAATTTCAGCGAGACCAACGAGGCGTAATTTAGTTGCTTAATAATTATTATCGGAAATTGCAAATCAACACCCTTTCCAGTTCGGTAGATCCTCCCCAGACAAGAACATTTATATACCCATGTGTGGATAAGCTATACAATAATACACATTCAAGAGTGAATGCAGGGAAACACAAATTTTGATCTTATTTATGGCAAAATATGAGTTGTTCAGTTATTTACAAACCGAATCAATATGGTGGTTCCATCGTAAGTATTCGTCAATTTGTACTCAAGAAATCTAGGGGAGCCACTTGAAGTTACTGACGAGTTTTCACAAGTGAAGACAGATCGTTTCCACCGAAATTTGTCAGTTTGAAGAATGCATACTATATTTTTCTGTGTTAACAATCAAATTATTCTACGCCACCAAGTGGTGGTAAACGTTTGAAGTAGTAGGGCTATCAGGTCCTCAAACTCCCAAAGCTCCCGCAGTTACCAAAAATGATGAATCATCACGAAAAGTATGATCAAATGAACAAGAACATAATCCGGCAAATCATTTATAAACATAAACGTTGCTAAAGAAGTTTTTCACTTCAAAGAGTTCACAACTCCAATTCAATAGTATGCTGATCATCTAATGAACGAGTGGGGACTCCACGTCAGTGCATGTATGGCATTCAAATGATATTCAGAAGTTGAAAAATTTGTCTTGGTTCATGTGATTTCTGATTGCCTTTTGGACGAGCTATTGGCTAAGTGTCAACAATTTTCAATCAATTCAAGTTCCAGTGATTTATCAGTGATTTAGATATTGGGATGGGGATCAGATGAGGTGCTTTTCATATTGAAATAAAACAACCGTTTATTGAAGTAGATTGTTTTTGACAGACGTCATTTCTATCAAAAATTTTCCACTCTTCGGGTTGAACCTCACTCTGAATGATTTTTTCATTCAATAAATAACCAATAATCTATTATTATTTAACTGGAAATATTTTTTCAACTCTTTTTTTGTTGCTGCCAAACTTCTTGCATAACAACTCTCGCCTTCAAATCTGCCTATCAGCTCTCTTCCTCCAATATATATATATATATATACAAAGCAATCACAAATTGAGATCAATTAAGCATTGATATTTAATTATTTGTATTATACGAAATAATTTATTCGCCATTTTGTGATGTTAATGATAACCGTAGACATTTTTTCGCATACCCTATAATTTCCTCGCAATGTTTTCTACATAATATATAATACGGTTCAGCATTTCTCAAATTTCAGCGAGACCAACGAGGCGTAATTTAGTTGCTTAATAATTATTATCGGAAATTGCAAACTCAACAACATGGAAATCCGCAGAGATACCAAAGGCAATAAAGAATTGTTTTCGAGAACTAAGTAATTAACAATACAAAGAAACTGAGAAGCTTTGTGTTATTAAATAGTGCAAATGAGCGGAGTATTTCTGGTTCTAACTTACTTGTTTTCATATTTTGGATGTTGAACATATTTAATGCACTCCCTCTTAGTAAATGTTGCTTCTATCCAACTCCGCAGGAGCCTGCAAAATTATAAATAAAATTCAGTTAATATTTTTCAACTCGTGCGAGGTATAAAATTCACATATTCATTTACATGGTGGCTCATCATAGATAGCAACCTCATTTTTGAGGTTACACACATTTCTTATTGTGATATCTGAAGCATAATTTTTCTGATAGCACAAAAATATCTGAAATTTTTATAACCTCAAAATGAGATTGCCATCTGTAATCAGCCAGCTCTAGCGTTGTTACTTTACATCTACATGTTTCTGGTCAATAAAATCATCTTTAAGATATAAAAGTGCAATTAAAACAATACAAAGTAATAAAAATAGTTGGTTGCTATATGACAGCTTGCTTACCAGAACACCTTACTCATTTGTGAGTTTGGATTTCCATAAATGAATTTGAAATAAGAATTAAAAAGGAAAATGTGGAAATTGTCAGGAACCTGCTGTGCCCCAAGGATTGTACTAAGGTACTCCCCCTGGCTAGCTCTAGAGCTTAGACGCCTTATGAAAGAATCCACTTTCTTTTTAAGATATGATGAAGAATTCAGAAGTGCACTGACGTGAGATCAGGAGCTTTTACGCCCTTAACACATCTTTGTTTTTGTTCTAGGCTCCAGGTTTCCATCGAAATTTTTTTCGTACCAGTCTAGTAACACACTTTCATTTGAAACAATCAATGATCTTCACTTCTACATGATATATAATTTGAATCAATCAATTCATATAACAGAATAACCAACAAAATTGATCCGTTGGTGAAAAAGATCTTCTTTAATCATCATATTATAACGATTCATTTTCAATTTTCCAGCTGTTTAGAAATTTAAAATGTGCTGTATAATATAAAATTAGATGTTTTGTTGCATATGCGCCGCAGAGAGATAAGAGAGTTCGCTCGAGGGAATCAGGATTCAGTATAGTGGAGTCAGGGGGTGCAACGAACGATGGAAATCGAGCAACACACGCGACGTACGCCCCCACCCCAATTGTCAATGAGAAATGTCAAAAGCGTATGTCTTCAATAACTACATATCATAGGTGACAAAAATATTGATGTTCAATCAAATCTGTCTGTGTTCGTCGTGAAGTAGTGTTCTATTCAATATTCATTCGTATCAAGAAAAAATAATTATTAATTAATGTTTTTTTCAGGTATTGCCGGATGTTCAATAGTAAGGCAAAGTCATAAAATAGGATTTGCGTGCATAACTTCTAATAAGATTGAAAAAAAAATTAATTCTGCAAATTTTGAGTTGGCGTATCTACATTATTGTAATATCAAACTTTAAAAATGCTCATTTTGTCTGTTCATCATTTCGGAAAGAAATTTAATATTCATGCAAGTATCCTTCATGCAGAAATTCTTTTTATTCGAACTCCACCATCTGATTTTCAAAAACAAAAATTTGTTTCCATTTTCCCAATAATCCTCTTCTTTCGAATATTTGGAAAGAGAAATGCAAAAATAACCCCTAGAAAATATTTCAAATTTTCGTATTTGTA
Source organism: Micraspis discolor (assembly GCA_030674115.1). NCBI lineage: Eukaryota > Metazoa > Arthropoda > Insecta > Coleoptera > Coccinellidae > Micraspis > Micraspis discolor. Next base: position 190,477 of record JARTUT010000046.1, read on the forward strand.
TTGATCATTTTTCAAACAATGATTTTCAGGTCCTTCTATGCATCGCTTTTTGACTAACAATGCAGTACCTCAATCACCTCTTAAGATTATTCCGAATGTTGGTCAACAACTTGCAGCCAAGACTTTTATTCCCTGAGAAACCATCAGAAGTTAACATTTCTTCTGATAAAAATTGCCTTTCTATTGTATATTCAACTAATGATCTATTATCTGCTACGTCTACATCATACTTAGTAGATAACTCCAGGGAAACTGAAACCCTGATTTCAAATTAGTCCTGCTCAAATTTGTCTATTCCCAAATATTGCAATAATGGACCGTCAACATCGAATGATGATCTCCATTCCCCAGAATCATACTCCCAAAGTTCTACTTGTTCCAAGGCAGCTCCTGAAATGGATCCATATGCATTCCTTAATGAAAAAAAAACTGGTATTCTTGGTAGAGTAGGTTTGAATATTTCCGAATTATCACCTGAGCAAATGACTATGTACAAAATTCATAGAAATTCTTCTTGAAAATTATCTATAATAATATCTATATTGAAAATCAAAAATCTACATAAGTGTTCTGAAAATTTGTATAATGAGGAAGGTTTCAATTAATAAAAAGAAAATTTAAATAATGTTACAAAAGAATTCATTAAGTCCCAATTAAGAAATTTTGATAAGAGTCCTAATAATCGTAGATGGACTTCTCCATATAAAGCTTTTGCTCTTTCAATTTACAAAAGAAGTCCTAAATTATATAGATATTTGAGAGCGTTTTCTCAGTTGCCATCCATAAGAAAACTCAAAAACATTTTAAGTTCAGTGCCTTTTGATTGATTAATAAACCTGTCTTGGAACATTTAAAACTTCAAGCTGAAAATACGGATGAGATTGATCGTTGCTGTACCCTCATGTTTGATGAGATGACTTTAAGCAGCATTATGAGAAGAAAAACATCGGATTCGTTGATTTAGGTCCACTGTGAGACAATAATTAATTTTTTCTTTATGAGGAAAAAAAAACGTTAATAAAATACTTAAATTTTACTCAAAGCCGCACAAGGTACAACCATATTTGAATATATATATTTTTTTACTTAACAGTAATTATTTTAAGCTCTTTCTTCATGCCAAATATATTTCTTTCTTCGGTGTTCTCTACTGAATCTCCGTTGTTTTGTTGTCGATAAGATTGGTGATTATCAGGGCTATTCACTAACTCAAGTTGCTTGCCGCCGTGGCTATCCAAAGCAACTCGTATAACAACTTTCGATAGCCACTGCTACCCTTTTTGGTATTCTCTAACTAACCATTAACAACTGTTGTTATCATAACAACTTTTGTGAAGAGAGTCATGGCAACACCGCAAAATAGTTCAAATGTCCGTTTTCTCGATTCAACCATAGACAAATGATATGGATTTGTCTGTAAGAATAAGCACATACATAACCTTCAAAATCACGAAAATGACCGTTAAAGAAAGTTATGAAAAGATTTCAATTATTTTCGAGGAATCTGTACTGTAACTATGGAAGAAGGATGAGGTTATATAAAAGACAATTTTCGGTATTTTTAATTTAACATCTCTTATTTTAGACATAACAGGTTTAAAAGGCAAGCAATGAAGATATCAATTTATGATGAATTTCCTGAGCGAACATAAAGCTGAATCAGTAAAAGTTGGAGAACTGTGAATGCAACTCACAAAAGAGTTGAATATTATGAAGACAGCGTTGAGCCTTTGCAGCAGTGGCGCATTTACCCTACAATACTCTATATTAATACCTTTGTAATTCCAAATTCATTAAAAGTTCATTTGCACTAAAAATGTCACTCTTATTCGATTAAAACTTTAATTGTTCACATGAATGAAAAAAACAATAAACAAACAGTAGCCGACAAGTGGTTATCGATAGCTACACCTATGAAGCAGTTGCCAGTAAACTACTAGGGATAGCCACTAGTCGTTATGCATAGTAACTTTCACAACCACTTTCTTGAATAGTGAATACCGATTTCGCGCTTAGCAACTGACCTTGAAGATGACCACGATTTTCGGTGGCTATTCATAGCAACTTGAGTTAGTGAATAGCCCTGATTGAATGGAAATTGTTAGACAATCAATAACTGTCAATCTGCCGGAAGTAAGTAACCTGGCGAGAGAACTTCAAGGTGGATGTATCTTTTACAAGCCTTAGGAGATAGATGAGAAGAGGAGCTTACGAACAATCTGTCATTTGAAGGTACTCTGTATTTCATGCATTATATTTTTGGCAAATATTTATATTTGATTATCTTTCGTCATTATTAAACATAATTTTAATGTACATGAGTATGCTTTTAGTTAAGAAATATTCTGGTGGATTTTCATGCTTGATGGTGTAATAGATACCACTGTAACTTACTTCCATTCATTACTTACCAACCCTTACTGACGCTATAATCCCACTGAGGCTGGTCAGCGCTGCTCTAAAGATATAAAGAGAGGCACTTAAAAAGAATTATTTTGTAGAAAAACCTCTTCCTGAGAGTGTATAAAGATTAACAACCAAATTTGAATTTAAGAATTGATGAAAAAATTTGAATCACCGATGCTTCAAAGAAACACTTTATATTTTAGAAGTTTATTTCAACGACAGATTACACTGTACACCGTAATACATTCATCCATAACTGTCCTCTATCAACCATAGACATATATAACCTATACTTCATCTGACAGACAGCATCCATAGAATATATTATAGTGTTTAGAGTTTTTAGATTGGTCTCAACACTCCTTCTCAATCCAAAACTCAAATATCCATACTTAAGTTTACAATATCAAACCCAGACTATTCCTATGTTTAGTAAATAAAACAGTTCCGAGTGTTTTTGTTAAAATGTCAGCAACTTGTTCATTAGTACAAATATACTCAACAGATACAATGTTCTTACCAATAATATCTTTGATAAAGTTATATTTAACATCAATATGTTTGAGTTTTTGTGATCAAACCTTTTTGTTAACTTGATACAGGACTGGTTATCCTCATATATGATAAAGGTTTCTTTTGAGTAACCAAAATCAACTAATAAATTTGACAACCATATCCCTTCTTTGGTTGCTTCGGCAAGAGATATATATTCCGCTTCTGTAGACGAGGTGGAAACTGTTGTTTGTTTTCTAGTGGTCCAACAGACTGTGGAACCAAAAATCTTGAAGAAATATCCGGATGTTGATTTCCGATCGACTTCACTGCCAGCCCAATCAGCATCACAAAATCCTATGAGCTTTGTCTCATCATCATTTTTGGGAAATGCAATGTTGCATTAATAGTCCCCTTCAGATATCTCAATATTCTCTTCAAATATTTCCATAATTGCTCAGAGGGATTGCTTTGGTATCTGCTACTACAAAGATTTACAGATATGCTTAGGTCGGGTCTAGTTCCCAGCATCAAATACATTAGGCAGCCAATTAATTCTCTTACAGGTTTATTGCTGACTTCTTTCCAAATCTTTGTCTAGTTCAAATTTTAAATTTCCTGTTTCTAGTGGTGTTTTGACTTCTTTACACTCATTCATGTGTGAAATTTCATCAGCATATTATTTATGTAGTTCTTTTGACTGAGATAAATTCCATCTTCATTGCTTTCAAATTCAATTCCAAGAAAAGTTTTCAAAATCCTAGATCCTGCATTTTCAGAATTCCTGTTTCAGCTTGTCTTTCAGCATCTCAATTTCTTCTTCTTTATTCCCTGCGATAAGAATGTCATCAACATACAATAATAGATAAATCAGGTAGGAATCAGTGATCTTCAAATACAGGCATGGATCATTTTTCGACTTTATAAATTTTCCTTTTTAATGAATTCATCAAATTTTTTATTCCAGCAATATGGTGCCTGCTTGAGTCCATAAAGTGCTTTGTTGAGCTTACATACCCTTCCATCATCTTCATACCTTCTGGAATCCTCATGTAGATTCCTCCTCTAGCGTTCCATGAAGAAAGGCAGATTTGACATCCATTTGTTGAATGATTAGATTTTCATGGTTAGCTACAGCTAACAGTGCCCTGACAGTAGTCAGCCGGGCTACTGGTGTATAAGTTTCTTCATAGTCAAATCCTTGTTTTTGCATAAATCCTTGGCAACAAGTCTAGCTTTATATTTGACTCCATTTTTGTTACAGGATTTGATACGAAATACCCATTTGCAGTCTATCAATTTTGCATTTTCTGGCTTATCGATCAATGTCCATGTTTTATTCTTTTCTAGTACTTTCTTTTCCTCCTCAATAGCTTCTTTCCTCCAAAATCATAATTTGGTGAATTTCGTGCACTTTCTAGGTTTTCTGAATGTTATCAACATATGCCGTTGCATGTAGAGCTAAATGCTCCAAGTCTTCTCCCGTAATAAAATCATTATAGTAGTTTGGTCTTTAGTTCTCCTTCTATTGTTTCTAAACTCTTCATTGGTGTTTCTTTCATCATCTTGAACTTCTTCCTCCATATCACCTTCAGTCTCAGTGTAACTATGAATTGATTCTTTTTCATCTATAATATCTAGAGCAGAAGTACCATCTACAGCAGTAGCATTCAACTTCAAATCTGTGATATTTTTGTATTCATCAAAACAACATTTCGAACAACAGATACTTTTTGCTTAATAGGATCCCAAACTCTATAGCCATTACTTGCATAGCCTATCATGATGTTTATTTCACTTCTTGAATCAAGCTTCGATATCTGTTTTTCTTTTAGGTATATGACAATAAACTAAACTTCCAAATATCTTTAGATTTTCTACATTTGGTTTCCTATTATAAAATAGTTCAGCTGGTGTCTTACCCTTTATTACTGCAGTGGGACTTCTATTCAACAGGTAAGTTGAGCAAAGTATTGCTTCACCCCACATTGTTTTGGGTAGCTTCTGACTGCAGAAGAATCGCTCTTCCTTTTTCCAACAATGTCCTATTTAATCGTTCTGCTGATCCGTTCATTTCAGGATTGTACGGGACAGAGTGTCTTATTTTAATACCTTTCATTCTGCAAAAATTATTGAATTGATTTGAACAATATTCACTACCATTATCACATTGAATTGAACCAATCCTGTAACCAGTTTCATTAGTAACTAATGCTTCATATTCCTTAAAACATTCAAAAAGTTCACTCTTATTTTTATAAGATATACAATACTGAAGTGTGTATAGTCATCAGAAATGTAACAAAATAATTTTTATCATCATAGGTACCAGGAGAAATTGGACCACATTTATCACTATGCACAATTTCAAGTGGTCTTTTAGAATATTTCTTATTCGCTCTATTAAATGGTAACCTGGTTTGTTTAGATTGTATGCATATTGAACACATTTCAAAAATTATTTTCATCAAAGACTTCATCAATACCTTCAACTATATTATTCTTTTCATGATTTTCAAATTTGTATTGCCAATATGACCTAACCGACAGTGCCATAGATTAAAATTCTTTGAGCTAGAACTAAATTGAGCTTGTACTCTTTTCAGAGATATAAATTCAATAACATACAGATTATTCTCCCTTCTTACCACTAGCAAGTAATTTATCTCCCTTTGAAGATACTAACAGAACTATGCTCGAATACAACTTTAAGTCCAACAGTTTTAGCTTTTGAACAGATAATAAATTTTGTCTGAGATTTTCAACATAAAGTACATTTTTTATTTCAGCTTTACAATTTATCCTTCATTTAAATTTACTTAATAGTACCTACTTTAGTAGCCTTTATATTTTCATTATTTTTGGCAACAGCAATATTAACTTTATCTTTTAGCTCTTCAAAATGACAAAATATTTAACATTATTCAACCATGTGATCAGTTGCACCTGAATCCACTACAAATTTTATCAAATTACCTTCTTTTTCCGTGCACTTGATCTTGTTTACTGAAGCTGCGAAGGTGATTCGGCTTTCGTCAGCTGTGGCTTCATTTGCTCCCTTTCGACCATACCAGCATTCCTTTCTGATATGACCAATCTTTCCGCAGTTGTGGCACTTCAGTCCTCTTCTTTGTTCCTGGTTTCTGCTCGTAAGTCTCTTCTGGTAGTCCTTGTTGTCAGAACCTCTAGTCCACTTTTTGTTTCCATAAAACGCAGAAGTTCCTTGTATACTTTCTGGTGCAGAGGTGTTTTTCTTCTTCATTTCATAGTCAAGAAGTTTTCCTTTTACAAATTCCAATGTAAGCTTTTGTGGCTCTAGTGTTTCCAAGGCAGTTACAATATTGTCGTAAGATTCAGGTAGAGTAAGCAGAAGATGGCAAACTATATCTACTTCCTCTAATTTGGCCCCAACAGATTTGATCTGCCTAATTATTGATTCAAATTTTATGAAATGTTCTTCTAGACTTTCTGTTTTTAGTTTCAGGCTTAATAATTTCCTTCGTAGATAGAGTTGATTAGCAATACCTTTTCTTTGGAAAACTTTCTCCAATGATGTCCACATTTCAAATGAGGTTTGTTTGTCTTTTATATATTCAAGATGCGAGTTTGCAACGCATTGAACAATTATTGACTTGCACTTTTTGTCGAGTTTTTGTTGGTCCTCAGTGGGCGTCAGAATGTGATCTTTGATGCAACTTGCAACTCCATTCTGATCCAAAACTGTCTCCATCCTGAATTTCCAGTGATCGTAGTCCCTTCCTTCGAACTGGTGAATTCCATATTTTTCCATTGTGAAATTGGCCATTTCGACAACGTGGTAATTTTAATTCCAACCTCAACTTCTCTGAATTGCGGGTTCTGGGCCCATAACCTGATGAAAAATTTGAATCACCGATGCTTCAAAGAAACACTTTATATTTTAGAAGTTTATTTCAACGACAGATTACACCGTACACCGTAATACATTCATCCATAACTGTCCTCTATCATTTTCATTTTTCATAAATATTATTGTATTATTCCTAATTGGAAGGTGGATTGCCCGATGCACTGATTGTTTGGGTAGAAAGGATTCAGAAAAATATATATATATTCTTTTGAACTTTTAACTGAGAAAATTTTATAAAATTCTTTCAACATGTCATCGCTGTGGAAGATGTATCCTTTTTGTGCTGATATGATATTGAGGTGCGCTAATCATCATTATTTGGAAACAATATACTTCCGGTAGTTTTCAGCTGTTGTTAATTCTGAATTTCTATATATGTGGTAGAAAAATTTATCAGTACTCATTATTTATATCTATTTTTTTCTGCGAATCGAGATTTTAATTGATAATTTTTTCATTTCATTCGGGATTCAATATAGATATATACAGAATGTCTCTGCAATAATGTAAACCGGAAATAAATCGACTCAATTCGGGCGAACTATCTTATGAAATGATTAGTAGAGGACTCAAGGTTGGAACTGTTGATATTATGAGAAAATCGTTGCGAAATAGTTTAAAGTTAGAAAGTCAAGGTCAATGGGTTGAAATTTCATAATTAATTTAATTTGAAGAGAATGTCAATCAAATTGCGGCTAATAACTTAGAGCACACAATTAGGAATGGATTAGGATGGAGACATAGGTACCTCTCTTTTTGCTAGAACTTCAGCTTAACTTATAAATAATTAAAGACTAATTCTTAAGGCTCAGCCATCTAATGATAGCAAACATTCAAGTAAAATTAATTAGTTATTGGAGCCTGTACAGAAACATATTCATTTGAAATACCGATATCTACTTATGATACATATTCCTGTATTGATGGTCATCTAAGTGAATCAATATATGGCGCAGTTACTCACCGGTCTCGATTTTAATTTTGCTTCCTCGTCCGTTCGCGGTCATATGTTGTTGATTATTGTTTTTTTTTCTCTGCTAGATTAATTCTTCACATGTTATAAAATAACGTTGCGAAGAACACAGGCAAATTTGTTCTTGAAGGAGAGGTGAATTTTGAACCTCAAAACAATTCGAAGTCAACTTTTGTTCTTCACATGTTATAAAATAACGTTGCGAAGAACACAGGCAAATTTGTTCTTGAAGGAGAGGTGAATTTTGAACCTCAAAACAATTCGAAGTCAACTTTTGTTTCACAATAGTTTAATTTGATGGTTTGGTCAACTTTTGTAGGTAATATTTCAAATATTTGTATTGTTAAGTATAATTTATATTCCATAATTTCTGGTCGGTAATTGATCAACATTTGTAGATCTTACGGCTGATAATGGAGGGTAAAAAGGTACAATTAAATTACAATTTACGAAGCAGGAAAGAAAATGATGAACTGGAACTTCTAAACAATTCTGAGGAGGAATGTGCCCGATGTCTACCACCGATCCAGTCGATATTAGAGGAAGAAATTAATGAGTCAACAAGAAAAAATGTGAATGCAGAAGAGAAGCCGGAACATCAGGGTGCGATACCGAAGAAGATTGTAGGAACAGATTACCATCAAGAAACACCCAGACCAGATAAGTACAATCTACGGAAAAAACGTGAATATATGCATCAGAATTTTCGGAGTGAAATTTTTGATGATGAAAAAAAAAAATGAATGAACTTATTTATAAGATTGTGAATGACACAGTAAATATTACTTTAAGAACTGTATAGGTTGACCAAACTAGTAAGGCCTTTCCAACTGGTAATTTCAATATACAGGGTGGTCATGAAATGTTGTCAAAGATAAAAAAGATCGATTTGACGTTGGTTTTGATTCTTCTTTGCTTGATACAATAATAGAGAATTTCATCTATCTCACGGAGAAAATCAGTTAAGGGGTTCGCTCGGTGTGTGCTCGGCGGATATAGGGGGCAGAAGTAGATAATACATGACGGTTTAAATACAGGTACACTTCCAAAAGTTTCTCATAATAATTTGACCCGTCAGAATGGACACATACAGGGTGGTTCAAAAAATTTTTTTCTAAGGAAGACTATGCTTCTCAACAAGGTGATGTAGTCTGAGTTCAAAGTTCCAAAGCCGATTGAGGAAATAATTAAGATGCTATCAGGAAAACCAATTATGTCCAGTTTAAACGTAACTCATGGGTATTGGCAATGCCCATTGCTTGAGGAATCCAAACACTATACAGGGTTCATGGTTGGTACAAAGACTTATCAATTCTGTGTGCTGCCTTGCGGTATAAAGAGTGCCACAAGCTTCTTCACCCAATGCATGGATAAGGTGTTTGGTACTGAGTTCCAAGATTTCTTTATAATTTATGTGGATGATCTTTTGATACTGTCTGAAAATATTGAAGAACATCAGGTGCACTTAAGATTGGTTTTTAATCGCTTGAGCGAGGCTGGGTTGACCCTCAAATTGGGAAAGTGCAGTTTTTTCATGACAGAAATGCCCTATCTCGGATTCATTCTCTCCGCCCAAGGTGTGAAACCTGACCCCAACAGGACACAAGCTGTAGTGGACTATTAAAGGCCCACATGTGTGAAGGAACTGCAAAGTTTTCTTGGGTTATGTCAATACGATCGTATTTTCAGCCCTCGATTTTCAGAAATATCTGCTCCTTTAACAAACCTTTTACTCATGGAAATGGACCCTGGTTGAGGAGGAGTCTTTCAGGGACTTGAAGTTGGAATTGCAGAATGAGGTGCTGCTTTATGATCCTAAGCCAAAGTTACCTTGGAATATTGAAACTGATGCCAGTGACAATGGAATAGCTGGGATATTCTTTCAACTAGTCGGGGTGAAAGAAAACTTATATGTTGCACATCTCGCCTCCTACTGGAGAGAGAAACTGCGTATGAAAAAGAAGTGCTTGCTGCAGTATGGGTCATTCAAAAGTGGAGAATATACTTGTTGGATACGAAATTCACGCTGTATACAGATTGTAAAACCCTTACTTACTTACAAACTTGTAGGCTTTTGTCACCAAGAATAACAAGGTGGGCGTTGGCTCTTCAGGAGTTCAATTTTGATTTGTAGTATATTCCCGGACGTGGAAATGTACAGGCTGATGCGCTTTCTCGTTTTGCTTGTAGCAGGTTACCGTCTCCATCTGATAAATGTTTCACTATATCAGCACTGAGTTTGTCAGAGGAGTTTTTGGAGTTGTTGAAAGATATAAGAAGAAAATATCAGTTGGCCGATCCTAAACTCTCCTCCGTCATAAAAGATCTAACACACGATACGGATTATGAAATACTGAAAAGACAATTTTGGATTCTTGATGGTATTCTGTATAGGAGAGATGGTATGGATGACCGTCACATGTTGTGTATACCAGGTGAATTGGTGGCACGCTGTGTTGAGGGGTAACACACTTCGTTGGGTCATTTCGGAGTTTACAAGACGTGGCTATTCATGCGTTCGGAGGTATGGACTTCTAATCTTTACCGTAATATAAAAATGGTCGTGAAGTCCTGTGACATCTGTCAAAGGGCGAAGCCTCCATTTTGTCGTCTCCATCTATGGATAAGATTATTGCTCAAAACCAAAATGATATTGTTGCCTTGGATCTGTTTGGACCTCTAATTCGTTCTAGAGGAGGAGCACAATATCTTTTTGTGGTCCAAAATCTATTCACAAAACATGTAGTGCTAATGCCAATTAAAAAAGCTACCACTCGGTCACTTCTCACCAGACTACTGAATGACTATCTTCCTCATTGTGGACCTATTAATAGAATTTTGAGTGACCGGGGTACTCAATTCAAATCCAAGAAAGATCTTATTTCACCGATATCTCTACAAAAGTGGGATGAATACTTCAGCAAACTCTTGACGGAGGATAGGATGGAATATGAACCACGAATTGAAGATGATCACATAAGAACTACTGGACCACAATCAGAGTCTATAAAGATCAAATAGAGAGGTTATGCCTTAGATTAAAAATCACGGTTGGACAGAGTGAGGAACGAGAGTATCCTGGATATCATGAAGGTAGATCATAGGGTGACGGACGACATCAAGGAGAAACAACTGAGGTGTTACGGGCACGTGCAGAGAATGGGCGACTAGAGACTTCCGAAACAGGTGCTGCATTGGATGCCCCATGGAAGGAGCAGAAGAGGGAGACCTAGATTGAGCTGGAGAGAGGGAATAACAGGCGATATGAGAGCGAGGGGAATGGAAGAGAACTTATGGGGGGACCGGGAGAGATGGAGGCTGGAAATCAGAAGACGTCGAAGAACGTTGTGAACTGATGGATATATATATATATATATTCAACACACTAAATTTTAGGAGGAACATCTATTTTTTCAACCCTTTTGCCAACTTTGAACTTGAGCACTATCCATCCCGATGTATAAGATTAATTGCACAAATTTTCCGATATACCAACGGCTTAGTTGTCGGAAAGAACATTTCATTCCCTTCGACATACTAAATTTTCAGCGTAAAACATAATTTTCTTGTCCTTCCGTAGTTTGTTTAGTAGTTTGGAAGATAGTGAATATATTATACAGGGTTATTCCGGAGGAGAACGTCAGATTTTAGGTGAAGTATATACTAGTCAAGGCAGTTTCGAAACAATGTTTGGTTTATGGTTGGAGGTCTTTAATGAGAGTCTATAGGGTGATTTTTCCGATTCGACCGATTTTTCTTTTATTCATAACTTTGGTATGGCTTGATCAATCTTGATGAAATTTTCAGTGTAGAACAATATGATTATCTTCTTTCAATAATTCCAACACTTTTTCAAAAATACAGGGTGGGAATTACGATAAGTTCAGATTAAGTTTGCAGGTTGAAAAAACACCCTGTACATTCCGTTTTCAATAATTTTCTACATGCATCAGATTTTATCATAAGTTTACATTACTGGAGCGTTTTTATTTTTTTGGCACACATCCAGTTTTCCTAGAAAAATTTTTCAAGGATGAACAATATCGTTATTCAGCTCCAAGGCAGTGAGGATATTCTGAATGTGAGCCGGTGTCGTCCAGTGATACAAAGCTCCTCCTGAGTCCTGAAGTAGTACTTCCAAATTCGAAATTCATATTTAATCACTCATATTCTGATGTATAAAATTATTTAATCCAGAAAATATCTTTATACCTACCTACTTAAACCAAAAAATCTACAACTTATACAGAATAAACTGTCACGGTTTCAAAATTCCCGCTCCAGTTAGTACCTGCAAACCGAAGTGGTGGCGTTAGTCGCAGTAGTTTGCCAGCTTATCTCGTACGTTTCGATGGACGTCGTTGTCGGTGGTCTTAGTCTGTCATCATGTGACGTAGGTTGTCAATGACATCGTTCTTCCTGCATATTTGGTTGAAATGTCCTGGAGTAATTAATCGCAATTTTGCGTATCTGAACAGGATTTTATCTGAAGCCCTGAGAGAAATCTTATCATGTTGTTTTGGTTTGTTCGTTGGTGAGATTTTTGCCCTTTAGCGGAGTGGCGTATTTGTTTGGAAAACGAGTGGGTTTGGTGACAAAACATTCGATGCATATCATGAACGGCAAAACTAAGGATTAACACAAAATTTACATAGAATGTTCGAAATGATTTCCCCTTTTTTGAATACATATTCGAGACCTTTTTATTAAATTTCCAATTGACCTTCTAATGAGGGATTGATTTTGCTTCAAGATATTACATTCCTCGAAAATCCTTTCAACTAGGTGTTCTCTACTGCTTATTTCAACCGTATAAACTCTTGTTTTCAGATATCCCCATACAAATTAGCCTAAAGGGTTCAAATCAGGCGATCTTTGTGGCCAAGCAATAGGGCCTCCACGACCAATCCATCTGTTCGGATAATTTACATCCAGGTGATTTCTCACATTCAGTGCAAAGTGAGGTGGTGCTCCGTCACGCTGAAAGTACATAGAGCGGATATGTACATTTGTAGATTTGTTGAAATGTTTTCCAAAAATCTAGGTAAATTTCACCATTTAATCTTTCCGCAAAAATGGGCCAACTAAATTTCCATCTATTGTTCCAAGCCAAATATTGGCAGAAAATCTGTGTTGTGTATTATGACTCTTCTTCAAATGTGGATTGTCTCTTGCCCATTCGTGGAATTGTGGATATTAAAAATTTAATTCTTAGTGATCATAGCCTCGTCGCTGAATAGAATACGAAAAATAGTTCTTTGGTGACTAATAACCCAGCGACAAAATTGTAATCGTTGGGGCAGATCTTGTGACAACAGTTCTTGCACCTTTTGGTAGTGGTATGGGTGGAATTGTTCTTTCTTCAAAGTCTTGCTCACTTTGCTCTGCGAAATTCCTAATTCGGTACTAATTTGATGAGTACTAATAGACGGTTCCTCCTCAACCCGTTCAACAATTTGAATCGAAATTTCATTTTGAGTAGGCCTATCAATGTGCTCTGCCTTACTAGGATATTGCCCATGTTCTTAGAATAATGGAATACTCGTCCGAAAGTACATTTATTTGGTTGACGTCGGTTGGGAAATCATATATGGTATTCCATTTTGGCTTCATTTCCATTTCCGTTACAAAACCATGAACAAAATTCATATCCCCATATTCCGCATGAGTAAATAATTTAGGCATGTTGAAACACACTTCTTGTGACAGATTATTTATTAAATATTCTCATTCTGTGGTTCACTGTGATGGTAACCATGGATCTTAAAGAACTTGATTTAAATAGAGATTTAATTTTCATGGAGAATTTTCAATTTCATTAAAACTATTTATCATACATTCGTGATTCAATATTTTACATACCATAAGGCCATAAGTGAGTACATTTTTGAACGAAACTACTATGTTTTAGGAATATTCGCTTCATAGAAAACCGGAAGTGTGCTGAAAATCACCTGAATAATGACTCAATTTTATGTTAATCCATAATTTTGCCTTTCATATGTTTCGAATGTTTATTCTGTATTTGTAGTAGTAGTATGTAGATTTTTTTGATTCACGTACGTATAAAGAAATTTTTTGAATTAAATGATTTTATACATCTGAATATGAGCGATCAAAAATGAATTTCGAATGTGGAAAATTTATTTTAGAACTCAGGAAGAGCTTTGTATTATTGGACGATAAAGCTTTACCATCTAGTTCAGAATATTCTCAATGCCTGCGAAAAAACGATATTGTTCATCTTTGAAAAATTTTTCTAGGAAAAATGGACGTGTGCCAAAAAATGGTAGAATCTGAAGTTAGTAGGAAATTTCTGAAAACGTAATGTACAGGGTGTTTCCTCAACCTGCATACTTAATCTGAACTTATCATAATTACATTCTGTATTTTTGAAAAAATGTTGAAATTATTGAAAGAAGATAATCATATTGTTCTACACTGAAAATTTCATCAAGATTGATCAAGCCATACCAGAGTTATGAATAAAAGAAAAATCGGTCGAATCGGACAAATCACCCTGTAGACTCTCAATGAAGGCCCTGAACCATAAACCCAACATTGTTCTGAAACTATTGACTACTATATACTTCACCTAAAATCTGACGGTCTCCTCCGTAATCACCCTGTATATATTCTGATTATATATTTTTGGCGCTCTTGTCTTATGATTTAAAAACCTTTTTCATTTTTGCTTCGAATCTATGATATGATGATTCTGATTCACTGATATTAAAAAATTTAGAAAGCACTGACGTGAGGTCAGATTGCTTTGGCGCTCTTTTTGAGCTACTTGCGAATAAATATCCAAACCATAACAAATCTATAAGCACTCTGATCAGGTGAACAATAGTCTTTTCCCGTACTATGGGACAATGAGTTGAAAATAATGAACGCCTAATGAATGAACAAACCTATAACTCAAATTAAAAATAACTACTCATAATTTTCCCCAAGTTTTGTTCGAAGCTATAATTCCCATCGCGATTGAATTCTCTCTCTATGATTTCCCGTTATGAAAAAGTTTGATTAATATTACGCCAACTGACACTGATTAAATCAGCCCGGCATTTGTCCATCGAATATCGATCTGTGATGGCCATCGTTCAAAGAAAATCATAGGGACGTATGTCATTTCTCTTTCCTCTTGAGTAAATGAAAAAAAAAAAATGATCATATCTTCAGATGGAAAAGAGCTGCGGCAATGAAATTTGAGGATAAGTAAGATATCGATCATCTCAATATATTCACGAATTGTTTTTTGGGAATTTTTCAGAAATTTTCTAGCTTGAGCGAAAATTTGAGTGCCGTTTTGTTGCAGCCTCCCTCAACAATATTTCAAGTATCAACTTGATCATATGGATATTCTAGTAGTTATTGAGGAAACAAAATTTCAGATGCTCATAACTACTGAACCATCCGACGGATTTGGCCCAATAACGAACTTGACCGAGATATTTGGACAATTAACCTATTCTGAAAATATGAAAACTCGAGCTGATTCCTTTTGGATGCTAGAGAGGATATGGCCGGCCGGACAGACTCAACTTTCGCCACGGATTCTTCATCGGGGAGTCAAACCCAATCGATTGAGACCATTTTCGGTTCGATATTCCAAAATTGCAGACATTCGGGCAAAATGATAGACACTCTGTTCGAGTGAACAAGAGCGCCAAAAACAGAAATACATAGATTGTTGAAAAGACTTCAAAATCCGCATGAAACTGGTTTATTTTCTTGAAATATCAAATGGAGATTTCCAAAGATGTACGCATAAACGAAGTTCCGGCAGCTACGACCCAGCTGCCGGAATTTCAATTTCGGCTGCTCACTTTCGGCTGCTAACTTTGCACGGGTTTTTTCTTCAACACGGCCTATTTTTCGGAAAGCACACTTCATTCCCTTCAGTATACTAAATTTCCAGCGTGGAACATCTTTTCCTCAACCCTTCCGACAACTTTGAAACCGAGAACTATCCATCCCGACTAAGAGAATAATTTTGAAAACTACAAATAATCCGATATACCGACGGCTTGTGAGTGATTTCCGTCTTAGTTTTCAGGAAGAACATTTCATTTCGTTCCTTCAGTATACTAAACTTTCAATGTGAAACAACTCTTTCTTCAACTTTGAAGCAGAGCACTATCAATCCCGACGCATAAGAGTAATTGTAAAAGTACAAATTTACGATATACCGACGGTTTGTAAGTGATTTCCGGCTCTCATTTCGGACAGACTATTCTATTACCTTCAATATACTAAATTTTCAGCGTGGAATATCTTTTTCTTCAGCCCTTCCATCAACTTTGAACGCGAGCACTATCCATCCAGACATATAAGGGTAATCGGACGAAGTACGAAATTTACGATATACCGATGGTTAATTTTTCGGAATTAATATTTCATTTCCTTCTACCTAACCTACTAAATTTTCAATTCGAATCATCGTTTTATTCAATCCTTCCGGCAACTTTGAACCCGAACACTATAACCGAGAATAAAGTTGAAAGCACTGATGTGAGCTCAGCTCACTCTGGCGCTCTTGTTAAACTACTTGAGAGCAGTTATTGAAACTTTTTAGAAACCACATCTCCTACTACCTTTGACTGAGTTGAGGATGATGAAAGATAATTGTCATATAGTAAATGTTTCATTAAATATTACCCACTCTGATATTGTAATGTGAAAATTCTTTGTATCTCTCTACTCCTAAACCACCTTAATGATATAATGCAGTAACGAATTTTGTTACGATATTTATCCGTCAAAACTGCCATGGAAATTTCAAGTTCCTAGCTTATTCGGTTAGAGTTCTGTAGCACACATGCATTGGATCGAAAGCATTTCTGGCCAACCATTCTGAAATTACGAACATCTGGGCAAAGTAAGATTACTCGGTCTATTTCAACATTTTATGGGACTTCATTCACAGCCTGTCCCACGAAAGTGTAGGAAAATTTCAACAAATATGGCAAATAATGGAAAATAAGTATCAGTAAATAAGTCTAACCAAATGCATAATTATAACAATTATAGCAAATAATGAAAAAAGACCAGGTAATCTTACCCAAACCCATTATCAAGAATTATCCAATTTAATCAAAAAATTATAAAAATTGAAATGTTCCAGCATAAACTATTTGCTACTCAGTCTGAAACCAATCAGTAACAAAAATATATTAATAATGATGTTCATTTGAATAAAACTACACAAATCATTTTATAACAATTACGGTTATATTATGCGATATCGTGGTATCGAATAATCCCATATTTTCTAAAGGGGACCATACACTGTGTAGGCTTCTTCGTTTGATCGTGATGCTTTTCGTCTTATGCTGTGGGGAGAATATCTGAGATGATGGCTGAACTCTCAAATGCTGATCTACTGAAAACATTGGAAGATACCTTGCACAAAAATAAAGTTGAAATCAAAAGTGATATAGGAGCCATTAATCACAAATTGGATGAAAAATTGTAAATATTAGAAGAAAAATATACCACTTTGGAAAAGAGAATTATTGACATCGAAAGGAGAAACCGCGAGAATAATATAGTCATTTTTGGGATACATGCCACTAGAGACAACCTACTGAGTATCACCTTGGCAAAATTGAACAACCTTCTTGAATTGAACATAAGAGAGAGCGATATTAATAAAATCTACCTAATTGGAAGTAAAGGTACAATTCTTTTGGAGTTCACTACCTATATAACAAAGCAGATCTTGTTTAAAAATATACGAAAGTTGAAGGGAACTGGAGTGTACATCAACCACGATCTGAGACCCGAGGATCGGCAGACACATAAGATACTGTATCAAAATCTCAGACAGGCAAGAAGTAATAATTTGAGAGCTTACATAAGGAATCATATTCTCTACATAAATGATATTCCACAAACGATAGACCAGTTGGGTGACTACACGAATATACAAGATAGCCGCGATCTGTACTACGAACTTCCACCAAAAGCACACAGTGCCCCAGGGACTCCACAAATCCCTAAAAATAGTGATTCTGATGAGGAGGCGATCATAGTTGACTCGGAGGAAACATCAAACAAAAAACTTGACAACGGAGAAGGAATCACTACAACCAAGTGGAAGGCAAGGCAGCGTCAACCGTGTAGAGGATTGTACAGCTAAAACCACTGGAACTGTTAAGAAAACATTTACTTCTTCAGGTAATACAGCCAGTCAGTTCACTCCCAGGCTGAATCCGTGCAATAAGGATAATAAAGGTAAGGGTGGTCGTGCGCTAAGACATCAGACAAGAAGGGCAAATTGATTTAGAGGTGGGTTCCCCATTCTTTTTGTGATTTGGTTTTTGGTTTTGTTTTTCATGTTTTCTTGTAACTTTTTGCTGGACCGAAAATGGATAATTATATAAGAAATTATGAAGTTGATGAAATAACCACTGAAACGTTATTTGACTGCCTTGAATATAATGATATAATGAAGATTAATGAAAATTCCGTCAATTTCAAATTGATCAATAATAACATCCGTAGTATCAATAAAAATTTGGATGGTTTCAAATGTTATTTGAAACAAATTCATTGTAAACCGGAATGTATCATTCTGACAGAAACTAGACAACTTGATAACCTAGAATTGTAAAGTTGGAAAATTACGAGATTGTATACAATGAGGGTAGATATAATCAGTGTGACGGAGTAATAATTTATATCAGGTCCGATTTGGAGTTTTCCCATAAAACAGTGGAATTTCGAAGTGGAAGTAGAATTCTCAATGCTGAAATATCCTTTAACGGAAAAAAAGTATTATAATAGCTATGTATTGATCACCATCGTCAAATGCAGTAGAGTTCATTGAGAGTTTAGGAAGTTATTTAACCACATTATGTCTCAGAGCAGATTATTTTTAATCGCAGGAGATATGAACATCGATATTAAGGATGAAAATGAAATCACTGTTGAATATCTCAATGTCATGAGCGAGCATGGATTTCTATCAGCAATCAACGAGTACACTAGAGTTACCCAAACAACCCAGACATGTATTGATCACATTTTCGTGAAGACTAACTTCGGTTCAGATTTTCTTTTACCGTGTGTGATCAAAACTCATCTAACAGATCACTATATAACTGCTCTACAATTGGTGATTCCCGATTTGCGACAGGTCAAGGTACGCCAAGACAACGACAATAAATTCTTTCGTAGATTGGACTATCGTGCTTTGGAGGGTAGGTTGAGGAGTTTCGGTTGGGATTCTGTTTTCCAATCGTCAGACGTGGAATCTGCAACGGATGAGTTTGTTAACATAATAGATCAAAGTATTCGGGAATCTACCAGAAAAATCAGGATTAAGTACAAAAAGAGGAAATGTTGGATAACCACTGGTATCATCAAATCGATCAACAAACGAGATAAAATGTACCAGGAGTTACTGAAGGATCCTTCAGATGTTGGTTTGAGGGCGCAATTTGTGAAATACAGAAATCGATAGTTAGCACTATCACAAATGAAGAATAGGAGAACACCAGGAGACGATGGTATCACAAGCGAGATGATGAAGCTTGGTGGAGCTGCAACGATTGAGTCAATTAAAATCCTCCTCAACAAATGCCTACTACAAGGTATTATTCCAGAAACATGGCAAAATGCTCAGGTGATTCTATTGCACAAAAAAGGTGATAAGATGAAAATAGATAATTATCGACCGATAAGTCTGCTTCCACATCCATATAAATTGCTGACAAAGATCATAACAAACAGGCTTGCCAAAAAATTAGATGACTACCAGCCTTCTGAGCAGGCTGGATTCCGTAAAGGCTTCAGTACAATAGAACATATTCAGTCAATCCGATCATTAGTGGAAAAATGCAACGAATACAATGAACCATTACACCTTGCTTTCATTGACTATAATAAGGCGTTCGATTCTGTGGAACTGTGGGCTATCTTCGAAGCCTTAAACAATGCAAGAGTTGATTCCAGGTATACAGATCTTCTGAAATATATATATAACCACGCAACATCAATAATTAAAATAGCAGAAGATATAGAAACTAATAAAATTTCAATAAGGAGGGGAGTTAGGCAAGGTGACACCATCTCCCCAAAACTGTTTACTCTTGCTTTGGAAAACGTTTTTAAGACACTGGAATGGAACCAAAAAGGCATACGAATTGACGGGAAATATCTGAGTCATCTCCGCTTTGCGGATGATATTGTGCTCATTAGCCAAGATGTTGATGAATTGCGGGAGATGTTGCACGACCTCAAGGTGGCGTCGGAAAAAATTGGGCTGACCGTGAACCTGACTAAGACAAAAATGATGACTACAGCTGATGATACTGTAATACGACTCGACAATCAAGTCATAGAGAATGTGGAAGAATATGTCTACCTGGGACATATTATTAAGTTGGAAAAGGATAATCAAACCGCTGAGATTAACAGGCGAGTCCGACAAACGTGGGCAGCTACAGGTAAACTGTCACATATACTAAAAGATAAAAATATCCCAATAAATTTGAAAAGAAAAGTGTTTAATACCTGTATACTTCCTGTTATGACTTACGGAATGGAAACATCTACGCTTACTATCAAATCAGCTAATAAACTCAGAACAACGCAGCGGGCCATCGAAAGAATTATGGTAGGAATAAGTCTTAGGGACCATATTACCAACACGGAGATAAGACAGAGAACTGGAGTCGAGGATGTCATGGCACGTATAGCTCAGTTAAAATGGAGCTGGGTTGGACATGTCGACCGTCAGGATGAATCGAGGTGGACAAAGCGCATAGTTCAGTGGAGACCACGACTACACAAAAGAAGTGTTGGAAGACCGCAGAAACGCTGGATAGATGATATCAAGGAGAGAGTTGGTAGAGCATGGCATCACATGGCACAAGACAAGGAAGCATGGAAACTGGCAGGGGAGGCTTATGTCCAGGAGTGGACTGTGAAGGGCTGTTGAAAGAAGAAGAAGAAGAAGAAATCGATTGACAGCAATCATGAAGAACACAAAATGTAATTATTATAGAGCAAAGGTTGAAAATGATGAAAAAATTCAGGATGTCTTTGGAATACAGTCAAAGAGATATGTTCACAGAACAAAAAAAGTCCTCTATTAAAACTATAAGGAATAATGGACAAGAAATTGGTGAAATCGAGCGCATCGCTAACATTTTCAACGGACACTATGTATCAGTGGGGAAAACAATGGCGAACCTGATGCCTAAAAAAACGCATTATAAGAATTATAAAAGCGAAAGTACAAAAAATTCCATGTTTATCAGGGCCACACATCGTTCAGAGATAATTAGAGTTATATGTTCTCTCAAAGATAAAAAGGCGCCCGGAATAGATGGGATAAAGTCCGAAACGTTGAAACAACTCTGTGAGTTGATATCAGAACCACTAGCTTCTATTATCAACCAGAGCATCGAAGCAGGAATATTTCCTAGTAAATTCAAGAAAAGCATGGTATTTCCAATTTTCAAAACTGGTGACCACAAGGACGTCGTCAATTACAGACCTATCTCGGTCATCACCAATTTTGCTAAAATATTTGAGAAAATTTTACAACTGCGACTCTCGGAATATTTTGCAAAGTATAACTTATTATCAGAAAAACAATTTGGATTTCGTGAAGGCGTCTCTGCTCAGGATGCAATCCTGAGGCTCACTACCGAGATATATTCCAGTCTGGATGGCGGAAGACCTTCAATATGTGTTTTCATTGA
>JARTUT010001350.1:0-211409 GCA_030674115.1 Micraspis discolor
CGCAATATGTAGATACATTAGTCAGAACAAAAAAGAAAGAATATGTATTTCAAAGTTAATCGGCAACGTCTATTATTATCTAATTAACATCCAACTAGATGGATATTTCCGTATCGAAATTATTTGTAGTAGGTACCTATAATTCAGAATCTCTGAATCCATACCAATGAATAGATTGTCGATCTCATTAAGAATTCATTTGCATTTGCCAAATCACAATTTTTTTTCATGTAATTCTTCTAAATTTTTACGATTCATCCTATTTCTGTTCATAGAAATACATCGGTACCTAACCTTCTTCGATTTTGACATTTTATTCAAAATTTTTTCAATATTCCAATGAAGTAACTTTTTTATTGATTTTTCTACATCATTCAACCCCTTGAAATTCAGAAAATATGTTTTTCTGTTACATATATTACCCCAATTCATCCCAAATTCGTTGAAAAACCTGCCAAAACGATCTTTCAATTCAATGAAAATGACTGTAAATGATTCTCCCTACAATAACAACAACATCAAACATTAGAATAGGTGTAAAACTGCAAAATAAATAATTTAATTAATCAAATATTGAACTCGACTTTTTTAAAGTTCATTATTAAAAGTGTGCATTAAATTTTTATTATTTCATTTCAATGTTCTGATGTCTCAAATAAATATTCCTATTTATTATAAGGGTTCGTCGACTCACAGTTGGAGGATAAGTGAATGAATACTCTTTATTCTACGCCAAGCTTTCGCAATTTTATTTAATGCATCCTCAGGGCTTCTATAAAAGTACAATAATAATAATACAATATACATTTTTCTTTTTCGTTTCATAACTTACTGAATGAAAGATTTCTCAAATTATAGAAAATACATATTTTATAATATGACGAATTGTTGCTAAATGCCAATAATTTGAAAAATCTAGCATTCATTAAGTTATGAAACAAACCAAATTACATTTCGTGTTATTATTATTGTACTTTTATAATAATAATAATAATAATAATAATAATAATAATAAGGTTTATTTCCTCTGACATAAAATGTGTGGGAAAATGTCATATGTCATATATACAGTACATGATACAAGTATAATAACACCACTCACAAATAAACAAATGTGAACAAATTAAAATACATGATAAAGAGAAAAAAAAACAACAATTATCATGAAGAACCAAGAAATTCTTGCAAGCTATAAAAAGTATTCTCCAGTAGGTAGCCTTTAAGGGCCAGTTTGAAATGTTTGATATTTTTTAGGCATTTTATACTAGTGGGTAGATTATTAAATATTTTCCGCTTTAGAATATTAGGCCCATTTTGTACTTGAGTCAATCTACAAAAAGGAATGTAGAAATCATTTTGAGCCCTTGTTTGATAGTGATTGACCTCGCCACAGCGTGAAAACGATGACTCATTAAGTTTAACGCTCAATGCAGTATGGAATATGTAGAGGGACGCCAACGTTAGAAAATTATTCCTGAAGTATGCTCGACATGAGGTACGCATTGGTAACCTAAAAATGGTGCGGATTATTCTCTTTTGAGCACGAAATACTTTGTCAAAGTCCACACCATTACCCCAGCAAACAACTCCGTAACTCAGTATTGAACTGACAGATGAGGAATAGAATACTTTTAACACAGACATATCAACATATTTTCTTAGTTGGAGCATAGCGAAATTTATTGACGCGAGAGTCCTGCACAGGTCTGATGAGTGGATTTTCCAATTCAGGTGATCGTCCATAATGAGACCAAGAAATTTTACCTCGGTCGAAATTCTGATGATGTTGTTTCCAAGTGACGATCTTATCAACGGGGTAGAATCCGGAACTACACCTTTAGGCGAAAAAAGAATAATTTTGGTTTTTGTCTCATTTAAAATCAGGCCATTTTCATTACAATAATTTGCCATTCTAACAAGGCACTCATTTGCATGAACAGCAACATCTCGATTGTCTTCACCGTCAATTATGACTGAACTGTCGTCAGCAAATAAGGTTGTTGAGGAAGTTGATGAATTTAGGCTTTTTACTAGGTCATTAATATAAACAATGAATAAAATCGGTCCAAGTGTGCTGCCCTGGGGGATTCCTGTCTCCAACAATACTTCGTCCGAGAGCACCTTCCGTCCACTCTCACACAGGCGAACTCTCTGCTTTATACCGATCAAAAAAGATTTTAACCATGTCAGTGAAACACCGCGTATACCATTTTTTTTCAAGTTTTTGAATCAAAATGGTAATATCGATAGTATCAAACGCTCGACTCAAGTCGTCGTAGATGCCCATGCATTTCTTTTTTTGTTCAAAGCTTCGAAAAATATTGTAATAAACGGACAATATGGCATCTTGAGTTGATTTCCCCCTGCGATAACCATACTGAGAAGGCGAAATAAGTAGGTATTTGTCCAAAATGACGTAAGCCTAACCAGATAAGCCCTTTCCAATACTTTCGAGAACACCGACAGCAAAGCAATCGGTCGATAATTCTCTATCAAAGTACTCTCACCCTTCTTATAAATAGGAACCACTGTTGATACCTTAAGCTCCTCAGGAAAATACCCGCTCGCAAAAGATTCATTAACCAGATACGACAATGGACACACTATATGTTCGGCGATATGATTCAATATAAAACATGGAATTTCATCATTTCCTGCTGACCTCTTTCTTCCAACAGTCTGAATTATCTTTAAGATTTCAGAGCTTGTTGTAGGATACAAATATATAGAATTATTATTATTTTCAATGCGTGTTAAATTGCACTTCGGTTGAAGATTAGTTACCAACGATTTCACCGATTCAACAAAGAAATTATTGAAACCGTCTGCTTTACTTTGCACGTCAGTGGTACATGTACCGTCCCTATCATAGACAACATCTGGAATTTTTTGTGAGGGTTTAAGAGAAACATTGGATTTTATCGTGTGCCAGACGGCTTTTGTTTTATTATCTGCGCTAAGAATTAAATTATTATAATACGCCTTTTTTGCTGAATTAATCATATCAGCATGTTTGACTTTCAGAATTTTATACGCATTGGCGACGTTGTTGTCAGATTTAGCAATTTTGTGTAATTCACGCAGAAATATACCTTCTTCAATGATCGCGCGATTAATCCATGGGTTTTTAATATTTTCCTTTTTTGTCTTGTACATAGTCATTGGAAAAGCCATGTCGAAAATACTCTTGAATGTCTCAAAAAATCTAGTGAATTTCAGCTCAACCGTTGACTCCGAATAAACGCAATCCCAGTCCTCACAAGATACTAAATACTTAAAATATGCAATGCTGTCAGATGAATAATTTCTTTTATAACATTTATTCCGTGAAGGACCACGACCGTCACCGTCATTCGCATTTTCCGAAATTGTCAAGTACTGCGCACAATGATCTGACAGTGAGTTAAATAACGTAGAAGTTGAATATGATGTTTGCCAATTAATGAAAATATTGTCCACCAGTGATTCGCCCGAATTATGGATTCGTGAAGGCACGTTAAAACAGTGATGATTACCAAATGCAGAGAGCAAGTCCAGCAGATTATCCACATGGTAGGTCTTCTCTAAAAAATCTTGATTAAAGTCACCCATCACCATTGACTTTCCATCAAAATCAGTCAGTATGTTCTCCAACAACTCCAAGAGAGGATCCATAGTAACTCCTGGGCTGCGATAAATACACACAATATTAACCTTGATGTGAGGCAGATGTATTCTAGCGGCAGCAGCCTCAGCAGTCTGTTCAAAGAGTAGAGAAGAGTCAATATTTAGTCTGACAAAGTTGATGTCGCCTCGGATGAGGATCAAAATACCACCTCCTTTTTTAATTCTCCTACAATAAGAACTGGCAATAGCATATTTATTAAGTTTAAAACAAGACAGATCGCTCTCCGTCAACCATGTTTCTGTTATACAAACAATGTCAGGATAATCTAATGTGTGTAGAAATACCTCCAACTGTCCAATTTTATTTTTTATACTCCATATGTTCAAATTTAGCACCCTTAATGAATGCACGTTTTCTTCAGAATTCAGTTTTTCTTGGTCGACGAAAAAACGAAAATCTCTTTACAGTTACGCCGGTAGGCCAGATTTCAGGTTTAAGAATTTCATCACTTATTTCCATTTCTGTACCAACTTTAAAGGATTGGCTTAGCGCATCTTCTCGCTTGGGCAAAGGATCAACACTGAATGAGTTTTTTGGGAATTTTTGTTTCAGGTAGTTTTCAATTGTTTGTGGTTCAGTTCCTATTTCCACACGTCCAACAGATATCCAGGCTCTCCTAGCAACACTAGCGAATGTTCCACCCGTAGCACTGCCACAAATTACCGATTCCGATGTGGGCAATCTACGCCTCCCATTAGATTGAAATTTTGGCGTCCCAGAGAGAGCGTTTTCATTCTCTTTGAGTGTTTCTCTACGTGAATTGTGATGCGATATGGAACTTTCAGGAACTCGAATAGTACTGACAACGTCGCATCTTTCAGTACTATGCGAAACCTTCTCATTATCAATTTTGAGGAGTTCTATAATTAATTCCTGATTATTGACTGTTCTTTCCAGCTCCTTTACCAGTCTAACCATAGATTTAGTTTCAATATTTGCAATTCTTAGAGAAAACTTCAAATTATCAACTTCACTCACAGTTTTGAGGTTATTACTTGGTGCATCGACATATTCATCCGCAGAATCTTCAAATTGTGACTTTACAAACTTTCTTATGTTATCGCTAACGTTTACCTTCTCAGGTATGCACTTATTTATTAAGATATCAATAAGAATATCTTTATTTAATTTATTTAGTTCGCTTTTCAACTTAACAACTTCCATGTTGCTCTCACTCGCCTACACAATACCCACTCACTCACTCACTCACTCATAGAAGAATGAGGATGCATTAAATAAAAATGCGGAAGCTTGGCGTAACAATAAATAGTATTCATTCATTTATCCCCCAACTGTGAGTGGACCAACCCTTATTTAATTCATATAATTAATATACCTGGAACTTTTAATCTACTGAAAATATATATGTTAGGCCCGAAGACCGAAAACGCTCAGTGGCCGGAAAAAACGGCCACATCGCGTTCTGGCTGTCTTCGAACGCACAGAACGCGTTTTGGTTGTTTTTAAACGCTCGCAACGCGTTCTGGTAATTGTTAAACAGCCGGAACGCGTTTTGTCAATTTTTCAACGCTCACAACGCGTTCTTAATGTTCGACTTGTATTATTTGCCGATTTCTACCTCCGTAGGATAAAATTTATATTGTCCCTCATAAAACAAAGTTGAAAATGGAAATACAATTCAATTATTGACAACTACAATTGGATACCAAAGATGGGTTCGGTTTTTCTTGCCGCATCATTTCAACAATATTAAATTTCTTATAATTGTTTTTCAGTTCTAGGAAGAAAGTTACACTAATAAACTTATATTGTCGAGCATATAATATATAAATGCATGAATTAAAAAGCGAAAAGTTCTTTATTGAACAAATGAATTTCAATTTATTTTCTACAAATCCAACTTATTGTGGAGAACAAAACAAACTTGAATTTATAACTCTTTTAATTACTTTATTAGAAACAATTCAATTATTGAAAACTACTATTAAATACAAACGACGGGTTTTTCCGAACTTTTGTGTACTTTACATAGGTACTGTTTGAATGACATTTCGAATTACATAGTACATTTAAATTGTATCCGTAAAGTATGGAACAAATTCATTTTTAGCTAATCAGACCATTTTAAGAAATAATCCTGAAACACATCGATTTTTGTTTTAATTTACCTTATTTTAAAATAATAATCTAATATACAGCGTGAATTATTTTCGAGTAATGACATCACCGTCATTTTTTTTAAATTGAACTATTTCGTCTCCATTTCCGGATTACTCTAGCTAAGCTGATTCCAAAAATGTATCACATGTTGATTCCAATAGGTACAGGGTCGACAAATATACAATAGTTTTGTATGTGCTCAGTGCTCATAAAGAAATGCTAGACCACAAGTACCAAACATGTTCGGACACAACTTATTTTTATTATTCTAAAAATGTAAAAAACCGCAGGGTCTTACATTTGAACCAATTGCCGTTAGACAAACGCGTTCCGGCTGTTTAACAATTACCAGAACGCGTTGCGGGCGTTTAAAAACAACCAAAACGCGTTCTGTGCGTTCGAAGACAGCCAGAACGCGATGTGGCCGTTTTTTCCGGCCACTGAGCGTTTTCGGTCTTCGGGCCTAACATATATATATAGTAGAAGTAAAAGTACAATATAATGATCATACAAAATTTTTCAGATCCCACATTTCTTCATTTTTCAAATGAAAATGTTACGGAGGTCACCATAATCAAACCGATCCAAGATTGGCTGAGATTAGCTAACCAGAGGTATCTTTACTCAAAAAATAAAAAATAAAGATGTGATTTTTATTGTTGAATGTAAAATTCATTTTAATAAATAGAATATGACACTGCTTTTATCTTGTAAATCCTCACCAAATTGACACTACTACTTCATTAATTTTTTTTTTTGAAAGTCTTTGAGATGACATGATAAATACAAAATTTCGTTGAAAATGTCCTGAAATTGTTTTGAAATCAATCAATTATGTTTTATGGTCATGAATATTTATTTGTCTTTATGAACTCATTTCACTGACTCTGCAAAAAGAAAAGGCTATTAACGTAAGAAAATATTCAATAAAGATTTACGTCAAATGTTGAGATCTAGTTGAAACAAGGATACTAAGAATATAACCTTAATTTGACATCTATAGAAAATGTTTAAAATTAATTTAATCATGATATAAATTGAGTTTTAAAGAAATGTATATCATACATTATGACAATGAATATATCCACTCGTTTAGATAGATCTATAGAGACAGATTAAAAAACGTTACTTCATTACATAAACTAGAGTGTTTATAAAACGCATTTTCGACATACATTTTATCAAGGTATATTTTCTCTATTAGATATCTATAAAAACTGATGAAAAAACGTTTCCCCAATACATAAATAAGAGTATTAAAAACACGTAAATCAGACATTCATCATACCAATGATTAAACGTTCATTAAACATTAATATTCGTCATAATTTTAGATTCCCTCTATCAAATGACCTCTATCTAGCATCTGAAAAAATTATGAGAATTACATAAAGAAGATGGACATTTAGATATCTTTTTGATAAAACGAATCTTTTGAAATATGACTGTCATTAGATGATCTGGTGAACATCTATTATACATCTCAATTATGTATGTGTGTTACTTCGGAAGCTACACTTTTTAGATTCTTCCCAATTATGCATAACGCAACAAATATTCTACGCCACTTTCCATCTATTTGGAATAAAAATACCACACATACTTCCTTTGTTAACTATATTTTACTATATATATATATATTCTTTTGAACTTTTGGCTTACAATATTTCGTTAGCAAACAATAAAGCATACAGATCAGGGGTTAGTGACGGGGTGTCATACAATTCGGCGTATCACATAAAAGCCTAGGGAAAAACCCCCGTAAAAAAACCCTGGCTCCCCGCCTAAGTGTGAAAGTACAAAAATAAGCTGAAATATATTTGGGATTTCTTTCTTCAAAAGTGATCTCCTATTGATGGAAACAGAGACTTCTTCAAGGTGCCCACATCGAATCTGGAAATAAAAAGACAAAAGCAGAAAAAAGAACTGAATATCAAAAATACAAAATTTGAAAGAGATAAAGAAAACTTCCTCAAATTAGCCTTTTTGGATTAACTCGATATTGTGAATCAAGAATTTTTTAACATAACAAGCTAAACCATAAATTTTACTAAGGAGATAATCAATGAATACATAACCTTTAATGGTTCCTCTTCAACGAAGATTTTTTTTTAGTATCCGTATGTGTTTCTTGAAGGAGAATAATCTAAGCACCATAATCCTTTGTTATTTTAGAAATGTAGTACCTCTTGTCCTTAGAAATACCTTCTATATTCAAATCTATTGTAATACACAAAATTTTACTGAAGGTACATGAATGTTTTTACTTAAAACGCTTTCAATATTTCGTTCATAAAATGGGGAAATGGGAGCATTTTATATGGAATGATAGATTTATCAATGACTATTGAAGTTCGAAGGCTGGTGAGGCAATAGTTGGCCAATGCTTATTTTACAAAAATCAATGAAATTTTTCAGGATAGTGTCAATGGTACCAATTTCACTAGACAACTACAAATGCAGCGTAACAGATCCGCAGATGAGGAGGTCTTATTGTTTTCTTATGAATTAAAATATTTCAACGTCTTTTTGCAGTGAATATTCAACAGTAAATAGTAGTGGTAGTTCGCTTTCGAAATCTGATTGTACTTCGTTGCCACAACAATATCGAAGATACTTATACTCAACTCATTTGATATATTCTACATTTGGAACTTTTAGTCCATTATGTAGATTAACCAAAAAATAAAAGATAAACTGAACAATCCAAAAATGTGCTTTCTTTGCAGTTAAACCAGTTTTTTCAGGGTGAAAAAAATTCGTGGAACTTATTTTACGGACACGCCTGGTATTTTTGACGAGGATAACACCCTTATAAATTGTATAACGAGGACAGGGAAAAGAAACCATTCTATAACATCAAAGCATTGCAACTCATTCATTTCAAGACTATACAGGGTGAGTCTTTGACCACTGCGTTAATTTTAACCATAGATTCTTGACGTCAAAAGAAACATTTTCTTCCTATAACATTTTTCCAAATTTGGCCCCGTTCAAAAGATATAGGGTGTTGAAATTTCATAAAAAATTACATTTTCACCTGTAATATTCAAACGACAATATCAATTGAAATGATCTCTTGTAGAAGGTTTTTGATAGCAGTCATGCATATTTTGGCATCAATAGATTTATTCCATTTCTTGTGGGTTCCTCACTACTACTCTACAGATTGGTTAAATTGCATGAAAAACAAATATCGCTTGAACTAAAGGTCCGTATCTCGTACTTCCTGGAATCATTAGTCTTTTTTGCATATAAAATCATTCTTCATCTTTCCTTCTAAATTGCACCATTCTTGAGATATTTGAAGTTGAAAGGAATTAAATCGATATAATTTTGTCCAAATTTTCTGATTTTCCCAAATCCAACTCTGTGCTGAAATGAATCAATAATCAGATTTGTTCAATGTTGCCATATTTTACGTCTATATTAAATATTTCTTCAAAAGGTTGGGGAAATCTCTCCAGTCTATGGTTCCGCCACTAAACACTATAGATGAAATTAACCACTGAACAATTTTTGTCTTACATTCACCACAAAATCTAAATTGCCATTTGCTGTATTCATTGTTAGTGATGTCTAGCACCTTGTTTAATATTTAATCCAGAATAATATTCCATAATAAATAAAGAAAAAGTTTTCCATCGCTCTTCGGTATATTTTGACCGTTGAAATAGCTAAAGTATTTTCTGTCAGGACCTGTTAAATTGAAGACTTGTCTTTATGAAGAGCTGGTTTTTTATAGCTTCAGGCTTTCAGGGTTCATCAAATTATATCTATTCTAACATAGGAATGCTGCAAATTAAGCTCATATGAGTTTTAAAAAACTTCGAACCCATAGACTCCTAGATTTGTTTTATACCTTTATTATCTTTATTTCATACACCGATTCAACCTTGTTCACAACTTAAGAGATAATAGAATTTGACTTAGTTTTAATATTTCTGAATGTTTGTTATGATGCATGGTTAATTAAAATTCAATCAATATTGAAACTGGAAGATATAAGCTCATAAACAAGAAAGATTAGAATAGAATGCAATTTCTGACCATAATCATTTCATACTGAATTGAATAATTTAAAACTATCGATATTATCCCTAAAAATCTTTCCCTTTTTTTTTTGAAGATACAAATAACTTTTGACAGTTTCAAACAGAATGAAAACAACAAGGAACCACAGAATACTTTTTTATTTGGAACTACCCACCACTGAGACGTTATAATATTTTAATGTGATAATAATTCATTCTAATTATTCTAAGGAAAATTATAACTAAAGATCAATAATAGTTACAGATATTATCTTTCATTTAAAAAAACATTGCAAATATTAATTTTTTCTCTCCTGGGGTTCGGTGATAAATTAATATTCTATGGTAAGGTATTAAAATTTGACATAATCTATGAATAACTATTATTCAATATTTATGTTCTTGTTTACGTTATTTACTCTGATTATAAAAATCAGTAATTATATTCTAAACAGAATAGATTCATATTGATGATTTAACAAAAAAATTTTTATCAAAGAATACCTAGTTGATTTTTCAAAATCAAATTTATTTTGTATTTCTTCAAGAAAGTATAATTGCACACCTAAATCTGGAAATACTTGTAATCTATCCAAGTAAATTGTTATTGGGATTCAGTACAGAAAATACCTGTTCACTGGTCTCTGTCAAGGAGAAGAAACTTCAGAAATATCAGTGTTTGGAAAATCATAGATGATTTTTTCTGGCTTTGAGTGAAAAAGAAAGCACAGTGACAACCTCTTGCATTGGAAGTTTCATAGAAATGATGGTTATCATGATTTGGAAATTTTAAGAAGAAAATTACAAATTTATGATGATAACACCCAATAATTCTGAGGTTTTTTTGGAATTTCTCACTAGAAAGGCATGGTTTATAATCTTGAAGTAGAAAGAAAATATAGTAGAACAACAAAAATCTATGTTTATGGTGTTGAATTTTTTTTACCAGAAAATAAGTATTTTGTATCGTCCTTCTGGATATGGACCTCATCGGATGAAACATGATTGAGTGAATCATTACTTAGAGGGAAAATAATGTTTTTAAACAATTCAGATTCAATAGTGAATGCTGTGGAAGGTATTTTTCATTCAAACTAAACTGGACTACAGAGGGTATTTGGAAAATGTGAAAACTAAAAATGCTTATAACTTTTGAACGCAGCTGAATTTGGAAAAACCGTAATGGAAAAAGTGTTTCTTTTGATCTCAAGAACCTATGGTTAAAATTAACGCAGTAGTCAAAGACTCAGCCTGTATATTTTAAAAACATATTTTCATGTGTGTGTATTGAGCTTTGTGGATTGTTTCATTGGCTGTCAAGAAAGAATATGGGTCAGCAATATTATTAACAAATCGCCGACGCAAGCGAAAATTGGTCAAATTTACGAAGGCTCAATAACATCTTTCCATGTCTCCTAGTCAAAAATGTCGAAAAGCACTGACATTTCATTAGATATCTGTTGGTCTATGGGAATATGCATCGACTGTTACAAACAGTAGGGGAACAATGAGGAAATAAATAAGATATGATAGCTGACTGGAGAACTGGTGTCTTGAAAATCAATCCCACAAAGACAGAATATATGGCGTTTTCAACTGATAGATCTAGAAAAGAATACCCAAAAAAAATACATCACAATAATGAGGTTCTTCATATACTTTTATTCGCCAAAACCCTTGGAATACACTTGGATCAACATCTGAAATGGCATGAACATGTGGAACAGCTGGGACATGAATTGAACGTGGTATTCTCTTTATTGGTACTGAGACATCAGGTGGAGCATGAGATACTAAGGATGGTATATTTTGCCAGTTTTCAATCGGTGCCGGACTACGGTGTCATTTTTTGGAGAAATAGTATGTACATAATAGAGACATTTGTAATACGAAATCGCTCCATAAGAATTTTGCAAAATATGTATTGAGCTTTCTGGATTTTTTCATTGACTGTTAAGAAAGAATATGGGTCAGCAACCGATTTTTAGAATCGGTAAGCTGTCCAGATATCTCGGTCAAGATCGGGATTTGGAGTGTGATATTTCTTCTTGTATGTTTTTTAATATTTCTGCTAGGAATCCATCGTAATCAGCTTAT
The DNA here is from genome assembly GCA_030674115.1 of Micraspis discolor. NCBI lineage: Eukaryota > Metazoa > Arthropoda > Insecta > Coleoptera > Coccinellidae > Micraspis > Micraspis discolor. Next base: position 11,920 of record JARTUT010001350.1, read on the forward strand.
TTCTGTGTTTTAAGACTATCTATGTCCATCTTTATTTCAATTGAATCAGCTGGAAATAAAAAAAGGTGTTTTTTTTTAATATTCTCCTCGTTGAAATCTTTCGGTTCGGTCAGTTTGCTAGCATTGGTTTCACCAACTTTAATGAGGTATTCATTAAAAAGTTTCACTTTTGCTGATCATCGTCTATCATCAAGTTATGAATGTATTTTATTCTTGTTTCTATTTTTATGTTATTTGTAGTTTTTCACATAATCCCATAAAGCTTTTGATTCACTTTGATTTTTTTCTCAACCCTTGTGTAAATAACTTTGTTGGAGTAGACCTGATGGGATCTTGTGCTATTTCAAATTCTCTTTATTTTTCTGATAAATCTTCACATTAGGAATGACGCATTTTATGGTTTATCCCATATCTCCTTGTGCTGTATCATAATGGAGTTCAAACAGATTTCGTGTTATTTGTTTCGCTCTTTCCGATATTTTTTGGGGTATCCATTACTTCTTAGTGTTTTTGTGTTGTTATTCATTTGCTCATTTGAATTTTGTTTAGGTAGATCAATTATTTGTTTCTTTATTATATATACATTTCTGTTCATGAACATGTAGATCTAGAAATGTGAGTATTTCATCTTTCTCGTTTTCCAGTGTTAATTTAATGGATTCTTCTTGATTATTTAGAAGTTGAAGAAATCCACCTATAGTGTTCATTCCATTTTTTCAAATGATGAAAGTATCAACTACATATCTTTTTCATAATTTGGGTTTTAGGATATACAGGGTGTTCGGCACATGGACCGTCAAATTTTTTTGGGGCGTTGGTAAGGTCATTTGCTACCTTTTCAGTCTTGGAACCTGGGTCCTTAGTATTACGGTTACGGAGGTATGATTTTTTTATTAGGTTTTTCTAAATTACCCAAAATGTACCCTTCGAACTTTTTTTGCGTGTGCTTTTACATGCATTTATTTTATTGTATCAAGTCTACATGAGTGTGTGTTTAAAGAAAAACGTATTTATTGTTACACAAAACACCACAAAATTAACACGTGGGCCTTTTATTAAAAAAAAAATTATGAAAGTATGAAAACATCTCCACTCCTATTGAAATTTTAAAAAAAGTTACAGCTATTACAAACTTAGTTTTATCTTAAAATGTTCTTTGGTTTATAACGTTGCTAACCATATGCTATTTACGTAAGTCAATAAAAAAAATAATACTGCAAATAAGGTTTTAGTCAGAAGTGTGAAGAAAGTGGCACCTAATTAAAAGTACGGATTTCGATACAACACTGCGAGCAAGGAAATTTTATCTGGCCTAATCCTAAAAATTCTCTCAAAGATGCCGAGATTGCTCTGGGATTATCTCAATCGAGTGTTTGTAGATTATTAAAAAAACATAAAATGTACCCATATAAATTCAATAGGGTACAGCATTTGAAGGAAACTGATTTCGTCAGGAGAACAGAGTTTTGCGAAGCTATGATGATTCGATTTCGAGAGAATGAAAACTTTTTGGATTGTATAATTTGGACAGATGAATCTAAAATCACAAAGAATGGTTCTTTCAATAGGCATAACAGTGATTATTGCGATGAAGAGAGCAACCAGCACTTCAGACAATGGAACTTTCAAGAGACCTGGAGTTTCAATGTTTTTTGCGCCATCAAAAATAATGCAATATTCGATGTTCACATTTATGATGGGACCTTAACTGGTAAGATAGAACACTACACATTTTGCATTATTTAAAGAATGTTCTCCCTTAGGAGATAGATATTCTGACATATTGACTCAAATAATTGAGCCGCTAGTACAGAACCATAATGACTTATGGTATCAACAAGATGGCGCGCCTCCACACAATTCGCTCAATGTGTCAAATATCCTATACAGGCTATTTGAAGATCCATGGTAGGCGAACAATGGTCCACATCTTTGGCCACCACGTTCTCCCGATTTAACTCCTTTAGACTATTATGTTTGGGGTAGGATAAAAAATATTGTCTACTCAACTCCCCTGACGGATCAAGAGGACTGCATAGAACGAGTCCGAAATGCATTCAGGTTTGTTTAGATTTTTAGATTCATAGTTTTGAAACTCAATTCGGTTTTTAAACAGTTTCGCAGATCTCTTCCTGCCGATGAAATAAGAAGAGCAAAGCACGAAGCATTCCTGAGACGTATAAATAAATGTCTAGAAATTAACGGTCAAAACTTTTAGCATCTTCTCTAGTTATAACTGCGAGAGTTTGCCATGGTTCTCCTAATAGTAACTTGAAGTCGGTTTCAAGAAGGGGTGAAAAATCTACAGCATGGTTCAAATAACAGTTCCTGAAAATTTCATCTTTTTGGCGTGAAGTGAAAAGAAATAGCGGAAAATTCAAGACGAGAAACAGTTTTTTGTCAATAAAAATATCCACTTTAGGGCAAGGCTGTGATGCATACACTCACATTATTTTTTTACGTAGATTCAATATCTGCCATAAAAAAATGGGATTCTAATTTGAAAAAATTGATTTTTCTCGATTTTGTCGTCCTTAACTTTCAAAGCGATTTTTTCACCCCCTGTATCATGAATCGCGATTTCGATTTTTAAAGTGGATACATCAATCTTACATCTTGAAAAATCCCAAAAATGAAAATTTTTCATCCAAAAACCTCGAAGTTATTCTTGTTTCAACGGAACTCTATTTTCGATTTTTTTTCGATTTTTCCTGCTCAGAGAGAATTTTCCAAACAAAACTGAAAAATGTTACATCAAAATAACTTGAAATGTTCAAAGGAATCTATTTCTGCAATAAAAAAATGGTGTTCTAATTTGAAAAACGGAAGTTGACGTCATTTCCGGAAAAACCGGAGGTGCTCATGCCTTGAAAATATTTTAGATTTCATCAGCATCGTGAAATACTTATAAGTGCTGAATTTCATGAATATACGTTCAGCATTTTCCCGTATAAATATGGGTGAGGTTCCTCGTGAAAGACCCTGTAGATGTGGAGGTTTGCTGAAGTGTGGTGATAGTCTCGATCTATTGTATGGATCAGGAAATTCATTTCTATATTTATAATAGATTTCATAAATCTTCGTTTCAACTGTGGAGGTAGGATCTTTCCTCGGTTTCCTATATTTCCCCGCGTCTTATATTTCAATATAACAATACCTCAGCTAATTTTTCAACCAACCTTCTACTATAAAACCTATAAAATCTACATTTAACGTTGATTTTATATTTAAGTATCTGCATATTTACAACTCCGTTATCCGTTATATCATTCCATAAAATTTCAGAGGAGCAGAGTGCACTCAGAAAGCTGATAGAGAATTCATATTGCTTGAACTAAGCTACGGAAGTAGCAGGAGAGAAAAAGTAATTATTTCACGCATTGAAATAACAAGCAGAGACCTCTCGCCATTTCTGAATAATTTAATTCCCCATAGAAGTTTGTTTTGTCGCGATAATTAATTAATGAGTCTCCGAAGCAAGTAACGAAAGAAGCGGAGGTCCATTTGGAATAAGTAAATATTTTCATGCGAATTCTCAGATGAACAGACAGAATAATTAAAATATCGGTTCAAATTTAACTAATCTTCCGTACCAATAAACTAAATAATAACAGAACAAATTGAACATCTTTTCATGTCTCTTATTCAGAAATGTTAGAAAGCACTGAATTTTCATTAGATATCTGTTGGTTTGAGATATATGGGAATATACATCGACTGTTGAAACGTCGTTGTCTCAAATAATAAAATGAGGAAATTAATAAGATATGATAACTGACTGGAGGACTTGTGTCTTGAAAACCAATTGGTGCTTAATTCCACAAAGACAGAATGTTTCTTTCGCCAAAACCTGGGAATACACTTGATTCAACATCTGAAATGGCATGAACATGTGGAACAGCTGGGACATTAATTGAACTCCGTGGTATTCTCTTTGATGGTGCTGAGACATCAGGTGGAGCATGATATACTAAGGATGGTATATTTTGCCAGTTTTCAATGGCTGCCGGACTACGGTGCCATTCTTTGGAGAAATAGTATGTACATGCTGACTATCGAAAATATCTGTCATACATTGAGGAAAACCTTTTGTCGGACCCTAATTGTCTTTTCAAATTTTTGAACTACAAAAAAACTCATGGTTACCCTGCGCGTATGAAATATGATGGCATTGAGACGGATTCTCCTCGAGCTACTGCTGACCTTTTCGCCAGTTACTTCGAATCTGTTTTTGAACCAACAGGCAACACCGACAACTCTGCCTATGGCTCTGAGACTGTTCTTCATGGCCAAATATTAAGTAACATTCAACTGTCCTTGGAGGAGGTTCAACAGGCACTATTATCAGTTAACGTTCAGAAGGGTCCTGAACCCGATGGCATTCCGCCTCTTTTTGCCAAAAATTGTGCACTGAACTAATCATCTTCAATAAATCCTTATCATTGTCAATTTTCCCAAACATCTGGAAGTTATCATCTATTGTTCCAATTTTTAAAAGCGGACACAGAGATCTCATCGAAAACTACCGTCCTATAAGCATCTTATCAATATTTCCCAAGCAATTCGAGCGTTTAGTTCATGATTGCCTCTCATTTCATCTGAAGAACATTATTATCAATGAACAGCACGGTTTTCGAGGGGGTAGAAGTGTTGAGACAAACTTGCTCACCTTTCTGCATTTTCTTGAATGTGGAGATGAGTCCTGTGTTCAAATAGATGCCGTGTACACTGACTTCACAAAGGCCTTTGATAAACTGTGCCTTACGGTTATGTCGGTACGGTTTCCTGAGATGGAGGTATGTGGAAATCTGAGGCTGTGGCTGATGTCTTATATCGAGGGTAGGAGCCAATACGTTTTGATCGATGGCTGCAAATCTAGAAAGTTTCGCAATACCTCTGGAGTTTCGCAGGGCTCTCATCTCGGCCCCTTACTCTTTTTGATTTATGTTAATAACATTGGAAATTGCTTTAGATATTGTAGGTTCCTACTTTTTGCTGATGACCTTAAACTATTCATGATGATTCGATCGATCGACGACTGTCTTAATCTCCAGAGCGATCTGGATAGATTAGCCCAATACTGTATAGATAATAGCTTGTTCCTCCACTTGGATAAATGTGTGAAAATTTCGTATACTAGGAACACCAACAAAATCTCCTTCCAGTACACACTTGACAACCGTCAGTTGAAGGAGTCAAGCATTGTCAAAGACTTGGGAATAACATTCGACTCCAAACTAATCTTTGGTGCTCACATTAGCAACGTCGTCACATCCTACTCCAGAATGCTTAGCTTTGTGCTTAGGCATGGAAAAGCCTTCCAAAAAAATGAGACTATCATAACACTCTACCATGCATTTGTCTCCTCACGATTGAACTTTGCATCCATCATATGGAACCCGAGATACGACTGCTATATTCGACGCCTGGAGTCTGTTCAGAATAGGTTCATTCGATTTCCGGCCCACAAAAATAAAATTATAATTGAAAATCATGACTACACATTTGCTCGTAAGATTTTTCAGCTTCCCATGCTAGTCGATGTAAGATTCATGAATGATGCTTCATTCATGTTCAAGCTGTTAAATGGTTTGATCATTGCTCCTGTATTTTGGAGGAGATTTGCTTAAGGGTGCCCGATCTAAGGCTCAGGTCAGACAACATATTTCAGGTGTCCCTGAGGAGAAAAAACTACACCGCGAATTCCCCACTCGTCAGAATGATGACAACCGCAGGTGTTCTCTGGCCATACGTCGATTTCTTTTCTTGTTCGCTGACCACTTTTAAGAAATGTCTGAAACGTCATCTTTTGTTTTCGATTTTTCCGGGTTAATTGTATGTATATTTGAATACTGTATTTTACATGTGATTTATGTTTTGTTTGTTTAGTTGATAGGTATATTACATGTATAATTGAGGTTTCATTTGTAACTGAGTGAACACTACCTCTGGGACTAGTTCCTGTTTGTTTTCCAGTGAGAATAAATAAATAAATAATAGAGATATTTGTAATACGAAATCGCTCCATAAAGATTTTGCAAAGGTTGAAATTATATAACGAGGACAGGGAAAAGAAACCGTTCAATAACACTATGTCATTGCAACTCATCCATTCCAAGATTATATTTTTTAGACACATATTTTCAAAATATGTATTGAGCTTTGTGGATTTTTTCATTGACTGTTAAGAAAGAATATGGGTCAGCAACCGATTAACAGATCGCAGACGCAAGCAAAAATTGGTCACATTCATGAAAGCTCAATAACATATTTCCATGTCTCCTAACCAGAAATGTCAAAAAGCACTGACATTTCATTAGATATCTGTTGGTCTATGGGAATATGCAACGACTTTCAACTGTGGAACAGCTGGGACATAAATTGAACTCCGTGGTATTCTCTTTGATGGTGCTGAGACATCGGGTGGAGCATGAGGTACCAAGGATAATATAGTTTGCCATTTCTCAATCGCTGCTGGACTACGGTGTCATTTTTTGGGGAAACAGTATGCACATGATGAAGATATTTGTAATAAAAGAGCGCGCCATAAGAATTTTGCAAAGGATGAAATTTAGTGAGACCTGTAGAGTTCAAGTTAAATGGTATTCTTACCTTACAGGAATATATGTGTATAGAAGATTGTTATTCAAATTTCACAATATATCTAATAATTTGAATAACACAAGGCGAACATCTCCAATTTTTTATCCACGCCACAGATTCACTCTGACTGAAAAGCTGCCATACTACTCAGGCTTGAAATTTTTTAACTATCTTACGATAAATATCAAAAATGAGAAAAACTTATTGGTTTTAAATAGAAAATCTTTGCATTGATTCTCGATATTAAACCATATACAATGGAAGAATATTACTAGTCATGTAAGCTTTTAAGATAAAAGATAATATGTCTCCAGATATTGTATTATTATATTAATTATGTTATTCATAGTTGTTATTTTTAGTGACTCGTTTTCTTTACTCTCATACTATACAATTGGGTGATGAGAAAATAAATATATATTCTATTTTATTATAACTGCATTGAAGGCATAACATTCTATAAGATCCAACTTAATAAAAATGAGAACTCTAAATGGAAACCTAAGATCGAATAATTGCATATATAAAAATCCATGCAAACGCAGATAATCTTATATCGGAGAAAGAAAACACCCTTCGAAATTACGATTAAAAGAACATCAGATGCTTTCTCAAATTTCGGACACCGATGAATCGTAGTTGGTCCAACATGCTGTGAATGCAAATCATCGGAGATAAAGGAATAAAACATCTTCAACCACAAAAAAGTACAAATTTTATGTAACTTCAAGGTGCTAATAATCTCGACTAAAAAAATCAAACACTTCTATACTTTTCTTGATATTTAGGGATTCATCAATTGAAATATATATTTCTGTATATCGTAATAGTTCAAATTCATTGAATTCATTGTCTGTCAGATGTATCTTAACGTAGTCTAATTGTTGATTCAGTTTGGAGTGTAAAGTGTTTATTATCTTAGCTGTGTCAGTAATAATGTATTTCAGGGTTTGTGTCATGTGTCTATTATGTGATTTCTGGAATTTTTCCATCAGCTACTTACTTTCAATTTTTATTTGGTTCATTTTGATGTTGAGAAATTTTGGTAATAGACCTCTATCCTTACATTTAAGTAAAAAGATCCTTCGTGACTTCATGTTGATCAGTTTGATGTTCGTTTTGGTTATCTCCAAGAGTTCTTCTAACATGTACATTCCTACGTGTTTTGTCTCTATTTGATCGTAAAAACTTTTGACCAACTACAACGCTATATGCTTCCTGTTGTATTTTGTCTTTTTTTTTTTCCTACGGTGATGGACTGTCTTAGCAGGTAGTTTGGTATATTGTGTATTCTCTCCTTTTCCGTTGTATTTTATGTGACATTTATTCAATCTAGGCCAGTTTTTCAATCATTCAGCTTTATTTATCCCAATGAATTATTCACTTCTATACTTAACTCGAAATTTAGGGGTTCATCAATTGAAATCTATAGTTCTGATCAAAGGATTATACTCATCTATTCGTCAACAACGTTTCGGGCTGTGCCCTTTATCAAGTTGACTGAAATATAAAACATAAACATTATATGATAATCACACTTATCACGATCAAATTCATATTTCATGATACATATATTTAAAATAAACTGAACAGAAATCCTTTACTTTTTTTTTGGCGCTCTTGTTCACCCGAACAGAGTGCCTATCATTTTGCCTGAATGTCTGTAATTTTGGAATATCGAGCTGAAAATGGTCTCAATCGATTGGGTTCGACTCCGTGATGAAGAATTCGTGGCGAAAGTTGAGTCTGGCCGGCCGTATCCTCTCTAGCATCCAAAAGGAATCAGCTAGAGTTTTCATATTTTTAGAATAGGTTAATTGTCCAAATATTTCGGTCAAGTTCGTTATTGGGCCAAATCCGTCAGATGGTTCAGTAGTTATGAGCATCTGAAATTTTGTTTCCTCAATAACTACTAGAATACCCATCCGATCAAATTGATACTTGAAATATTGTTGAGGCAGGCTGCAACAGAACAGCTCACAAAATTTCGCAGAAATCGTCGCGCTAGAAAATTTTTAAAAAATTTCCAAAAAAAATTTTTTAATCCTCACTATGTCATAAGATATTTTTCGGATTTCAATAAAAATTAGTGAATATAATGAGGTGATCGATATCTTACTTATCCTCAAATTTCATTGTAGTAGCTCTTTTCCATCTAAAGATATCATCATTTTTTAAAATTATTCAAGAGAAAAGAGAAATGACATACGTCCCGATGATTTTCTTTGAACGATGACCATCACAGATCGATATTAGATTAATCAGTGTCCGTTGGCGTAATATAGAGATAGAATTCAATCTCGGTGGCAGAAATAATATACGTTGTCAAAATTCAGAAAAGCATTGACATAAGTTTTTAGGAAAAGGGAATTATAGCTTCGAACAAAACTTGGGGAAAATTATGAGTTATTCTTAATTTGAGATATAGGTTTGTTCATTCATTAGGCGTTCATATTTGCATCACATTGTCCCATAGTACGGGAAAGACTATTGTTCGCGTGATCAGAGTGCTTATAGATTTGTTATGGTTTGAATATTTACTCGCAAGTAGCTCAACAAGAGCGCCAAAGTAATCTGACCTCACGTCAGTGCTTTATAATTTTTTATGTATCGAGTTGTCAAATTATGAATTTTATTTGTCATGTGTTGACGGTTGACTCAGTGTACCGAAATTATTTGTTCTTCTTCTTTATTTTCTTATGTGTTCTCATTATTTATTTTCAGAATTAGTGTTGAGTAAACTTTGTTTAGTCCTTGAATGTCTGTTCTGTCATTGATTACTTTCTGGTTTGTTTAATATAAATAATTTCTAAAAATTCTCTGGTCTTTCTATTTTGCTCCTTGTCTAATATTTTCGAAGTTGAAGGTATGGTTATTCTCAATTTTATGTTTATATAGTAAACAAAGTTTACTCAACACTAATTCTGACAATAAATAATGAGATCACATAAGAAAATAAAGAAGAAGAACAAATAATTTCGGCTCACTGAGTCAACCGTCAACACATGACAAAATAAAATTCATAATTTGACAATGAAAAATGGTCGAAAATGTTTTTCAGTGATTATCAAGACTGAATTTGGTTTCGCCTATTCCTGAAACTGGATGAAAAATGGAATTTCACTTTGTTAGTAGTCGAATGAATATACGTGTACTTATTATCCAGTAAACTCAGATAAAACAAAATTGAATAATGGATAATTCAGATAAGTTGAAACATTTCATTACCCCTTTTCTTCATGAACCCGACCTTACTTAGGATAATGGTAGTCTAAACTCAATAATCTTTTATGGCCGTTGAAAAAACACATCCGGACTAAAGTCATAATATGAAAGGGTCATAACCTTCGGCTTTTAACGTAAACTGAGAACGGTTACATCCACGTAGGATAATTCGATAGGGTAAATTTACAATGGAAATTTGAAATTCTAGTTCCGAGTTCAGGGATGGCCTTATATACTGTTTCAGCGAAGGGTTCATTTGATTTTAGAGAGAAAACTCTATGAGCTTGTTTCGTTTTGCGTTCAATATTTAATTGATGAATTGGCTGGCAATTATCTCTGAATAAGGGTAACTGGTTTTCGACTAAGTGATTTAGTTTTTGATAAACCATCACCTGAGCCGTTTAAAGGGGGATAAATGGATATTCATACCCATTGATCGCCTCAATACATAACCGAAAAGTTATTAAATTTATAATTAATTTAGAACGTACTGACTTGAGATTAGATAGCTTTGATGCTATTGTAAAACACTAGCAAATATTAAAAATAACATTTTCTAAATAGATATTCATATATCTATCATGTTTCTTGATATACAGGATTATAAAGTAATGCACAAAATACATAAAACGTACAACGATCACTTTTGAAAAAAATGCAAAAACACGTCAAACGGTGTTTTATATTCAGCATCTCTTGACATAAGTTACAAAAATAACAAGTCAAATTTGTCAAAGTTATGACGTCATCAACATATTTTTTTAATGGGAAGCTAAGATTTTTATTACATTATGTGATAAAGCTTGTTTTTTTCACACTAGGGAAAAATAGTTGCAGTAGAGCTAACATAAGAAAAAACAAGAAAATGAATAAAAAATTTAGAAAGCACTAACGTGAGGTCAGATTGCTTTGGCGCTCTTGTTGAGCTACTTGCTAGTAAATATTTAAACCATAACAAATCTATAAGCACTCTGATCAAGTGAACAATAGTCTTTTCGGTACTATGGGACAATGTGATGCAAATATGAACGCCTAATAAATGAACAAACCTATATCTCAAATTAAAAATAACTCCTCGTAATTTTCCGCAAGTTTTGTTCGAAGCAATAATTCCCTTTTCCTAAAAACTTATGTCAGTGCTTTTCTGAATTTTGACAACGTATATTATTTCAACTACCGAGATTGAATTCTATCTCTATGATTTCCCATTATGAAAAATTTTGATTAATATTACGCCAACTGACACTGATTAATGAGCCCGGCATTTGTCATTCGAATATCGATCTGTGATGGCCATCGTTCAGAGAAAATCATCGGGACGTATGTCATTTCTCTTTTCTCTTGAGTAAATTAAAAAAATGATCATATCTTTAGATGGAAAAGAGCTACGACAATGAAATTTGAGGATAAGTAAGATATCGATCACCTCAATATATTCACGAATTTTTATTGAAATCTGAAAAATATCTTATGAGATAGTGAGGATTAAAAATTTTTTTTTGGGAATTTTTAAAAAATTTTGTGAGCTGTTTCGTTGCAGCCTCCCTCAACAATATTTCAAGTATCAATTTGATCGGATGGATATTCTAGTAGTTATTGAGGAGAAAAAATTCAGTTGCTCATATCTACTGAACCATCCGACGGATTTGGCCCAATAACGAACTTGACCGAGATATTTGGACAATTAACTTATTCTGAAAATATGAAAACCCTAGCTGATTCCTTTTGGATACTTGGAAGGATACGGCCGGCCGGGCAGACTCAACTTTCGCCACGAATTCTTCATCAGGGAGTCGAACCCAATCGATTGAGACCATTTTTGACTCGATATTCTAAAATTCCAGACATTCGGGCAAAATGATAGGCACTCTGTTCGGGTGAACAAGAGCGCCAAAAACGAAATAAACGTAAGTTTCATAATAACTTTTCAATTAACTAAACAGTCCATTAAATCAAAACTATTTCTTATTGGAATTGTTCAAACTGTGTCCCGTTTACTAACTGACTTAGGCCAATATGATGGTAGACCGCATTTACAGAGTTTTCGATCATCTGCTGAGTTATAAGAGTCATTTCGTGTCTAATTCGTTCCGTTAAGTCTTATGAATTGTCTGGCCGGTTAATGTAGACCCGACTTTTCAAATGTCCCTACAGAAAAATATCAAGGGGGGTAAGATCAGGTGACCTAGGTGGCCCACTCCATTGGTCCACGTCTTCCAATCCACCGTCCTTCAAACTGGTTATCCAGAAACCTTCGAACAGTAAGACCATAATGTGGTGGTGCGCCATCTTGTTGGAACCAAATACTGGAATCCAAGTTTTCCCCATTATTTGGATCCCAAAATGCCGCAAGTAGATCCGGAAGCACTGCCCTACGAAGATGATATCGTTCAGCTGTTAAATTCCCGCGAATGTAATAAGGACCAATAAATCTTCTCCTGACGATTCCTACCCAAATATTAATTTTTTGGGGGCGCTGGGTGTGTTTTATCTGCATCCAGTGGGGATTTTCCCGAGCCCAGTAGCGACAATTGTGTCGATTTACAGAACCTCTTAGACAAAACGTTGCCTCATCGGAAAATACTACACTATTAAGAAAATTTGGATTTTCGTCACAATGGCGCATGAAGATTTCACAAAATTCCAAACGTCTGTCCGGATCATCTTCTGAGAGTTCGTGAACAAGTTGAACTTTGTATGGGTGTAGTTTTTCTTTTTTTAACATCTTTACTACAAACGACTGATTAACATTTTCTTGTAAGGCAATTTCTGTTGTAGTTGCGTGAGGGTTGTCTTCTACTGACAGCAAAATATCTAACTTCACATCGTCGCTTATTCCTGGTCGTCCAGATTCTAGATTCTCACGCTTCCCGTTGCATTAAATTTTGCAACAATTCTGCTCAATGTGCTTCTAGCAATTGGAGGTCTTTCCAAAGGTGTTGCGTTAAATAAAGCATATGCTTCTTCATGACTTTGAAGACGATCGCCGTAACCTACCATTATTAGAATTTCTATCCTTTCTCTTTCGTTTAAACGAGCCATAATAATAAAACTGGTGTAACACTAATTGTACGACTGACACTGACATACCGTTGTTTGTAAATCAATCGAAAAAATTGATAAGAACAGATGTTTTTACTAGATAAGTTTAAGTTGGACCTCTTTTTATAATTGGTTTTGTTATTTTGTTTTTTATTCATTTTCTCATTTTTTTCTTATGTTAGCCCTACTGCAACTATATTTCCCAAGTGTAAAAAAACAAGCTTTATCACTTAATGTAATAAAAATCTTAACTTCCCATTAAAAAAATATGTTGATGACGTCATAACTTTGACAAATTTGACTTGTTATTTTTATAACTTATGTCAGTAGATGCGGAATATGAAACACCGATTCCTTCACATTTCGGCTCTCCAGATCATTTCATCTTTGAGCTCACGGAAGGGCGAACTCTGCTTCAGCTAATACTAATTATATCATTTGTGTTCACTTTGTTCATGAGAACAAAATATTTTTGACGAAGTTATTTCGCGACCCTTACAACTGGAAGTGCACAGGTTTCGAGAATAATTTGGTTCTGTAGAGCAGAGCAAACAATATCATATTCTGAATTTTTGGATTCAATAAAAATCAAGTTCAAAACATACAAAATATAACGTGGGCACATGAACTTGAAACAACTTTTATAATGTAACCTGTGAATGTGTATCATAAGTTGACCAACAAAAAGTTCCGTGATACTGTTATTCCTTCTTTACAGCCAACACAGTGAATGCATCATTATAATAGTATATGTATAAAATTAATTTCAATTCAAGCATAATTTTTTACGCGCTTATTCTAGTAGAACAGTGTGCTATCGTTTTGACCAAATGACTGTAATTTTCCAAAATCTAACCGAAAATGATCTCGATTGGGTTTGATTTACGGTCGTTTTCAGTAAACTTTCAGAGATTACGAATAGATAGCTATCTCCGATTTGACTGTCTATCTATCTTTGTCTCTATCTTCCTGAGGTTAGTATTTCACAAACATGATTTAACCTTATCTATCCATGGAAATTGATAGATAGCGACCTCTTCAGTACTGACCTCAGATCCTAGAACAGGAACAGTTTATTTATATTTTTCGATTCATCTACGTATTGGCAACTTGCAGTAGATATCAAAATAGAATGTACCGTATAATTATATTAGGTGTACAAATAAGTTTCCGCGGTTTTTTATAAAAAATTAGGAATTTATTGTAAAGGAAAAGTACATCACGTTTTATTCAAAGTATTTTCCATCATTTGCCACTACTTTTCCCCATCTTTCTGGCAACATTCGGATACCCCGTCGAAAAAACTCTTCATCTTTTGATGCTATCCACAAATCTACCCAATTTTTGGTGTCTTCATATGATGTGACCATGCGCCATCGACCGGAACAGATGATAATCAGAAGGGGCTAAGTCTGGTGAATACGGCGGGTGGGGTAAAACTTCCCAGTTGAGTGTTTCCAAGTATATTTTTACAGGCGCCGCAACATGTGGACGAGCATTATCGTGTAAAAGAATAATTTTGTCGTGTCTGGAGTAGTAATGGGCGCGTTTTTCTTTAAGTGCCCGACTCAATCTCATCAATTGTGTTCGGTAGAGAGCTCCAGTAGTGGTTTCGCTTGGTTTCAGCAATTCATAATACACGACACCAAGCTGATCCCACCAAATACACAGCATGAGTTTTTTTCCATGAATATTCGGCTTAGCTGTCGATGTTGATGGTTCGCCGGGCTTAACCCATGACTTTCTCTTCTTTGGATTATCGTAGTGAATCCATTTTTCGTCACCAGTGACTATACGATGCAAAAAACTCTTTTTTTTTATTCCTGGCAAGCAGCATTTCACTCATGCATAATCGGCGTTCAACGTCTCTCGGCTTTAGTTCATATGGAACCCAATTTCCTAGTTTTTGAATCATTCCTAACGATTTTAAACGATGTGAAATTGCTTGTTGAGTCACTTGTAGAATAAGTGCAAGTTCTTTTTGCGTTTGGGACGAATCTTCCTCCAATAGTGCTTCTAATTCCATGTATTCGTACACTTTCGGCCTTCCACTGCGTTCTTTGTCTTTAACGTCAAACTCACCGTTCTTAAACTTTTGAAACCATTCCTGACAACTTCTCTCACTTAAAGCAGCTTCACCATATGCTTCTAGAAGCAATCGATGCGCCTCAGCTGCAGATTTTTTCACATTAAAGAAGTAAATCAAAAGTTCCCGCAAATAATGCTTATTCGGAATAAAACTTGACATTTTTGCACGAAAAAAATTACGTGATGCTGATACGGAATCACTAGTACTTTAAGGTTATGGTGTTGCCAGATGACTAAACTTGGGATATTACGTTTTACATCTGACAATTTCTCCATAACGTTCTGGTGGGGCCATCTTTTGACAAAACGCGGAAACTTATTTGTACACCTAATAATTGATTTCATTATTTCATATCATTAATTTTTTTTTTTTTTCATTGAGGAGATTGAGTATTTTATGGTCACTTCTAGTTAGAAAGTGGATTAGATTTTCAATTCTTTTCACTTTGGATCTTTTCCGTATAGATGACCGTATTATTGCAGTTGGTTTCATTACATTAGAGTTCAAATGAAAATATAATCCAAAAACTTCAATTTTGAAGTATAGACATATAGTAAAGACCAGAATTTCATGACGAATAAAACATCTACTAGAAAAATAATTATGCTTTGATTGCTAATGCTCTCGAACTGACTAGTTTAAAACTGTAATGCGTGTATTTGTAAGAACTCAATGACCAATTCCCTATGCATTTTACCCGTCACTATGGGTTTTAGTAAATTGAAGTTATTTGTTTGGTCAATGTTTTAATTACTCACAGATTTTCACATATTATCATTGTATATTGAAGAAATCAGTATTTTGATGATTGAAATGATATTAATAAACACTCTTTTGATTGAATTCTTACCTGTTATTATAACTCATATTCTTTGACAGATAATGATTCCAATATTTATTTTATTCTTATTCAGTGAATACCACACATATAGAAGACTCCACCAAGGATATTGGATCTTTATAGTTGTAGTATTATTAAATTGAGTGGAAAATTATTTGAAAAAGATAATGATATTTAAATGGTCTCTGTTAAACTGCTGGAATAGCGATGATTTGAATTTTTTTCACTTTTTGGATTACATTTAATTTTTTCCAGATAATCATTGTTCTGATATATTATTCTGATATCATATATATATATAAATATGAAATTTATTTTGGTATTCGGCAATGTTGGAAATGATCAATAATCAAAGTTGTAAAACATCTATATTTCGAACTTTTTTGTAGTTCTTCTTCAGGGTGCTATAGAGGAAACAACGAATATAAGAAATTTAGCACAATATTACAAAATAACTTATATCCATTGTTTCCTCTATATCATCCTGAAGAAGAACTACAAAAAAGTTCGAAATATAGATGTTTTACAACTTTGATTATTGATCATTCCCAACATTGCCGAATTTATAAATATCATCAATAAAATAAAGGCAAATCAAATTATATATTCTATTTATACAGGGTGGCCATTTGAAAACGAAACAGACGAGATTACAGACGAAATAAATTTTTTCGATTGAAATGCTCGGACAGGTCGATTCCTGTTTCGAGGGGGACAACTTAAGATGTAGGTTACGGACGCATAGCGCTTCAACCCTTGCTACTACAACCACTCCCCCAAATTTTGAAAAGGGAAGATGGGGTGAGTAATACCTCATTTGAAAGGTATTTTTATACTGATTTCAGCACAGCAATTCTTTTTTCATTTTATGCATTAGTTCTCGAAAAATTCTTAACTAAGTATTCGAAAATGAAGTGGTGTTTTCATGGCACTTGAAGGTTTTTTTATGAAAAATCGACATTCTGAGATTCAAAACAACCATGACACATCGATCCAATTTTGACGGAAATTATTGAAAACAATGCTGGAAATCATGCGGAAGATCAGATTGTGTTTCAGCAGGATGGAGCTCCTCCACACTACGCCTTACCAGTTCGAGAATATCTGGATCAAAGATTTCCAAATCGGTGGATTGGAAGAAGGGATCCCACTGAATGGCCAGCCAGATCGCCAGATCTGTCACCAGTAGATTTCCTCCTTTGGGGCCACTTGAAAAGTAAAATTTACTCTACACAGCCGGATTCCATAGAAGATTTAAGAATACGTAAAGTGAACGAATGTCGTCAAATCACTCCAGAAATGCTGCAAAATGTGCGCCATCGTTTCGAACAAAACTTATTTCATTGTATGGAAGCTAATGGTGAACAATTTGAATATTTAATTAATTGATGTGAGTTTTTGATAAATTATTTACTTTACTTTGAAAAGTCTTATTTCTTAGATCAATACTTCATCTCGTTCTGATACCGTACAGTTGGAGCATGATTTCAGTGAATAAAACAGCTAGTCGAACATCTGACCCTAGTAGAATTAACACGTACGGTATGACTTCATTTGCCCAGTGGTAGATGTTTTGCAATTCCAAATGCAAGTACGGAAATTTTTGTGTTTCGAAGCACGAAATGTCAATTATTCGATAAATAATTAATTTAAGAGTTGAAATTAACAAACGCATGAATATTTCGAGAACTAGTGCATAAAATGAAAAAAACAATTACGGTGCTAAAATCAGTATAAAAATACCTTTGAATTGAGATATTACTCACCCCATCTTCTCTATTCAAAAATTGGGGGTGGGGGTTTTAGCAGCAAGGGTTGAAGCGCTATGCGTCCATAACCTAAATCTTAAATTGTCCCCCTCAAAACATAAATCGACCTGTCCGAGCATTTCTATCGAAAAACTTATTTCGTCTGTAATCTCGTCTGTTTCATTTTCAAATGGCCAGCCTGTATATAACATACGACACTGTAGTACAGTAGAGTAAGAACATGAGTTCTTACTCTTGAATGCCTTGATATTTTTCATCCCATGAATGAGAGGATAGTTTATAATATCGAATGTGATGTGTGAAGAGATGTGTAACCTAATAACGAAGATAAGCTGCACAAGAAGTGGATAATTTTGTAAGCAATTTCAACGTTAATTGAAGAAACGAGTTACAAAGTATTCACTATTCTAAAGTACGGAAAATACTTCAAAACAAGCTCACAAAAGCTCTTTAACTCACGGCAGTGCTTTTCTTAGTCATAAATCGATCAATGGAACTTTCTGAATAATTGAGAAAACAAAATCTCAGACAACTGGGTGATTTTTTCCTAAGAACGAGCGTGGTCATGATATTTGGACTCGTAAGAATAGCTCAAAAATCGAATCATGAAGTTCTCGTAGATATGATCTAAAGTTATTCAGTTTTCAAGATGAGATTGAAACACAGCAACCCGTTTTGCACCTGCTTCCAGGTGCAACAACACACGGGCATGTGGGTACTCGAGAAAAACCACTGTTATGAACTGATACATATGCGACAGTTGGCAGTCAACAATCCACATGAGTTTCAGATTAGGTAGTATTATTTTGAATAATTCTTCTTGAAATATGCTCTGCTAAGCAAATGAGAGTATATCTGAACGCAGAGTGTTCCGATTTATGATAATGAATAATAATCGAGCTCATTACTCTCGAAATTTTGTTTTAGCTCAATTTGCATTAAAATTTTTGCGCTCTTGGCCGGTTTCTGAACTTGACAGATAAATGTCAGATAGTTATCCTGCCGTTAACTGTGGTTAATATTTATCGGCTCGATGAACGCAGCACGGGTTTCTGATGTCAAATTTATGCTTCGGTTAGCTATCGATTGGATAACTCCACGGTATCGACAGTATAGTTAGTTCATGAAAGTGATAATAGATGTCACTGTAATAAAACCTTACATATTTCTTAACATTCAATATAATTTCAAAGAGAGACTAATTCACAACTATAAAATAATCATTCTTTTATAATCCTATATGGAAAAAATCCGTATTTACAAATCGTATCGAAAGCAGAACACAGAATCAAGAAATGGATTCATCATTCTGTGATGTTCGTTTGGCGTCGAAGATTGTGAATTCAAATTCAAAAACAAACGAAAAAACCAATTACGCAACAAAATGAGTCGACATAGGGCTAGAAATTTCACTGAGCGTGAAAAAATAGTGTTATTGGACATTGCTAGAGAATTTATTGGTACTATCGACAATAAAAAGACGGATGCCAGTAATTTGAATTTGAAAAAACAAGCCTTGCAGATTATAGAGTAAAATTCGAACGCCGCTGGAGACACTAGTTCGAGGAGGGAGAAATAGCTGCGTGCTTTATATGATAATAAAAAGAAAAAAGCGAAATAAAAATTCGCCGACGACAAAGTAGGTGAAATCAAATTTCAAATACATAGGTAAAGAGGATTTTATTGTTTTCATAATTTCTGTCGATTTGCAGTGTGAAAGATACAAAACTGGTGGAGGGACCTTTTTGAGATATTCCAATCAAACAGGTAACCATAATACAGAAGGTATTTATTCAACTAAAATATATTGCAGATATGGAACTGAATTTCTCTGAGCAGGTAATTCTCTCACAGGAAAAACCCCTCTTCACATAATAGTCCTCTGGTGACTCCTGAAACTCCTAGAAGGCGACCCGGTGAAAAAAGACCAGCATCTAGTCGATTAGGGTTAACTGCAACAAAAAAAAGCCCTCATTATAACAACAAACACAATTATCAAAAGAAAAAATACAAAGCAGGCCAATGAGGACTTATTAACAAAAAAAATGTTGAGTTGATTTCGAATATCTGAAGGCCAAGAAAGAGGACAAAGAGGGAACAGTTGGTGGAGGCAGAACTTACCTTGAAGTTAATAGAAATAGAAGAGGCGAAATTTCGTTTAGAAGTGATGAAAAAAAAGTTATAGGAAAAATAAATAACTCAAATCAAAAGTTCTCTCATTTACCCCTTGATTAAAAACACAGGTATTCTCTTACATCTTGCAGAGAGATAAAAAGTTCTGACGTCTCTCTCACACAAAGTGACGTTATCTGAGTTGCAAAAACAAGCTTTCAGTTAAGAATTCCCTCGGCTATCACACACGTTTTGCTATAAAATATACATATATTTTTTCCTACTAATTATGGCATTTCTCCTCATTAATAAAGGTAATCATTTCATACCATTGTACCAATTTGAATATTTGTATCTCAGATGACTTCACAAAATGAGAAGCTTAAATACGAACAAAATTAAGAAATTTGAAGAGAATACCTATTTTATACCCTGGCACTCACCTGAAATATTGAATTGCTATTTATCTTCTGAATGCATTTCCTTCGACAGTAGCATGTATTGACTCAATCAATGCAACCAAGTACATTTGGAAAGCCTGCCATGATATAGAAGCCTGTCTCAGTTTCTAGAATTTCGGTATCATTTTTTGGTATACATATAAATCTTTCAGATAGTATGGCTATTTTCTTGCTCACATTGAAAATAACTCTAGGTACCGTTGATTTGTGAACATTGATATCATCACCTATAACAATTTAAAAAGTGCCTGTGGCATAGTATCGGAGAGCAATGCACACCTGTTCTAAAACAGATAATGCCACTTTTCTCTGAGATGTCTGGGATAAAACTGGATTCAGTTCATCACATAAATATCCCACTGTTCAGTCGGTATCTTTGCCTAAAAAAATTTGAAGAATCAATATCATATTACGAGAATAATTCTAATAGAAAACATCCAAGACACTTTCATAAACAAATAAGTAATGTTTACTGTTAGATTTTTGTAAAACTATATTACTGTGTATTTTTAATAGGCTGAAAGACCTCAGGTCGATGGCCAATTGCTTGCAATAAGACAGTTACTACTACTACTTACCTAAACTCTTCATCTTAATGATTTCCATCGGAGATCTACGAATCCTTATCTGTCGAGGTATTGCTATATTATTGATGAATTCCAGAATTTCTTCATCTGATGAGGAACTTGAAAATATTTCTTTTGTCAATTCCATGTTTGAGTTGTATATGAACTTAAATTTTCGAATTTTCGGAGATATAATTTTGTGGTTATCTTGAAATTGTCATGTAAACATTGAATAGTTAACGTCGAGATAACCCGTCATCGGAACGAGTTAAGATAAATGGAGTTTATGTGTAGTTTATCTGTCGGCGCGGTAGTCAGAAACCCAATTCGACAGTTATATCTCGTTTAAATTTATCGAATAGATAAACTGAGTTTATTTTGAGTTCAGAAACCGGCCATATAAATGGAACAGCGTGCTATCGTTTATTCCAAATGTGGTTGGAGGGCTATTGTTCGAAGTAATGGCCGGTTTCTGAACTCGACAGATAAACGTCAGATAGTTATCCAGCCGTTAACTGTGGTTAATATTTATCGGCTCAATAAACGCCGCACGGGTTTCTGATGTCAAATTTACGCTTCGGTTAGCTATCGATTGGATAACTCCACGGTATCGACAGTATAGTTAGTTCATGAAAGTGATAATAGATGTCACTGTAATAAAACCTTATATATTTCTTAACATTCAATATAATTTCAAAGAGAGACTAATTCACAACTATAAAGTAATCATTCTTTTATAATCCTATATGGAAAAAATCCGTATTTACAAATCGTATCGAAAGCAGAACACAGAATCAAGAGATGGATTCATCATTCTGTGATGTTCTTTTGGCGTCGAAGATTGTGAATTCAAATTCAAAAACAAACGAAAAAACAATTACGCAACAAAATGAGTCGACAAAGGGCTAGAAATTTCACTGAGCGTGAAAAAATATTGTTATTGGACATTGCTAAAGAATTTATTGCTAATATCGACAATAAAAAGACGGATGCCAGTAATTTGAATTTGAAAAAACAAGCCTTGCAGATTATAGAGTAAAATTCGAACGCCGCTGGAGACACTGGTTCGCGGAGCGAGAAACAGCTGCGTGCTTTATATGATAATATAAAGAAAAAAGCGAAAAAAAAATTCGCCAACGACAAAGTAGGTAAAATCAAATTTCAAATACATAGGTAAACACAAGCAAGAGGATTTTATTGTTTTCATAATTTCTGTCGATTTGCAGTGTGAAAGATACAAAACTGGTGGAGGGACCTTTTTGAGATATTCCAATCAAACAGGTAACCATAATAGAAAAGGTATTTATTCAACTAAAATACATTGCAGATATGGAACTGAATTTCTCTGAGGAGGTAATTCTCTCACAGGAAGAACCCCTCTTCACATAATAGTCCTCTGGTGACTCCTGAAACTCGTAGAAGGCGACCAGGTGAAAAAGACCAGCATCTAGTCGATTAGGGTTAACTGCAACAAAAAAAAAAAGCCCTCATTATAACAACAAACACAATTATCAAAAGAAAAAATACAAAGCAGGCCAATGAGGACTTATTAACAGAAAAAAATGTTGAGTTGATTTCGAATATCTGAAGGCCAAGAAAGAGGAATTCTATTTGACAAAGAGGGAACAGTTGGTGGAGGCAGAACTTACCTTGAAGTTAATAGAAATAGAAGAGGCGAAATTGCGTTTAGAAGTGATGAAAAAAAAAGTTATAGGAAAAATAAATAACTTAAATTAAAAGTTCTCTCATTTACCCCTTGATTAAAAACACAGGTATTCTCTTACATCTTGCAGAGAGATAGAAAGTTCTGACGTCTCTCTCACACAAAGTGACGTTATCTGAGTTGCAAAAACAAGCTTTCAGTTAAGAATTCCCTCGGCTATCACACACGTTTTGCTGTAAAATATACATATATTTTTTCCTATTAATTATGGCATTTCTCCTCATTAATAAAGGTAATAATTTCATACCATTGTACCACTTTGAATATTTGTATCTCAGATGACTTCACAAAATGAGAAGCTTAAATACGAACAAAATTAAGAAATTTGAAGAGAATACCTGTTTTATACCCTGCCACTCACCTGAAATATTGAATTGCTATTAATCTTCTGAATGCATTTCCTTCGACAGTAGCATGTATTGACTCAATCAATGCAACCAAGTACATTTGGAAAGCCTGCTATGTTATAGAAGCCTGTCTCAGTTTCTAGAATTTCGGTATCATTTTTTGGCATACATATAAATCTTTCAGATAGTATGGCTATTTTCTTGCTCACATTGAAAATAACTCTAGATACCGTTGATTTGTGAACATTGATATCATCACCTATAACAATTTAAAAAGTGCCTGTGGCATAGTATGGCAGAGCAATGCACATCTGTTCTAAAACAGATAATGCCACTTTTCTCTGAGATGTCTGGGATAAAACTGGATTCAGTTCATTACATAAATATCCCACTGTTCAGTCGGTATCTTTGCCTAAAAAAATTTGAAGAATCAATATCATATTACGAGAATAATTCTAATAGAAAACATCCAAGACACTTTCATAAACAAATAAGTAATGTTTACTGTTAGATATTTGTAAAACTATATTACTGTGTATTTTTAATAGGCTGAAAGACCTCAGGTCGATGGCCAATTGCTTGCAATAAAAGACAGTTACTACTACTACTTACCTAAACTCTTCATCTGAATGACTTCCATCGGAGATCTACGAATCCTTATCTGTCGAGGTATTGCTATATTATTGATGAATTCCAGAATTTCTTCATCTGATGAGGAACTTGAAAATATTTTTTTTGTCAATTCCATGTTTGAGTTGTATATGAACTTAAATTTTCGAATTTTCGGAGATATAATTTTGAGGTTATCTTGGAATTGTCATGTAAACATTGAATAGTTAACGTCGAGATAACCCGTCATCGGGACGAGTTAAGATAAATGGAGTTTATGTGTAGTTTATCTGTCGGCGCGGTAGTCAGAAACCCAATTCGACAGTTATCTCTCGTTTAAATTTATCGAATATATAAACTGAGTTTATTTTGAGTTCAGAAAATTTATATAGCAGGGCTTCTCTACTGAACTGGCATTTATTTTCAGATTGACTTTGATAGAATTTGAACTAAGTCATCAGATTATTCCATAAGTATTATTCAAGAAAAGCCATGCCACATAATGTACATTGCCTATGATTAGTATTCTTCCCAATAATTGAACAAAACATACTCAAACTTTCCCAACAAAAAAAACTCTGCAAATTCTTCAATGCTGTCTCAATAACCTACCAAATCCTGGTTCATTCTTGGTAGAATTTGAATTTTTACTCATATTGTGTGGATGTTTCTGCTCGCCTCATCTAGTTCAGTAAAGAAGTAGAACAGCGTGCTATCACTTTGCTCAAATGTATGTCATTTTCAAATATTGAGCCGCAAATAATATCAGTCGATTGGGTTTGACCTCCTGATGAAGAATGCCTTCATAGTCTCTATCTTCCGAAGGAGCTGAGTTAGAGTTTTCATTTCCTCAGAATATTTGTATAATTTGAAGATGTTCCAATGAGGTTGAAATAAATGAGTACCAAATTTCGTGGAAATTGTCACTCTAGAAAATTATTAAAAAATTCAAAAAAAATATTTTTAATCAGTTGATATCTCATAAAATATTCATCAGAGATTTACAAAATTTGAAGAGTAGCTCGAGGTGATTGATATTCAGAATCTTCCATTTTAGCACTGAAACATCTACTTTCAAGAAACAAGGTATTTTTATGTAAATCACTTTTATTGATTGAAAATTTTGAATTCTTACGGAAGCCTAGATTACAATTGTCATTAAAATCATCAATTGGTACTTCGATGTTCTCATTTTTTATATCAATTTTCTAGTTATTCATTTCAATTCAGTTTCGTACCTGAGTCTTCATTAAGAGGTCCTCAAGCGCTATCTTAGTAATTTGAACTTGAATAAATAAGGTACTTCAGAGGACAAAAGCCTGGTGCAAGGAAAATATCTATTTCTATATGATTTTGAATATGAAAGATAAACATTGTCTTGGTTGGTTCTCATGAGAAGGGAATTTGAGCTTCGAAAACTGAAGGAATACTGTGTTATTTTTAATTTAAGACATAGGTTTGTTTAATTCTTCCACAGTCTTCGTGACGGTTGTTTTGTGTCCACTATTCCTAATTTCCAGGAAAAGATTTTAGAACAACAGAGCACAAGCTCCTGGTCATTGCTTTCCTACATTTTTCAGGGTTTCCACTAATGCCAACTATAGCCTGAAGTAATATTTTGAGGTGATTTTCTGTATCACGGATTTTACAATTATTTCAATTATTTTCAAACTCTCCATGTTCCGATGAAGGAGAAGAATTTGTTGAAATCAGAGAAGGAATCATCCTACACTTTTCTCCATTCAGCCGACAGGCAACACGTGCGCCAGCTGCTCATTGGCGTCTGCCTATAAACATGCACCTTTCATCCGAACCAGGTACGATAACACCCGGCTCCTTAAATATCTCCTGAATGCTTGAAAGAGACCGATCATTTCATTCTCCGGAGTCTGCTCCTTCCTTTAAACGAATGTTTCTATTACGTGTATTAATCTCGTGAATTATTACATAGTTTGTTTTCCATAGATGAATACATTCCAAAAATTGTAGGTAGTAAGGTAGCCTGATTAATGAGTTCACGATACTAGTACTAAAATTTGATTTTGGACAAAAGATCTTCAAAGAGGACGAAATACACTAGCAAAAGTTACGATCCCCGAAACTGTACCTTCATTACCAATCATTTTATAATAATTTAACTTTGAAAATTTCCATCCGCGTGTCATAGTGATGTTGCGCACATGCAGGTCAGAAAGTTTCAATAATACACTTTCTTAGTATAATAGTTTTAAAAATCTAGGAGAAAAATGGTAAATTATAAACGCTTCAAAGAACTGGTTTCCGTTGGAACTTTTTATTGAAGTAGATTTTCCAATAAATTGGACCTCAGTTGATCAACAACTTTTTTCGGAACTTCCTTAATGTATGCACGAGAGTGTAATGAATATTTAAATAAAGTCAATAATTTGCTTGTAATCCTTATTTTAGTATTAGATTTATGTACTTCCAGGAAAGTATGTTTGGCCATTTAACAGCTGAATTTCGTGAAATTATGCGATAAGCATATTTGGTTTGCAATAAATTGATCATCTCATTGACCGTGTGACAAATGTCACCGTTTTGTTGAAACCATATGTCAGTGATATCCATGTCATCATTGATAGGCCAAAATTGAGTCGTTAACATCTCGCGATAGCGTGATCCATTGACCGTTACCGCATTTGCAACCTCATCTTCGAAAAAAACGGCTAAATCACCCGTCCAGGCCACATAGTGCTCCATACAGTGCCACGTTGAGCATACAAAGGCTTCTCAATGATTTTCAGAAGCCCAAATGCGACAATTTCGCTTGTTGTCGTACCCTGTCATGTAAAAATGGGTTTCGTATGAAAAAATGATTTTTTCAGAAAAAACAGCGGGTTGTTCCAGAATGAATTGAGCGAATCTACGGCGATGTGAATGGTTGGTCGGCTTACTGCACTGATTGAATCTTGTAAAGTTTCATAGCCAAATCCTCATACAAAATTCGCCATGTGGTGGTTTGGGATAACCCCAAAGGTTGAGAACGTCGAGAAATTGAGCCATCATTTTCATAGTGGTTTTTAATTATTTTAATGCGATTTTCGAGTGAAATTGAATTCATTGTAACAATTTCCAAAGCATCTACTACGAATATGTCAAAAATCTAACTGTCAATGCTGTCATGTGGTAGGTGTGTCCACAATAAAAAAAGAAAGTTCTTATTGAAATCTCCTTCACGTTAGCAGATATGAGAATTTGTGGTTTGATTCTCTAATGAACTTCTATAATATCCATGCGATCAAATTGTGACATAAACTAGAAAAATGTCTGATTTTATTTCTTCATCTGGAGAAGGATTCATTAGATCAGTAACTGCTTTCATCATTGAATTGAATTCTAGCGCAAAAACAGAAATATTTGCAATGATATACAATTTAAAGACAAAGTTTTTGGAAACATCTGTTCCCATCCCACATGTTCTAACCCGTTCGTGCCATAGAGCAATTTGCGAGAATTCCATGAGTTCCAGAAGCAAGTTCTCTTGTAACCCTCCCATTGGAGCGCTTGTCTCGTTAGCCAAAATCCATTAACAGTAATTCAATTACTGTTCTGGATAAAAGTTATGTGGCCGATTTTTAAAAGATTATCTTTTTTTAACGGTAAATTTAATTTCTTTCCGAACTGTTTTTGATCGAGTGATCTAAAATGTCGATGTAACGTGTTTAATTTTCAAAATGATGAAAATTCTATAGTCTGTTGCACTACTCAAAAGTTGGGAAATTTCCATCAATCTGAACGAATTTGCGTAATAGTTACATTCTTGTACACTTAATAGTACGAAACTTTGTTAACAAAACTAATTTTTTCTTTTATTCTTCTGAGGTAGGTTATGGGCCCAATTTATCAGCCAAATTGCAACTTGTCGGAAAAAAACTATTCAGGACTTGTTCACCTCTCACAAGTATATAAGGGGAGTCATTTCAAAGCCAATGCCTCCATAGAGTGGAATATAACAGTCTTCCTATATATTCTGCTAATAACACACTTCCAAATCCAGTACATGAACCTTCTTCTCGGAACGCTTTTTTTCAAACAGAATGGAAGTAGGGGCATAGTACAACCCTGTTCGTCATAATATCCCAATCATCTTCCGCCACCGGTGATTAATGTCAGATGTTTCACCGATCAAAGGACGCCAAAATCGCGCATGTGGGATGCAAGATAATTAACTATCGAAAGGTCCCGGAGTTATCGAAAATGTTTTCTTTAATAGAGAACATATATGAAAAATTAATTGCATATAAATAAATGCAAGAAAGGACAGAGAGGCCGTTCCAAGAGGTTGTTAAGCGGAGATATTCATAGTGAGATACCAATTATTTAGAAAACAAATAGTGTGCAAATAAACTACTACTAAAGTGTAAATAAACAATCATTGAAAAAAACAATAATTATTTAGTCTTATTCACTGAAAAACATTGAAATGCAAGCTTTAGAATTTTGTTCTGGCTATAGATTCACCCAATCAATTTTTTAATCAAAGAATCCCAGTCATCATTACCTTCTGAGAAAGCATTTTTCCATAGTCTGTTTAGTATACTCATCACGGCGTTGTATGAAGTCTCATGGAGCAAGGTCAGAAGAGTAGGGGATTAACAATAATTTCAACCCCTCACTCTTCAATTGTTCGTTGATCTATCTGCCGGAGCTTTGTCGTGATGCAGCGTTCAGCCAAATTCCTGATGAAGCACCCTTTCTTTCTTTAATTTTGCTTTCAAAGCATTAAAATAGTACCTGTTACTGTAATTTATCAAAAAAAATCACTTCGCCAGCGCTTTTAACAGTTTCATCCTTCTGCTGCCTTGGGCTGGCTTTATGCTTCCATTGCATAGAGACTTCAACTCGTAATGATAAATCCAACTTTTGTCACATGTAATCACATTATTTTAAAAATGTGGGTTACGTTGCAATTCCCTTTTCCACTGATAACAAATTGTCACTTGATTCGCGTTTTGTTCTTCGGTCATCACTTTTGGATTCCATCTTGCCGCGATCTTCCGGTACTATATCTTCAACAATTTTATGAGACGTGCAACATTATATGAAATTCATTTTATACTAATCCGGTTATTATTTTGTATCAAGTAGTTAATTCAATTTTTCTATCATTTCTCGTAGTTTGTGGTTTACCGGGACTAGGTTCATCTTCATATGATTCACATCCGCCTTCAACATTTTTATTTTTAGCTGGATCGTCTTGGGGTGCTGATGCTTCCACTCTTCGCACAGCATCTCTAGCCCTAGTCTTTTCTGCAGCTGAGTATTGTTGCTCGGTTTGGTTTAATAGTGCACATACACAAAAAATTGACGCACAATTGAATACATCCATGAGAATAATTACTGGCACCATAAGATCAACACCGGTTCATTGGTTACCAGTATTGTCTAATATTGTCCCTCCCCATATTCGCAGACAGACTGCAGCTCTGAATTCTTGGAATAAATATCATTCTTTTCCCAATTTATTCGCAATTATTTCATATTTTCCACAAAATAAAATTCCCAGATTAAAGTCACGTAAACCATTATGGCATAATACGTTCTTCAATATGAACATAAGTGATAAAGAATTATGGAAGACTGAGTAGAACTCTTACGAAATGTTCAATAAGTATCTCGTTTCTGATCCTTCTGAAAAAGTTCCTGGTTTTGATCTTCCAAGAAAAATTTGGACAGTTCTTAATCGTTTGAGAACAGGTCATAGTCGTACCAATGGCATGATATTTAAATGGAACTCAGTTCCTAGCGCAAGTTGTGAATAAGGAGAAGCAGAAGAAACAATACCTCATCTCATCAATAGTTGTCCCATATATAAATTTCAAGATGGTTTTAGGGCTATTCATGATGTTTCCAACTCTTTCTTGGAATGGGTTATAAATTTCAAACGAATATGATACGTATTTTTGTTATTCAAATCTTTTTTCTGCTTTTGTCTTTTTAATTCCAGATTCAATGTGAGCACCTTGAAGAAGTCTCTGTCTCCATCAATGGAAGATCACTCTTGAAGAAAGAAGTCCCTGAAATATATTTCAGCTTATTTTTGTATTTTCACACTTAGACGGGGAGCCAGGGTTTTTTTTACTAGGGTTTTATCCCTAGGCTTTTATGTCATACCTCGAATTGTATGACACCCCGTCACTAACCCCTGATCTATATGCTTTATTGTTTGCTAACTAAATATTGTCAGCCAAAAGTTTAAAAGAATATATATGTTAGGCCCGAAGACCGAAAACGATCAGTGGCCGGAAAAAACGGCCACATCGCGTTCTGGCTGTCTTCGAACGCACAGAACGCGTTTTGGTTGTTTTTAAACGCTCGCAACGCGTTCTGGTAATTTTTAAACAGCCGGAACGCGTTTTGTCAATTGTTCAACGCTCACAACGGGTTCTTAATGTTCGAATTGTATTATTTGCCGATTTCAACCTGCGTAGGATAAAATTTTTATTGTCCCTCATAAAACAAAGTTGAAAATTGAAATACAATTCAATTATTGACAACTACAATTGGATACCAAAGATGGGTTCGGTTTTTCTTGCCGAATCATTTCAACAATATTAAATTTCTTATAATTGTTTTTCAGTTCTAGGAAGAAAGTTACACTAATAAGCTTATATTGTCGAGCATATAATATATAAATGCATGAATTAAAAAGCGAAAAGTTCTTTATTGAACAAATGAATTTCAATTTATTTTCTACAAATCCAACTTATTGCGGAGAACAAAACAAACTTGAATTTATAACTCTTTAATTACTTTATTAGAAACAATTCAATTATTGAAAACTACAATTAAATACAAACGACGGGTTTTTCCGAACTTTTGTGTACTTTACATAAGTACGTTACTTATTTTACAAGAACTGTTTGAATGACTTTTCGAATTACATAGTACATTTAAATTGTATCCGTAAAGTATGGAACAAATTCATTTTTAGCTAATCAGACCATTTTAAGAAATAATCCTGAAACACATCGATTTTTATTTTAATTTACCTTATTTTAAAATAATAATCTAATATACAGCGTGAATTATTTTCAAGTAATGACATCACCGTCATTTTTTTAAATTGAACTATTTCTGTCTCCATTTCCGGATTACTCTAGCTGAGCTGATTCCAAAATGTATCACATGTTGATTCCAATAGGTACAGGGTCGACAAATATACAATAGTTTTGTATGTGCTCAGTGCTCATAAAGAAATGCTAGACCACAAGTACCAAACATGTTCGGACACAACTTATTTTTATTATTCTAAAAATGTAAAAACTACAGGGTCTTACATTTGCACCAATTGCCGTTAGACAAACGCGTTCCGGCTGTTTAACAATTACCAGAACGCGTTGCGACCGTTTAAAAACAACCAAAACGCGTTCTGTGCGTTCGAAGACAGCCAGAACGCGATGTGGCCGTTTTTTCCGGCCACTGAGCGTTTTCGGTCTTCGGGCCTAACATATATATAGTTCATCAGTCATTAGCATCTGAAATTTAGTTTCTTCAGTAACTTCCAGAATATCCATGCGATCCATATGAAACTTGAGAATCGTATGGATTATTTAAAAGAATTTTGGTGAAATCCTTAGTCTAGGAAATTTTTCTAAAACTCCTAACATGTGTTTGAAATTTCTGTTTACTCATAGGATATTGGTGAGATCTCGACGAAAAATTCTGCATATATGGAGTTTCATTAAATGACATTGTAGGAAATTCATCAATGATTTGAAGAATTGAAGTAATTTCCACAAAATAATATTGAGAAATTCTATGAAAATAATATTGAGAAATTCAATGATTTCAAATGAAAGTTATCTCAAATACATATAGCGCAATAGAATGTTCTAGATTAATCGACATGAAATATATTCATAATGCAGCGTTTCTATTGGCGGAACTGAATTTGGGTCGAATAAAAAATTTCAGTTTATAGTGGATGAGAATTGTGGTTGGAATTAAACTGAAAGTAAACTCTAAGTTTGGTTGTTGTTAATTCATGATATCCGGTCGTTGAATCTGTTATATTATCTATCTCCATTGTTTTTATTTCGTGATGTTCCTGAGTCAGGGAAATACTTAAAACTCTAACTATGGGCTGAATGTGAGACTGTGAGAGAACCCATCCCAAACTGCAGAATAGGATAGATATAAGAAACTTGTTACAAAATTATTAGGGAATGTTCTTGGAAAAGATCGTAAGAGGGTTGTCATGTCATATATATTTACGTAGTTAGTTCAAATAGTCACGTGTCGAAATCCGGTCCTCATTGCAATATCCACCTGCGTTTAGGATCGATGGCTCTCATTAAAAGGGCTCGGGAGGCATAAATAATTATATAGGTTGCGGAACGGGAAATGAAATAGACATGTTAAAATGGATGTGTGTTACGTGCTCTCAAAACGATAGGGCTGATGATGTAATTCATTTTTACAAATTGAGAATATACAGGGCGAGCCTTACAGCGTTTTCTGTCCCACCAGTATCTATATGCACTGAGCGCAACAAATGATGTCATGCACTTCTACAGGATATTGGAGGAATTGCCATCAAAACAAATCAAATGGAAAACAAAATTGACACTCAGTGTACTCCAGATTTAATGAATTTGAATCTATTTATGAATATTTTCTCTTATTTCGTATTACCTATTGCTTTTGGAGCTGATTTGAAGTAGTGGAAAGTTATATTGTTTATCGTTAATTTTAAAACAGAGACTAATTTATTATTCTACTTGTTTTGTGAGGAAAAAATGAACTCTGCAAGTAGAATAGTATATTCTAAAACAAGTTGCAGAATGGGTACTTATTCCAACACGAATGCGAAATTCGAAAACGAGCCACGAAGTAGCGAGTTTTTGAACGCATGAGTGTTGGAATTGCCTTCTGCAACGAGTATTAGACGATATTTTCTCTATTTCAGTCAAGAATTGTGAGAAATTTATTGGAATTCAATGAAAAATTCAGATAATACTTCCTAGTGCCTTTTGTATTTTATTTCCACAGTTGGCGTGACTGATACGAAAATTGACAGATTATAAAATTTGAATAGAATTGAATAGAATTTTAAAATAATTCAATTCGTGAATTATGTATGTCTGAAGAAATGGATTTAACACCAACAGAATTGCGATGAATTGCCAATAATGATGCAAATAACCTTATGCCACAAAAATCCAAATCCTTGTATGAAAGAGAATACGAGAATTTTCTGATACTCGATAGGCAGGATGATTCAAAATTTGAGAAAAGCAAATCTCTAATACCATTTTTCTCAATGAAAATAAGAATTTTTCTGTATACATGGTTTAATATTGACAATTGACATGCAATGGACGCGTGTTGTTATTCGAAAGGATAGGATTTCAGTGTTGTCAACCCCAAAACGAAAAATATAATTAAAAACAATGCTGTAATTACGACACTGAAATAGAGAAAATATTATTATTATATGTTATTCTTCATGCTATCAACGTTTTGATAGACATCTTCTATTTATATATATATATATTTTTTTTTTGAACTTTTGGCTCACAATATTCAGTTAAAAACAATTGAGTATATAGATCAGGGGTTAGTGACGGGGTGTCGTACAATTCGGTGTATCACATAAAAGCCTAGGCAAAAAAACCCCAGTAAAAAAAAATCCTGGCTCCCCGCCGAAGGGTGAAAGTACAATAATAAGCTGAAATATATTTCAGGGACTTCTTTCATCAAGAGTGGTCTTCTATTGGTGAAGGCAGAAACTTTTTCAAGTTGCTCACATCGAATCTGGAAATAAAAATACAAAAGCAGAAAAAAGAACTGAATAACAAAAATACGTATCATATTCGTTTGAAATTTATAACCTGTTCCAAGAAAGAATCTGAGACATCATGAATAGCCCCAAAACCATCTTGAAGTTTATATATGGGACAACTATTGATTAGATGAGGTATTGTTTCTTCTGCTTCTCCACATTCACAACTTGCGCTTGGAACTGAGTTCTATCTGAATAGCTATTCAGATGCAGCATGCTATTGGTATGACCTGTTCACAAACGATTAAGAACTGTTCAAATTTTTCTTGGAAGATAAAAATCAGGAGTCTTTCCAGAAGGATCAGAAACGGGATGCTTATTGAACATTTCGTAAGAGTTCCACTCAGTCTTCCATAATTCTTTATCACTTGTGTTCATATTGAAGAACGTATGCCTTATGGCATACGTACCATTAGCTAGTAGCTAAACAGGAGCGCCAAAGCAATCTGACCTCACGTCAGTGCTTTCTAAATTTTTTTATACATATGAGCGCTTCTATTGATTCTTGATTGTTTTTCTATTTGGACATTGATCTGTGTTCACAGAAAATTATGCAGATAATAAAAATAAATGCAGATAAAAAAATATAAACATGAATTTACAACTTGATCATTCTGGTTGTTCATGAAAAATTTTTTATGATGGAACTCGTATTGAATTATTATTTAGGCAAAAACCATCATCCGTTATTGAAATTCTCAGCTTTTGTAAAAGCTAATCTACACATTGAAAACGACAAAAGATATCTGTTGAAACGTAAAAGGAACAATAAAAGATTATGGTTGTTGCCCAAATAATAATTCTCTATTGATCATTCTAATTCTTCGCCTCTAGTATCATGCTATTTATTTAATGATGGATTTAATTTAATGGTGAATGTTCATTAAATTATCTATTTTCCCACATTCCGAAAGCCTAGAAAGACCAAGAGCATTTGAAAATCGTGGGCAAGATAGAAGAAAGTTGACGGAATGTTTATCACTTTTTAAAAACATGGATCATACTGTTATTCAAAGAACGCCATCAAATGACAAACACTTCAAATTTTCTTTCATGAATTGACTTTCTTACGTAATTAATGGTGCTCTTGATTAGAACACTCATTTGACCTATTATAATGTGAAAACATTATGTTCATGAGGTTAAAAGATCCCACACCTTTAAGTTATTTATCTACCGTCTAGAAAATACTATGTTCGTGTAACATAGAACAAGCTAAACAATATTTGAGACAAAGAATAAATAAACACAAAAATGGTTGCAAAATTTCAAATTTGAGAAGGCAGCAAGGATTCCAATTGAATTAAATGGAATATGGGGAGATGATACAAATCAAATTAACCGACAAATTGATCTGAGAACTGACGATTTGTGCTTGAGCACTACCTACCAGAACTTATTGAATTTATTTTCCCGAAACAAGCTTTGGATATCTGAAAATTTATTCATATCAATAATTTTTTCATTTCTCATTACCTATTCATTTTTTATTTAATTTATGTATTTCAATTTTCCATAGTATTATTTCAGATACTTGTGGAGGTGGGAATGACCCCATCATTTACAACATACTACTTCTATGCCCTAGCAGAATACCAAAGCACTGCTTCAGTTTTTGTCATACTGATGTACTAAATACAAAGTTGATGGACGTTTCCCACCCTCCACATACATTAAAAAAACCTTATTCATTTCAATAAAGTACGTGTCTTTTTGTAGAGCTATAAAGAAGCAACAATAACGTTACGATTAACGTTTTTTTTAACTATTATTATTATATATATTATATATATATTATATATATATATATTTATCTGCGGTACAAGTGGGCGCAACCAATGTTAAATCTCCGGTTCAAATGGCATCCACGGTAAAACAGCATCCGATGTACGGATGCCACTTTACCAAGTCCAAAGATCATCACTAACCGGCATAACTCATCGCCCTCTATCGTTTGAGCCTACTTTCAGCTGGACGAACTTTTGACCTATTTTTGGGAAATGTTTATTGGAGGTGATTTTCGAACTTCACTGGACTTCCTCGTGGTGGCGCTCTGGTCGATTTCGTGTATATCGAAAGTATACCCGACTTGTCCAAATAACGGCCATCTTAGCATCCGGTGGGTCTGGCAACGTCGCAACTCTGCAGGTGTTCATGAAATGGAATGAAATTTTTACGATCTCGCGTGACCTTGGTGCTCGACTGCGTTTTATATTTCTTGGAAGTGGAATCACGATGCTGGTTGAGATTGAATATTTGCAGATGCGTTGATTCTCTTGAATCGCATATTAACAATTGGAACATATTGGAGTGGAGAATTGATATACAATTGAATATGAAACCTAGATATTACAATTGTTCTTCTATTCAAGAGATGAAATTCTTATTATTTATACGATAATTTGAAATTGGAAATGAAATTTGTGTGACTTTGTAGTCGATATTTTCATGTGGAAAACAAAACCCAATCTGAAATATTTTACTATATGATATTCAGTAAGTCTTGGAGATGTTGACGAGAATTTTTTGATGATACGAATCGTGTGAAATTTTTATTAAGACAATAACCACCATCTCATATTGTTCTTGCAACCAACGTTTCGATAAACATCTTTTATCGTTAACGAGGCAAAAATTTCGCTTTCAAAAAAGCCGGCAATTTCAATAATTTCCCAATTTTCATTTCGTGTCAAGAATGACAGAACCTTCAAATATTGTCAGCTTTTTCAAAAGCTATTTGTTATGCCTTGTGAACGATGGAAGATGTCAATCGAAACAATAAGAAATGGTATTTATTACCCAAATATTCTACAGGTCTTCGAAATTCAACGTGGTTTTTACTTGACTTAATTCATTCGAGAAATTAGTTGCACTGATGATTCAATATTTGGGGGAAACATTTCGTAGGTCTATTCAGGAGGGGCATTTTCACAAAATTTGAGAAGGTATCACGAAATTAAGTACCAACTAGACGTTTATGAGAGACTGACTCTATCTGAAATCTGAACATTGAGATTATATTATTATTCGTTATACTCTCCAGACTTGAGATATTCTCGAAATCTGGAAAATTTTGTCCGTCCGTGAGCACGAATACCTGAAGACGAAATGTATCACTGTAACTGAATAGGGTAGGTCTGTCGGTTTGAATATCTGGACTCTTGTTTACCTGAACAGTGTATGCTCCAATTTTTTGAATATTTGAAATTTTCGGATTTTTGTTACAAGATGTATCAAAAGTAGGTAGCTTAAAACGATAACATCCGTCCGTGAGCACGATGACTCTCGATAGGAAAGAGCTTGAGAACTGAATGGGATAGGTAAGAGGGTTTGAATATCTCGGCTTATTTAGTTAATCGGACAAACCTGCTCAGTAGTTTGAATATTTTTCATCAAGCTGTTTCATTATCCTCACTAGTTCTAATTTGAACATACAGGGTGGGCCATCCATAACTTTGCATCCTGAGGTTTGAGCTTTGGAATGTAATAACGAAAAAACGCTCGGAGTTGGTCAATTTTTGTAGAGAGGGAAGAAAATTGTGCTCAAATCAGTTTCATATCACTACCCCTTTGGTCGCAACCCCTAACAGCTCTCGTTCTTAATAGGGAAAATGGGTCGAGCAGCTGACAGAAGTTTTAGGACATTTCGTCAATGACTCTGCTTCAAGTACAATAAAAATGGAAGAAATGTATTGGGTTCCTCGTACCACTGATAATCCTTTATGAGATGAGATTGCTCAACGAAATGAACGAACTTGACTTTGATCACCGCTTACAATTTTGCGAAACCATGGGTGATACGATAAGTAAGGATCTGGACAGCCATTTTGAATGTCTGCTTCTCCAATGAATGCTCTACTTATTCGAATGGATCTATAACAGTCACAACTGTCCATATTGGTCTTATACCAACCCAAGACTAAAGAGAGATTCACACTCGGTATCCTGAAAAGCCGAATGTCTAGGTCGGTATCGAGGTCGGTATATATGGCGACAATATTGTGGGCCCTTTTTTCATGCACGGCAATCTCAATGGTGATAATTACTTAGACCTCTCAGAAAACGGATTTGTAACTGTAATCAATAGCATGGTTATTTAGGATTACGTTTAAAAAACACTGCAAAATTGGAAAATTTGTGACTACAAAACTTAAGGATGTAGTTTAGGGTATCAATTTTCAACATTTTCAAAATTATACCTATTACCACTTAACCAAGTGATATAGTATTTTTTTATTTTTGCTAGAACTGGTATAACCTAGCATTTCGCCCAGTAACCGCTTGACGTTGAGTTTTTCAGGTCATCACATTAAGATGAAAATGTCGAGCTTAGTCAGCTTGACATACAACATGAGGACATGTTCAATTTCCTAAACTGACTTCCTTTAATCACATGCACAATGCAAGTTTACGTCCAACTTGAATATACTTATACCGGGTGGCCCACCACTCACTCACTGCTCATTTTGAGGGTATACATGAAGATATTTCAGTATTCCCTTTATGTAATGTATGTATTTTGATCAGAAGCATAATTTAAAATAATTTTCATATATTTAGGTTTTACAATAAAAGGAAAGAGATCAAAGTTACTCTAGTACTATTTCATGAATCATCTAAACGTATTTTATATTTCTAGCATACAGGTTATTTTAGCGTTATTTGCCATAATGCCATAAATGTCTCGTATCAGTAGTGTTGGAAGGAATATGCAAAATGTTTTAGAATGAAATATTTGAAATAAGTAGGGAAAATTTGGAATTATAATAAATTATTATAAATTGATTGCATTTCTGTTGAGTTTTGAATTTGATTGTTTGTCTTAATCAAGTTCAAAATATAAACAAATTCAAAATATTGAATTATTGTTTGGGTTATAACCATCATCTCTTGTTTTCGTTCTCTCCAAGGTTTCGACAGACATCTTCTGACGTTTTCAAGGCAAAATATTAGCTTTTAAAAAAGCTGAGTTCAGAAAAATTATTCAACCTTTCAATTTGAAAACGTCAAATTGACAGATTATGAGAACTAGATAAAATTGAATTGGGACTTATCGGTGGTTTGAAGATTTCTTTAAGTTATTTCGAAGAATCAGCGTCCAAACTTCCGGTAACTCAATTGATGATGTACTTGAGGGATCGAGAGCGATATTCATGTTCGAAGTAACATAAAGAAATCTTCAAATAACAGATAAGTCCCAATTCAATTTCCTAGTTCTCATAATCTATCGATTTGACGTTTTCAAACTGAAAGGTTGAATAATTTTTCTAAACTCAGCTTTTTAAAAGCTAACATTTTGTCTTGAAAACGACAGAAGATGTTTGTCGAAATGTTGGAAAGAACAAGAACAAGAGATGATGGTTATTGCCCAAACAATAATTCAATACAAGTTCCATCATCTAAAATTTCTCGTCAACAAATTTAAAATACCCAGAGAAAGGAAGGGTAGACTTGGATATCTTTTGATAAAATGCTCATTTTTCTTTTCAAAATCTCAAGAAAGTTCTCCATATAATGAAGATTTCATGTGAAAAACATCAGGCAAAAGAAAATAAATTTATTTGGGCAAACGAATATTAAGTGCGTAAATTCAATGCAACGAACAGAAAACTTATTTGAAACAACTACATAATAACTTACATAAAAAGGATCGAATGTGACTTTTGCAACACTTGAGAACTAAAACAATGATGAAACTACATGAAATGAAAAAACAGAAACATCAAGAAATATCACAAGAAAAGATAAATTTGTAATTTATATAAATTGCTCGAGCGATCCCACATTTTATTTCAACATATCAATTGATTTTCATTTTCTAAATTAGTAGGAGTATTTCAATCTGATCTCATAAAATTATTCTACGTGAAATCAAATGACCCCTCTGAATATTTTCCAACATTACGACTTTTTATGTATTATGGCAACGTTGCATGATGCCCACTTGAATGAAAAACAGTATACGGGTACCAACTGAAACCAAAAGTGAAAAAAAATATACGGATGCAAAGTGATATCATATTTGGGCCGGACGGCAAGACATACCGCAAAAGAAGCGCCCGATATACACGAAGTATACACGAGGATTTCATACCACACCCTTTTTGGGCGGATGTCAGTTAGTTCGCCATCTGTATATATATATATATATATACATCCAGACATCATTTCTGCGTCATTCAATGATACTATCATCATTGCGTCCACTAGAAAGCTTCGTGTATATCGACATCTGTTCAGCCGAATGACGTTGGCAACACCACATAATCATTTTGCGAGTTTCAGTTCTCAGTATACTTGAAAAATGAAGGAGACAAATTTTTCTCAATTCTACCAGCAACCTTGCGTCCTTACAGAACACCATCGTTTCTGCATCCGTATATTTATTTGAACATTATCTAGTTATTTCTGCGTCCATACGCTAATATACATGTCAACTATTCCGACAATTCTGCACAGGCGGTGTTGCCAAATTCATGATTGAATTTTCATTGTTGAATCTACCTACTCACTGTCCGTGACATTCCATTCGAAGGAACGCTAACCAATATTGCTGTTTAATTTGTAGCTTTTTCCTTTTTCGCCACTTTGGATATAGGAGCAGTTAGCATATGAAGGAATGACAATTTTTAAGCGAAAGCACAAGTTACATGTTGTTTGTAAGAAATGCTTGTCGTACCGGGTTGAATCATATTGATTTTGAATTAAATTGGACATATAAAAATTTAGAAAGCACTGACGTGAGGTCAGATTGCTTTGGCGCTTTGGTTGAGTTACTTGCGAGTAAATATTCAAACCATAACAAATCTATAAGCACTCTGATCACGTGAACAATAGTCTTTTTCCCGTACTATGGGACAATGTGATGCAAATATGAACGCCTAATGAATGAACAAACCTATATCTCAAATTAAAAATAACTACTCATAATTTTCCCCAAGTTTTGTGCGAAGCTATAATTCCTTCCCC
This sequence comes from Micraspis discolor, assembly GCA_030674115.1. NCBI lineage: Eukaryota > Metazoa > Arthropoda > Insecta > Coleoptera > Coccinellidae > Micraspis > Micraspis discolor. The sequence goes on from JARTUT010001350.1 coordinate 52,084, forward strand.
TAAAAACTTACGTCTGTGCTTTTCTGAATTTTGACAACGTATATTATTTCAGCCACCGAGATGGAATTTATCTCTATGATTTCCCGTTAGGAAAAATTTTGATAAACATTACGCCAACTGACACTGATTAATGAGCCCAGCATTTGTTAATCGAATATCGATCTGTGATGGCCATCGTTCAAAGAAAATCATCGGGACGTATGTCATTTCTCTTTCTCTTGAGTAAATTAAAAAATGATCATATCTTTAGATGGAAAAGAGCTGCGACAATGAAATTTGAGGGTAAGTAAGATATCGATCACGTCAATTTATATACTAATTTTTATTGAAACTGAAAAATATCTTATGAGGTAGTGAGGATTAAAAATTTTTTTTGGGAATTTTTGAAAATTTTCTAGCGTGACAATTTCTGCGGAATTTTTGAGCTGTCTTTTTGCAGCCTCCTCAACAATATTTCAAGTATCAATTTGATCGGATGGATATTCTAGTAGTTATTGAGGAAACAAAATTTCAGATGCTCATAACTACTGAACCATCCGACGGTTGGGCCCAATAATAAAATTGACCGAGATATTTGGACAATTAACCTATTCTGAAAATATGAAAACTCAAGCTGATTCTTTTTGATGCTATATATATATATATTTACAGCCCACCTGTAAACTTGCGTCCGTACATTACGATTTTTACATGTAATTCTGCGTCCACCGCATTGCTGCGTCCGTATACGGACGCAGAAATGAAGTCAATGTTAAACGCTCTGTTATGACGTCATCGTTTGTTTCGTTATAATACGGCGAGGACGTCCCAATGATGAAATCGTGGACTTTTTCTGAATATTGTAGTTCGAACAATTTCCATTTGCGGCGCTGCAGTCGCTCAGTGTATATTAGAAATTCATATTACTGTCACACCAATCCGACATTGGTGCTTCAAAACCGGCAACACTGCATTGGGTATTGCTTACGATCAAACCGATATTTCTGCGTCCTTTAATGATTTCCAGATGCGGGTTGTTTACGCTTTTTATATCGAATGATTCAAGGTCATTGAACAACTGCAGTAAAGAAGTTTTGTTCTTATGAACTCGAGTCTCGAGAATAGAATAATTGAGATCTATGATGAATCCCACTTTGCACATCGCGTCGCTTCAGGACACTTGGAGATCGAATGAGATATTCCTTGTATGATCAAGATGAAACTGATGTTACAATAATCTTGAAAGAAATGGTGGAATTTTTAAATAAGATTCGGCATCATTAGCATAGAATTACTTTGGTTAACTGAAATGACCGATTCAATGAAAATTGATCATGATTGATCATTTATTCATTCAATACAGATTCGTCAACTAACTTGCTTTATGGTCTACATTATATTATGTTGAGTTATTTTCCGAAGAATGAATTGAATATATGAAGACACTTTTTTGATGAATGAATGAATTTCCTCATTGACAGGTGATCATTTCTTATGTAGGTATTTTTTGTGATTTGAATATTTTCTAACAACACCGCAGATTTCGCTAGCCCTCAGTTCTTGAAATTATTCAATTAAATTTCTTGATATGATAAAATATTTGATTGTCACGAAAACCACCCATGACTCAAAGGTCGAGTCGCCCTCGCAGTAAGGAGATAAACTGTAAAAAATTTCATTAGTTTTGTGAGCAAATCATCATACTGATTAATTTCGAATAGGATCAGTTAGAACTTTCAATAATTCATTGTTTCACAATATCTAATAAATTGGGAAATATAACTTGTTTTCCTGAAATATTTTTCGATTGCTATCTCCAAGAGAATATCAATGCACAAAGCGTACTGAGACTGAATCTAAAAATTTCCTCAAAACCAATGTGACATTTCCATATCTTAGCCCGGTCGCAGCAGGAGCCAGAGATAGTTTTGTTGACCAATTTTAACCTTAGCCATAATTTTTGTGAATAGACACATTTGGCTGGATTGTAAAGCATAGTGATTGTCAGCTAGGACACTAGGCAGCGGAGGGTTTATCGACCTGATCATCAAAAACACGTAAAGAAATTAGTTTAAGAAATTTAACTCTGCTGAAATTTATAGAGATGATGGTTTATACAGGGTGTCTACTATAATAGGTACCAAACTTCAGTAGGTGATAGTACAAGTTATTTGCAATAAAAAATGTCCTAAACACTTTTTCGAAAAGTTTATAGTTATCGAGTTATTTAACACTTCTTGGTTTTTCGAAACTTTTTGCTTTACCCTTTAAAAACAAGAATATTTCTGTTATTCTTACAGCTACATCAAATCTGACCATATCATCGCAGAGGGCAGTAAAGGCGCTATAAAATAGGTAGTTACTAATGTTAAAAAAATGTTTTATACCGGGTGTAGTAAAAGGGTATATGTAAAAATTGAAAACAGTGCAAACTTAGTGGTATTTTCTTGTAAGCTGTACCATAGAAAATTGGTGAATAAGTAGTGGTTTTTTCTCTACGAAAAATTAGTACATGTAATAGACTTTTAAACGGTATATCAACTTTTCACTTAACTTTTTGTTTTTCCAACAATATCACTGTTTTAATTCAGAAAAACATAAAATTCAGAAACGCAAATTTTATAACAATTCATCTTTTTCGTACAGAATCCACACCCTTTCGAAGTTCATTAGGTTTTCGATGCATTGTATCACAACATTCCTGAATTCTGTTGATTAGTTCTTCTCGAACATTAATGCGATTTTTATAAAAATTTTTTTCAAAGTGCCCCAAACATAAAAGTCTAATGGGGTAAGATCGGTTCTTCTAGGTGGCCATCTCAAGGGACCATATCTTCCAATCCATTTCTCCCCAAAGCGTTGATTCATCCAGTCCCTCACAATTCGACTATTAAGGGCAGGGCATCCGTCCAGTTGAAAATAAAGTTGATATCTATCCGCTATGGAAATATCTTTAAGAATGTCAACCACGTTATTATTCAGTTAATTTGTGAATTCATTGGAATTGAGGTGATTGGGAAGTATTACGGGCTTGAATAGCCGCCAATCAGACGTTGACTCTTAATTCATGCTGATAATGAGATATAACAGTCGTATGTGGATTTTCCGTTTCCCACATATGGAAATTTCGTAAATATATTATTCCAATTTTACTGAATGTTACCACATCTGTCCATAATATTTGATCACATCCCTACTCTTCCAACTTATTTAGGTACCACCTATAGAATTCTAATGAGACCTCATCATCCACAGGTAACAAATTCTGGACTTTATTTAAATGATATGGGTGTATATTATTTTTCTTAAAAACTCTGTGTACTGTGGAATGGTAAAGCCCTAATGTGACACCAACACTCCGAGTGGGATCTTCTCTAATAGCGCGAAGTATTGCTGGTGCTTGCCTCCAGTGCTGAGCATTTCGACCACCTCTCAGAAACTTCACTTTTTTCAAAATGGGAAGGTGCCTCATCATGTTGCAAAATCCTTCCTCTGATTAATATGGAAGTTATTTAATGTCTGAATCTAATTCCATCTATGATAAATATTTTCTAAAAAAATCAGGCAAAATAAACAGCATCAGTAATTCTTTCTCGAAAGCAATCTGGACTGACCGAATGTTCATTGTAGATTCCACACTAAACGTGAACACTGGAGCGTATTTAATGATTTCTTTGCTTGCTGAAGAAAACATTTTGTTGAAAATATCCCGGCGGATTATTGTTCCATATTTTTTAGTTCGGTAAAATGAACAGGAGTTCTGGAAGTGATTAAATCAAATCAGACTCATCTTTAGCTGTTATATACAGTGTATTTTTGAATTTTTTATATGAAGTGTAAAATTTATTATCATGTGGATATGGAAATATTGTAATAGTCGTCTTTCAACTTATCATAAAAACCGTACGAAATTCGTGCCATCCAAACTAAGAAAAGATCTCTACTCAGTGTTTTCCGCATTTAAGATTTTTTTTTCAATATTGTATCTCATATTTCCCACCTGGCACATAAATTGAAAATTTTGAATACAAGCCTGCAAGTTTTTTTCAATTTTTTGCCAATTTGATGGAGAATATGTATTGTAACAAGCTTCATATTTGTCAACCATCAAGCAGAAAATTTGCCATTTTTACGAAGATTTGAGAGTTTATAGTTTCAGCATTTTTCAGAGAACACCATGTGACTCTGAAACATTTAAACCCACAATCCTCACTCAGGTTTAGGTCCTCTATCTCTATTTAGCCGTTGTCTTTCACGAGACTACACACCCTGTATATGTTTTTTATTCATTCAATTGTTTCGTCTTCAGTTGAGGAATTTACTCTTCAATTCTTTTACTTGATTTTTTGGCGCTCTTGTTCATACTAACAAAGTGCCTATCATTTTGTCCGAATGTCTGTAATTTTGGAATATCGAGCCGAAAATGGTCTCAATCGATTGGGTTCGACTCCTGATGAAGAATTCGTGGCGAAAGTTGAGTCTGTCCGACCGGCCGGCACTATCCTCTCTAGCATCAAAGGAATCAGCTAGAGTTTTCATATTTTCAGAATAGGTTAATTGTCCAAATATCTCGGTCAAGTTCGTTATTGGGCCAAATCCGTCGGATGGTTCAGTAGTTATGAGCATCTGAAATTTTGTTTCCTCAATAACTATACTAGAATATCCATCCGATCAAATTGATACTTGAAATATTGTTGGAGGAGGCTGCAAAAAGACAGCTCAAAAAATTCCGCAGAAATTGTCACGCTAGAAAATTTTTCAAAAATTCCCAAAAAAAAAATTTTGAATCCTCACTACCTCATAAGATATTTTCGGATTTCAATAAAAATTCGTAAATAAATTGAGGTGATCGATATCTTACTTACCCTCAAATTTCATTGTCGCAGCTCTTTTCCATCTAAAGATATGATCATTTTTTTAATTTACTGAAGAGAAAAGAGAAATGACATACGTCCCGATGATTTTCTTTGAACGATGGCCATCACGGATCGATATTCGATTGACAAATGCTGGGCTCATTAATCAGTGTCAGTTGGCGTAATGTTAATCAAAATAATTCCTAACGGGAAATCATAGAGATAGAATTCCATCTCGGTGGCTGAAATAATATACGTTGTCAAAATTCAGAAAAGCACAGACGTAAGTTTTTAGGGGAAGGGAATTATAGCTTCGCACAAAACTTGGGGAAAATTGTGAGTAGTTATTTTTAATTTGAGTTATAGGTTTGTTCATTCATTAGGCGTTCATATTTGCATCACATTGTCCCATAGTACGGGAAAAGACTATTGTTCACGTGATCAGAGTGCTTATAGATTTGTTATGGTTTGAATATTTACTCGCAAGTAACTCAACAAAAGCGCCAAAGCAATCTGACCTCACGTCAGTGCTTTCTAAATTTTTATATGTCCAATTTAATTCAAAATCAATATGATTCAACCCGGTACGACAAGCATTTCTTACAAACAACATGTAACTTGTGCTTTCGCTTAAAAATTGTCATTCCTTCATATGCTAACTGCTCCCTATATCCAAAGTGGCGAAAAAGGAAAAAGCTACAAATTAAACAGCAATATTGGTTAGCGTTCCCTTCGAATGGAATGTCACGGACAGTGAGTAGGTAGATTCAACAATGAAAATTCAATCATGAATTTGGCAACACCGCCTGTGCAGAATTGTCGGAATAGTTGACATGAATATTAGCGTATGGACGCAGAAATAACTAGATAATGTTCAAATAAATATACGGATGCAGAAAGGATGGTGTTCTGTAAGGACGCAAGGTTGCAGGTAGAATTGAGAAAAAATTTGTCTCCTTCATTTTTCAAGTATACTGAGAACTGAGACTCGCAAAATGATTATGTGGTGTTGCCAACGTCATTCGGCTGAACAGATGTCGATATACACGAAGCTTTCTAGTGGACGCAATGATGATAGTATCATTGAATGACGCAGAAATGATGTCTGGATGTATATATATATATATATATATATATATATATATATTATTATTATTTTTGGTTTTCTCCATCGTATCGATGGGTTATTATTAGCTAATCTACGGGTCAGTACCAAGTAGATTAGCGTTCTGATTGTGACAAAAATGATCGGGTAATGTGACATGTGTTAAGAATAACTGCTTTCTGCATGAGTGGTAATGTTCGTTCTATGTGTAGAAGGGTCAGATGGTATTCCAGCTTGTCGTGAACCATGCCTGTGGCCGTGATGACTAGCGGATGGATGATAACTGAGTCATATCTCCACAGTTCTTTCATTTCTTCAGCGAGATCAGAGTATTTGTTAATTTTCTGACCATATGCATTTTGAATATTGTGGTCTTGGGGTACAGTAACATCAATCAAATGAATTGTTTTCGTTCCTTGTCCATCAAGATGAGGTCCGGTCTGTTTGCTCTGATAGTTCGGTCAGTCTGCACAGGTCGATTCCAGTATAATCTAGTGTTTTCATTATCAAGGACTTCTTCTGGCTGATACCTGTAATATGGAGGCAAGGGATTTTCCAAGAGTAACGTGTTTCGGGCTAGTTGCTGATGAGCAATCTTCGCTATGTCATCATGTCTTTTTGTGTATTCTCGATTTGCAAGTGTGGTGCATGCTCCAATAAGATGTTCTATTGTCTCCGATTGTGTTCCGCAAAGTCTGCATTTGTCGTCTATCAATTCCTTGAGGATATACTTCCGGTAATTACGTGTGGCTATAACCCGGTCTTGTATTGCTATTATAAAACCCTCTGTCTCTCCGTATAACTCTCCTCTTTGCAGCCATTTATTGGTTGAGGAGTAATCCACGCTCAAGCTAGAGAGCAAATAATAATAATATTATTATTATTATTATTATTATTATTATTATTATTATTATTATTATTATTATTATTACATACTCACTAAAGAGTTTTTATATATTGATATTAAGGAATACGAAAGAATTGAATTGAATAAAAAAAATTGTTTATTCAAAATTTTTGGGTAAAGTTTTGAAATAGCTAGCTATCAATAAAATATTCTTTTAATTGAAAAAATTAATTTGATGTTCCACTAAATTTTTTTTGATTCTTTGACTTTTTAGGGAGCGAAGATGGTACCGGGCCGCAGTAGTTCATAAGCTGATGAAAATTGCCGCAAAGACTATTATATCAGTGTTGATTAAGATAGTGCCATCATCCTTTCAAAACTCCTGAAATTCTGAGCTAAATTCCTCGCGCTGTCAGTGAAATAATGTAGATTGACCTCCAACATTCTCATCGAATTTCAAATGCCCTGAACCCCCTTTTGAAGAACTATCTCTCTGAGGGATGGATTAACATCTGCCATCCAAATGCTATTGTTGAACCATCTGTGTAATAATTATTATAACGAGGCGCCCTTTGGCTGTCCCCGCTCACCATAAGGTCCTTACCACAAGGCACAGACGGTACAGGTAGACAGACTCTGTGGGAGATCACAAGGTGAAAAATTGGTAGACGCGTGCCGTTTGAGACGTAAAATAATATGGAATTGGCTATCGAATGTAGTTTGTTGATACAGGGCTCCTTAGTTAGAAGTACCCACCATCAGTAACTCAACAGCGCATCAGAAATTATGAGAACAGACAGGTCGATTTTTGATGACAAGATGGCATGATTTGGGATATAAACCTTGTTTCTACTAACAACCCCCCGGAGAGGATTGCAATCACTTCAGGAAATAGAATAAGAAAAGTAGGCGGTTTTTTAGCACAAATGTATGCATGAATCAAATTTGTGTGAACCTGGTGTTTATGTTAATGTGATGAATATACACAAAATTACAGCCTACTTTTTTTGGAATTATAGCACCTATAAAATTAAATGAAACAGAGATGTTTTAATTGATCTTATCATATTGTATATTGTATAATTTGTCATCAACATTTACATGATATGTCAACTAGAGTCGTAAGAATTTTAATAACTTCCAAATATAAATTAATATTGTATACAAAAAAAAACATTTTATTTAACGGAACAACACTTTTAAGTATCAGGACATGGCATATAAATCACCATGCAAAAATTAGTCAATACTATAAAATACACCCTTTATTAAAATTGATTTAACACTGGATTTTTTTTTGCTGAATTCATAGATTATAAGTATCCGGGAGAGTATTATAAAGTTTAATAGATAGCTACAAACAGGAGTCCTGTGTGCGTGTCGGACGATATCTTGGGATGGTAAATTGGATTTTCTTGTTGGGTAACTATGCAGATATTCTTGCCTTAAGTAATCCCGTTTTTCCTCATGGAAATAACAGACACAGGCCAATATATAGCTACATAGAATGGTGAGTATTCCATACTTTCTGTCAATGGTCTTCAACTCACAACTTGGCTAACTCCCCCCAGCGCTCTTATAGCCTATTTCTACCTCAAAAACTTCCTTGACGTTTCTCTCGAACTTTCCCAGATCATTATGCCTAATCTGGCAAGTCTGTTGAAGTACGCAAAATAGGTAAGTACTGCCTCTAACACTTCCAATATTGATTTTATTCTTCTGGTCATGTAGATCGCTGTGGACAGCTTTGAGCCGAGGTCATCGACATGGAGGTTCCAATTCAAGGCCGAATCAACCGTGAAATCTAAAAGACGTATATGCTCCAGAAGTGCGTTCTTTGTGGTAAGTAGAATTTTTGTGTTTTTCCTAGATTGATACAGAATCCATTTACAGAAAACCAGTTCGCAGCATCAATCGCTCTCCAAAATATCTCGAACAAGACGTAGCATTGCAGGAGTAATGTTACGAGATTCTGTAGCAATTCGTGCTATATAGTATTAGTAATAGTAATAGTAATTTATTAATTCCAAAGTATTACATCACGTATAAAACTGGAACAAGTCAAATGAAAAATAAAAATTACAAATTATTGACTTCTGCAATATACCCTAAATTCCTCTAAATTATAGGGCTCGCATTTCAATATCAGATCATACATCTTGAAATTCACTAAACTGGCAACTTTTCTTAATTCAGGTGGTAAAACATTGTTCAAACTGATGGCCATGTATTGTACACTTTTCTCTCTCAAAATTGTTGTATGAGCTTGGTACATTTTAAGGAAAAATTATCTTTGTATTATTGAAATTTTTATACACCTTAAAGTATTCACTATGTTTTCTAAAAAAATACAGAACCTTATAAATATACAAACCATAAACAGTAAGTATGTTATTTGACTTAAAAATTCCTCTACATGATTCCCGGTAACCCATCTTAAGCATAGATCTTATAGCTCTTTTCTGTATAATAAAAATAGACTCTACATGAGATGATGTTCCCCAGAATATAATTCCATAAGATATTGCAGTATGAAAATTTGCACAGTAAACTAGCTTAAGTATATCTGATCTTATTTGATTTCTTAGCATAAAAAGGGTATAACAAGCAGAATTCAATTTACTCTTTAGATTTTCAATATGTGGACCCCACTTCAGATGCTTATCAAGTCTGAGACCCAAGAACTTATGATGTATATGATCGTCTAATCTGCAACTCCGGTTTTATAAGATTGTGATTTCAAGTATAGTGGGCCCTTTCGGCCTATCTAACATCCAGGAATCCTACTATTGTATCTCACCTGACCTGCAACGTGCGGCGGAGCTGCGTCCTGCTGAAAGCGTAACTCTTCTACTGAAAGGTTTTCATTTTCCTCCAAAGCTTCAGTGATTAGTAGATCTATCATATTTTCGAGCAAATCCGGATACACATCGCCAGTAAGATTTCCAAAAAGGACGAAACTTAGCCAGCTTCAATATTCTATGGAAACATACCCTTGATCCTTCAACACTATGCTACATCGTCCAATGAAATCGCTCAATTTTTGAAAACGGACCAATAGAAACAAACTGTATCTGAAAACACTCAACCTCACAGTGTTTTCACTTTTAGAAATTTGTTTTTATCAAATGGCTAATTTGCATAGGAATATTAATACGTCCGGATAGCTTTGGCCGTGAGTGGAAGTAGCGGTCGTCATGGTTACGATAAACAAGCAGTTGTTAGCGATAACTTCAACAGCACATTTGGCAGTTCTGTCAGTTTATTTTCGTATTTTACTCTAAAGTAGATAAAAATGGAACGTTTTGGGAATTGTAATATTACTTCAATTGAGGAAAGTGTGAAGAAAAGTGTGCCGCTTAATACAGTGAAGTCAAGATCCTACATTTGGAAACAATTTGAAGAATTCTGTGCTGCCCGGGAATACCTTGTAAATGAAAAAGAGTTTGTCAGAGCTCAATAATATTATGCTAGACTGGGCTTTCAATCTGAAGAAAAGAGATGGATCAGACTACAAGGAAAATGTCGTAAAAACCTTGTGGAATAATACTGCCAAACAGCTGCAGGAAAAATTCTATTCTCCATTCATTCCGAATGAGGCGTTAGGTTCGATCCATTCACAGACGTGGCTTTTAAAATGGCGCGAGATGCACTAAATGCCAAAAGGCGTATTTTGCAAGTAGACCCTGAGAGAAGAAAAGTTAGTGCCAAGGCGCTGTCCCTGGAGCAACACAGAAAGATGGTCAACTTATGTAAAGAAGATAATCCAGACGATTTGAACAGAAAATTTTATTTTATTGCTGCATTGGAGCTTGCTTGACGCGGAGGAGAGGGTTCATCATGCCTAATTTCGCATTTCCAATTCGAAATTGAAAACGATGGTAATCCCACGGGCCGAATTGCCTACAATCCGATATTTTCTAAAACAAGACAAGGTGGTGCCCAAAAATGTGTGGAAACGAAATGGCTGACTCCCAATATTGAAGAAGATATTTGCCCGGTGAGGTTATATAAGCTACTTGTATCCAAAAGAACTGCAATCATAACCACTGAAAGACTATTCCTTACTCCACATAAGAATTGGAAATATGGTTCATGGTTCAAAAACTCCCCAGTCGGTCCCAAAACGATAGCTAAATGGACAAAAGAATCGGCAGAACTCATTGGCATCAACACAACCAAGTCGAAGATAACCAACCACTCGCGTCGAGCTACTGCTGTCAGCCAATTAACCAAATCAGGGATTGGCGAGGAACAGCTGATAAAGATAACAGGCCATTCTTCTGCAGCGTCATTGAAACCGGATCTCCAACTGGTCCAACAACATCACAAAAAAATAATCACAGCCATAAGGAATGAAAAATGTCCTTCAAGAAACAACATCAGTATCTACTTCATCATTCGAAAATAATGCTCGTAATGTGTATAATAATTGTACTATGGATAATTATTATTTTGAGAATAAAGATGAATAATTTGTTGTTATGCTTCTATCTGGTTATTTTTAATAAAAAACTATTTTTTATTTCGTTTGATTTATATTGTTGAATGATCTTTCCAAATACCACACGAGATTCGATTTTTTTTTGAGAGAACTATGTCGTTTTTTGAAAATTATACAAATTTCACTCAACAAAGTGATCCGGAAATACCACTCGCCTTCAGCTCGTGGTATTTTAAGGATAACTTTGTTTCCTGAAATTTAAACGCATAATTCTCAAAAAACAAGAGTGTTCTGAAAAAATTCTCACCTCTAGTGGTATTACCCTTGAATATTCAGTTTCCTGTGACTTCATCCACATTTTTCCCACTCGGCCATTAGTTCACTAATTCATCCATTTCATTTTCGCCCGTAACAATATAAGTGCGAATAGGTTTTTTGTTTGCGATTATTGATCCTGTTATCCCGAATTCATGTACGAATGAATGATGAACGAATTATTAACATTTTCATCAGGATGTCGTTTATTGAAATTCCTCGCAAAAGCCATAGGACAGTCATTGTTTTGGCAATGAATTTTCAACATTTCTTTACTGACCTCCAACTTGTGAACCATTTTCTAATTTGTATTGAGAACTGATGAAACCTCTAATAATTCTGCAACCAGAATACTGAAACGAAATTTTCTGAATGCTATAATCTCATTTAGTATGGCCTGGCAGTGCAGATTCTGATAAACTTGAGGAGAAAAAAAGGATTCCACACTTTTTAATCACCATATTTTCGCCTGCATTACACTGATAAACGATCAACGTTTATGAAACCCAGCATTAATCTTTCATTCAAATGCTTAAATGATGGTAGCAGGATCAAAAAACGGGAAAATGATACTATGTCCGTTCGCCGACGTTTCGGAAATAAATTTTTCCATCTTCAGGGCTAGACTAAACAATTGTACCCTCCCATTATCCTCTATATAAATAATATAGTGTCCAAAACCAGTGGCAGCGTAAAGGGGGGGGCGGTGGGGGCGGTCCGCCCCGGGTGCCAAGCATCAAGGGGTGACAAAGAAATGCCAACTCTGTCACGCAGATAGTAGCCGCTGGCGAAGTGAAGGAATCATTTCTAGGGTTCTTCCCTATAGCTGGAAAGACTGCAATCGAACTTACGGAAAATATCCTTGCGCAGTTAAAGAGTGATAACTTGGACATTCATCTATGTCGGGCTCAAGGATATGATAACGCTGCAACCATGGCAGGAGTTCATGGTGGTGTGCCATCTATCATTAAAGAACACAATCCTAAAGCTTTGTTTATGCCTTGTGCTAATCATTCGCTAAATCTATGTGGGGTGCACTCTTTCATGAGTGTTAGTTCAAGTGTAACATTTTTTGGAACAGTAGAAAGAGTTTACACGTTCTTTTCGTCATCCACACATAGATGGGAAATTCTAATGAAAAGTGTAGGCGTATCGGTCAAAAGACTAGTAGAGACAAGATGGAGTGCTCATCACGATGCTGTTAAGTCATTGAAGAATAATTTTGAGAAACTTGTATCAACACTCGAAGAGATGTGAGATCTCAGAAGCAGCAGAGAAAACGTCGATACAAGAGAAGCAGCATCCACACTCTTACCAGCTTTATGTGACTTCAGTTTTTTATGCTACCTCTCTTTTTGGTGTGAAATCCTAGAAGAAGTTAATCAGACACAAAAGTATATCCAAATATCTGGACTATCGCTGGAAAAGTGTGTTATAAAAATTAAAGCCCTAAAAATTTTTCTTCAAACTCAACGTATACAAATAGTGGAAAGAGCTATTTCCTACGCAACTGAGAAATGTGAGGACTTGGATATCTCCGTTGAAAGAAGAGGAAGGAGGAGATTCCGAAAACGAATGCCAGGAGAAATGTCCCAAGATGTTGGACTAACATTGCCAGAAGAGTTGCATAGAGCTATGTTAGAATGTCTTGATAGATTTTACGAAGAACTAGAGCATCGCTACAAAGCAATGGATGATATTCTCATAACATTTGATGTTGTTCAGTCTGAAACTCTACTTACGTCAACAGAAGAAGAACTTTGTGATAAAGTTCCAAATCTTACAAAAATCTATGATGAATTTTCTGCAGAGGACATTATTTTGGAGTTTTTTCGACTGAGGCGCCACTTGGAAGCCGCCAGCATTTCTCTTCAAGAAGCGATCCAATGGACTACCTTGGATCTTCTGAAATTTATTGTAAAATGGGACTATTCTGAGTCTGTTCCATGTCTAGCTCTATGTCTAACATTTTTTTTTACTATTTGTGTTTCAGTGGCTACTTGTGAAAGAAGTTTCTCAAAATTAAAGTTAATAAAATCTTACTTAAGAACTACAATGAGCCAAACACGACTTTCCAGTCTATCCATATTGTCCATTGAAAAGGAGAGGAAAGTAAATTTTGATAATGTCATTGAGTATTTTAGCAAAATAAAGTCACGTAAACACGTTTAATATTTGTCGTTTTATTTTGAGGGTGCTCGATAGAAAGTCGCCCCGGGTGCCAACCTATGCTACGCCGCCACTGTCCAAAACACAAATGGTATTGGTTCGGATCAAGTTGTAACTTGAAAGATATCTTAATTAGGTTAAAATAACAAGACTCGCAAAATTTCGTTGAAATCAAGAGGCTAGAAAATTTTCAAAAAATTCCGAAAGAAAAATTTTTCAATACTTTATATATCATATGATATCGGACTTATTTTAACAAAAATGTATGCATGAATGATGTCATATCTCATATATTCTCAAATTTGTCGTAGCTTCTTTTCACTTGAAGATATGATATCATTTACTTAAGAGAAAAAGAGAAATGACAAAAAGCCCTTCAAAGCTAAAAATGCTCGATGCTTTCAATGATACGTATTCGATTGACATGAGTCGGGCTTAATCAGTATCAGTTGGGGGGAATTGTTCGAAACGGTTCATGTAGGTGAAATAATGTATGTTGTCAAAATTTAGAGAATCACTGACGTAGGTTTTAAGGAGAAGAAAATTTATGTGTCGTATAAACTATGAGTAGTTATCATATTTTTAATTTGAGATATAGGTTTTTTCATTCATTTTCAAGTTTTTCAACTGAACATAGTGCTTTTAGATTAGATTATTTAATCCCAAGTAGCTAATAAGAGCGCTAAAGCTATCTGACCACACGTCAGTGCTACCTAAATTTTTTCTTCAAAGTTGATGTTGTCAAACTCCTCTGACATCTATTGTAGCGAATCGCAAAGTAAACTTTATTTTTATTATCTTTATAGAACTCGTTCCTTTCATATGACCTGCCATCTCGTGTCTCAATAAGTAACTCTTGGCGGTTTGAAAAAACTTCGAATTTCGCAAATCCTCTGACTTAAAACGAAAAGTGGGAAAATGTTACATCCTGTATAAAAAAAGATAAATAAGCAGGTCTAGTTATATCGATCAGGCATCTGATCCTGGATATTCATTATCGGCGAGGCGATTGCAAGTGCATTGTGTGTTGCATAACATCTGAGTCGTTTGAAAATTATTAAATTTAGCAATATCGAACTGGTCCTTATTAATTAATATAGGAGTTATAAAATAGTTATATGAGATATGTAAGTAATAGAAAATTGTAAAAGGGATCCTGGTCTAGCTATATTGATAAGGCTGTTGTAGAGTTCCCACTCCCGGGCGCGATCCTACTACTGCTCGACACGGGGACTTTTGGCTGCTGAGTTTCCTCCCTGGCCCGGTTCGCCCCTCCTTGGCTAACCTGGTCATCCCAAATTCCTTCAGGATGACCATATTGATGCCAAGCTTAGTGCGGACGCCCAGTCAACGTAGGAATCTCTACCACAGTGACCCTGATCTCAAACCATCCACAGAATCCGACCTCCAAGTAGCTGGATTACAGGAGACGCCACGCTCCCAGTCGATGGAAGTGACGCCAAATAATCTTTCTGTCTAGAGCATCTCAATTCTTAATTATTTATGATTTATATGTCAATGGTTTTTGCGCGCTTGTTCCTACTGGAACAGTATGCTATCATTATGCCCAATAGTCTGTAATTTTCGAATATAAAGCCGAAAATGGTCTCAACTCAATGTTTTCGATTTCCTGATGAAGATTCCTTGTCCAAAATCCTAATACTCTCTATCTTCTGAAAGAGATGAGCTAGAGTTTTCATATTTTCAAAAAAGGTTCATTGGCCAATTATCTCGATAAAGTTCGTTACTGTGCCAAATCCGTAGAATGGTTCAGCCCATATAAGCATTTGAATTTGGTTTCCTCAATAACTTGTAGAATATTCATGCGATCAAATTGTAACTTGAAAGTTGTTTGAATGAGATTGAAACGAATAAGTTTGCGAAACTACCATAAAATCATGAAAAAATTCTATAAAAATATATTGAAGATTTCATAAACATTCTCTAAGTTTTTTTTATGTAAGGGGGAAATAAAGTTTGTGGAGATTTTAATGGGAGAGTTGGAAGAGGGGACACAAAGGATGTACTGGGAAAATGTAGAGGAACGAAGAGAAATTACAATGGAACTAGGCTTTTGGATTATTGTAAAGTCAATGATGTGATTGTGAATAACATCCTCAAGCACGACTTATATCGGTAGTGAATCGATAAAAAAAATCCTAATTTCAAAATGAAAAAATATAAATGCGTTAAACAATTATTAACTTCGTAGCTGTTTATTTTCATTCATATTGAAATGTTCCACCAAAGTCCGTTCTTGCATTTATTTTGTCATGACTGGGAAATTTTTTATTACTCTGAATTTTTCACCCCTTTAAGATCAACCCCTATTTTTGCGCGCTTGTTTTAGTTCATTAAACTATTACAACAGCGTTCTAGCATATGTCCAACTGACCGTATACTGCCTATCTTGCGAAGGAGGTGAGCCAGAGTGTTCATATTTTTATAATAGATTAATTGTCCAAATATCTCGGTCAAGTTCATTATTGGGACAAATATTTCGAACAGTTCCGCAGTTATGAGCAATTTTTTTTGAAATTTTGTTTCCCATTAACTTCTTTAATATTCATCCGATCAACTTTTAACTTGGTATATGATTAAATGAAGTTGGATAGTGGAAGTCGATACACTATAAAATTTGATTACAAATTCTTAAAGACATTTTCAAACATGTCCTTGATATTTCACATGATTTTCGTCGAATCTCAACAAAAATTTGGGCATATAAAGAGGTTATTAACATCAGACATATTCTGAAATTTCATTATTATATCACGAGAATGTATATAAATTATCCATTTTAATGATAAAGTCACAAAAGTTTATAAAATAAATTGAAGAATGATTTTTTTGGACTTTGAGATAAATGCTTCACATCTAATGGGATAACATTGAATTTTGTGAATCGTTACTCCTAACTGCCATATATCATCCTTTTTTTTAGGAAAATATATCAACATTCATTGATATTGCAGTACAGTTTTAGAGAAATTATGTTATTTTATATGAAGATACTCTATTATTGAGATATAGATAATCATAAGTACGGCTTTACATCGTGTTTGAAGATTCAGTAGGAACAAGCGCGCAAAAACCATTGATATATGTATAAATCATGAGTAATTAAGAATTGAGATACTCTAGACAGAAAGATTATTTGGCGTCACTTCCATCGAAAATTCCAGGAAATCGAAAACATTGAGTTGAGACCATTTTCGGCTTTATATTCGAAAATTACAGACTATTGGGCATAATGATAGCATACTGTTCCAGTAGGAACAAGCGCGCAAAAACCATTGACATATAAATCATAAATAATTAAGAATTGAGATGCTCTAGACAGAAAGATTATTTGGCGTCACTTCCATCGACTGGGAGCGTGGCGTCTCCTGTAATCCAGCTACTTGGAGGTCGGATTCTGTGGATGGTTTGAGATCAGGGTCACTGTGGTAGAGATTCCTACGTTGACTGGGCGTCCGCACTAAGCTTGGCATCAATATGGTCATCCTGAAGGAATTTGGGATGACCAGGTTAGTTTGGGATGACCAGGTTAGCCAAGGAGGGGCGAACCGGGCCAGGGAGGAAACTCAGCAGCCAAAAGTCCCCGTGTCGAGCAGTAGTAGGATCGCGCCCGGGAGTGGGAACTTTACAACAGCCTGATCAATATAGCTAGACCAGGATCCCTTTTACATTTTTCTGTTACTTATATATCTCATATAACTATTTTATAACTCCTATATTAATTAATAAGGACCAGTTCGATATTGCTAAATTTAATAATTTTCGAACGACTCAGATGTTATGCAACACACAATACAATTGCAATCGCCACGCCGATAATAAATACCAGGGATCAGATGCCTAATCGATATAACTAGACCTGCTTATTTATCTTTTTTTTTATATATGATGTAACAATTTCCCACTTTTTGTTTTTATTATATATATCTAGTTCAATTACCATTTGACTCAAAGGCTATGGAACTCAAAATACTCTTCAGTCTTCCAATCGCTGCCCTGATAATGGAATCTGAAAAAAAAATGAGGATCAGATTCGTTGTTGCTAATCTGCCTAGTTTCCTCCGATTCGCAGTTCTTGATCCCGCCAGAGGATTTGCGTTTTTTCAAACCGCCAAGAGTTACTTATTGAAACACGAGATGGCAGGTCATATGAATGGAAAGAGTTCTGTAAATATAATAAAAATGAATTTTACTTTGCGATTCACTACAATAGATGTCAGAGGAGTTTGACAACATCAACTTTGAAGAAAAAAATTTAGGTAGCACTGACGTGTGGTCATATAGCTTCAGCGCTCTTATTGGCTATTTGCGATTAAATATTCTAATCTAAAAGCACTATGTTCAGGTGAAAAACTTAAAAATTAATGAAAAAACCTATATCTCAAATTGAAAATATGATTACTGCTCATAGTTTAGTACGAAGCATAAATTTCCTTCTCCTTAAAACCTACGTTAATACTTCTCTAAATTTTGACAACATACATTATTCTACCTACATGAACCGTTTCGATTAATTTCCCCCCAACTAATACTGATTAAGCCCGACTTATGTCAATCGAATACGTATCTATGAAAGCATCGAGCATTTTTAGCTTTGAAGGGCTTTTTGTCATTTCTCTTTTTCTCTTAAGTAAATGATATCATATCTTCAAGTGAAAAGAAGCTACGACAAATTTGAGAATATATGAGATATGACATCATTCATGCATACATTATTGTTAAAATAAGTCCGTACTCTACGTTTCACAAATTTAATTTAAACATAATTGTTGACATGCACGTTTCGGGTTTTATCTCATTCTCAAAACTGAACTGACCTAGTTTTTAAATTTGTGAAACGTACAGTCAAGTGTTTGATTTTGGTCAATTTTCGTTTATAAATATTGAAATCATATTTCACCAAGGGATAAGAGAGAAATCAATTTCAAATATAAAAATGTCCGTCAGAAATTTCAATGCTCGATGGTGTCATAGATGCCTATTTGATGAATCCCTGTCAGACTTATAAATTCAGTTTCAGTTGTGGAAAATTTATCGGAATGGTTCATTTCCGTTGAAATAATGAATGTTGTAATATAATGGTTATTTTTAATTTAAGATATTATATGAAGTATTGTTCATTCATAGAGGAGATTGTATTAGTATCCAGAGTACAAGAAAAAAAAACTCTAGAACAGTCGCGCAAAAGTTTCTGACCTCACGTCAGTACTTTACAATTTTTCGGTATTTTCCATGGAGATTCATCCAAACTTTTTATGGCCATAGATCAAAATGCTTTCATGATTGATGCCGCGTTTCATAAAGCTGATCGGTTGATTGAGCGATTCTATGCCTGAAATGTGAATTCGGCATTCTATTAGTCGATCTGACATATTCATTGAAGTATTCTTTGAATTCTCTGATCAACGATCTTTATGAAATTCATAATAAAATGTATAAAAGTACATTTTAGACATCGTATCTAATCATAATAATAATGAAGTCAAATTGACAAACTTCGAAAAATGAGAATGCCATCAGTGAAAATATTTCGTATAAACTTGATTGAAACTTTTTTATCAGCAAAATACAGTTCTTCAACATGTTCATACGAAGCAACTCGTAAAAATATTGTTCTGACGAAGAATAGCACTGTCATAGTTCAAGGAATAACAGGAAAACATGGCACTTTTCACACTGAACAAGCGATCAGCTATGGAACTAAAATAATCGGCGGAATAACTCCCAAAAAAGGGGGACAAAAACATTTAGGAGTGCCCGTCTTCAACAATATGAAAGAAGCTAAAGCTGCTCTTAAAAAAATAGATTGTTCAGTTATTTTCGTACCTCCTCCAACTGCTGCAAAGGCAATTCTAGATGCAATGGAAGAAGAAATACCACTGATAACTTGTATCACAGAGGGTATACCACAACAGGATATGGTTAGAGTTAAACACAGATTAACAAGACAGAGTAAATCTAGATTGATTGGACCAAACTGTCCTGGCATCATAGCTCCTGGTGCTTGCAAAATTGGTATTATGCCAGGATTCATTCATTCGGCTGGAGTGGTTGGTATTGTTTCCAGGTAAGAGAAATAAAAGGTTATGTGACCAAGACGCACGATGTCAATTGTAAATGGATCAACCAGTTTTTCGGGATTTATTTTACATCCAGCAACTACAATGAAATTTGTGCGAGTCCTTATAGAAATGTCAGTAAATATTTTTTATAAAATGATTTGGCCATGACTTATGGAATAACTATTCAAAAACTTCAATGTTCCTGCTCTGATGTCCCTCTTCATTATTCGCAGTAATACATAAAAATTCTAGAAAATCCCTGACGTGAGGTCAGGAGCTTTTGCGCTCTGGGTTCTGACCGGGTCATCAACCATATATACGAGGTCTGTAAATTAAGTAACGAGACTGATTTTTTCTTAATTTTCAATACAAAAATTATTACAATTCAATAGTGTCACCTTCAAAATTACTTCCTTCTGAGACCACACAGCGCTGGAGACGTTTCTTCCACTCCTTATAGCAGTGCTGGAACTCCGATACTGAAATAACCTTCAGCTGGTCGTTTGAATTTTTTCGACACTCTCAAAATGATTTCCCTTGAGGTAATTTTTCAACATTGGGAAGAGAAAAAAGTCACCATGGCTCAAGTCGGGTGAATAAGGAGGCTGAGGAGCCACAAGAATATTTTTACTGGCCAAAAACTCGTTTATTGAAATTGCCATTTTTGCGCCGATTTTTCTCATCCCCCAATTCATTGGTCAAAATTTGATGAACGGTGGTGTGAGTCAAATTTAACACTCCCCATATCATTGTGACTGTCAACCGACGATCTGAACGCACAAGATCCTGGATTCTGTAGACATTTTCATCGGTTCTTGAAAATGAAGACCGTCAGTTTCGTGGTTCATTTTCAATTTACTCTCTTCCTTCTAAAAATGCCTTAAACCATAGAAAAACCTGGGTCCGTGACAAAACACCATCTTCGTAGGCCTGCTGAAGTTTAAGAAGAGTTTCCGTTGCACTGTTCCCAAGTCTGAAGCAAAACCTGATAGCACACCGATGCTCGAAATTGATGTCATTCATTTTTAGAACACGATAGAAAAAATTTGCTTGTTACATCCACGTGGGATCAAAATAGAATTGACGAGGTTATGAAAGTATCAACAAACCAAAAATCAGAGAAGTCAGAGACACCATGAGGGGGTTAATTGAACTAATATTGTGAACCATTTTTCCTATCTCAGTTTCCACTCTAGGTATATGTAATTACTTTATGGTTACCATGGCCCATAGAAGTACGAATAATTGAATGCGCACATTGTAGAATATAAGTATCAAAGAATGAAGGTAAACTTTGGACCCCTTAGGAGCTACGCGGATGCGTAATGAACTCTCGCGAATGTGTGAGGGAGTTTGGGTTTGATTTCATATTAGTCACTATCCATTCAGGTGCGTGTGACCCTGGGACTTGAATTTCTGGTGCTTCTCGCCCTCTTTTTGAAGGCAAACGAGTTTACTGGAAAGGCCTAGAGTAGATGGCAGCGCACCAGAAGGTGACTGGAAAGCAGCTATCATGTTGCTATGGTTACCGTATGTGACAGTTCAACTTTAACAGAGGAATTTTGTCGACCTCTTTCAACCCCTGCTTCATCAGTTGATTTATTTTTCTGCCGTCCTTATTTCCAACTAAGTGCATTCGTAATTTGTTCCTCCTCGTTTTTTTTGCCGTTTGCCGTTATTCAGCCGTTAAGTAGAAAGTTTTTTTTGCCATCTAGTTATTTAGCAGTTATTTTATAGCCATTGGGAGTGATAAAAACAGATTATGCTCCTCTGAAAAAACGAAGTTCGGCTAATGAATTCTATATTTTATTCAGAAAATTGGGAACGAAAAGCGATGTATTGTTTGCGACAACAAAAAAATTAATGAAATACTTCATCGGTGAATCCATGTTCAGAATATTTCTTCAAACTGATGAAATAACTTTTTGGTTTCCTCAATCTTCCCAAATTATAATATTTGGAGAAAATTCTGTAGTGAATATTTACTTTTATTCAAAAAACATGATGAGTTTTCGAAACAGTAAATCTGCAGTAATCACTTTCTCAAATTCAATGTTCAAACACCCCATTTTCATTTTAACGATGTCAAATAAATCATGAAAATTCATTCTCACAATTCGAAGATATTCATTATCTGTCATTTTAGGATCGGCAGAAGAGGAAGAACGAAAACGAAAGTTACCGAAAAACCAGATTACCCTCAATTTCCCACCTCAAGCAATTGCCGCTTCGTCGCGCATGCGCAGAACATTTCAAAGGGTCTCGTCCCGCTAGATGCTTCACGATTAATTCGGTGGATCAAATTATATTCATAGAATTGTTGCCATGGCCTGCCGGAAGGGCACTAAATGTGTCACAGAGGCACGTTGCCATTCATGTTTGAACACGCACTGTATTTTTCGCTTTAATTCACTGAGAATTTCGTCAGCCGATATTTTTTTTCCACTGAAGGTCACGATACGGTACGTCACGTCACGGCACAGATATGTGCGAATCGACCCCGTGAAAATGGAATTTCGGAATATGCAAGAAATTAATAACCTTCGTATATGCAAAATTTTTTGTTGGCAGATGTCGTCTGAGTACGTGATTGAAAATTTTCGAAATAAATTTTCATAACCCTCTGATGATTTTCTCTAATTTTCGTCGTTATTCAAACGATTTTCAAAGCGATCGGATAGATATTCTAGGTGTCAACGAGGAAACCAAATTTTAAATAAATATCAAGACAGCTGAAATATTCGACAGATTTTGCCGGATAAGGAACGCGATCGGGATATTTGGACAATTTAATCTTTTCTGAAAATATAATGAAAATAAGGCTTTATTTCCTTCTTGCTAGACTTTCCAGTTACAGGATAAATAATAATAATAAAAATAAATCATTACATCCACAATAGATGATGGTAATAGCCCAAACAATCATTCAACACGAGCTCCATCATCAACAATATCTCGTCATCAAATAATAAATCGACTTTATTGGCTCAATTTAACAAAATAAAATAATTAAATAATTCACAAAAACCGAGAAGAACCGCCGGAGCGAAGTTTAGTCATAAGGACTACTCTTACACTAAATTTTTAAATACATCATTGAATAAAAAAAAATAACAATTGAAATATTGAAACAGATTCAAATTAACACAAAAACACGAGTGGTAGTTGATCCAGAAGAAGAACAAATTATATGTTAAATTACGCTGGTTTAAAAAGAAAAGAACATACATAACCATTGTAACATTGTAAGAATCGATACATATTCACCCGACCTATAAAAGGACCCCTTCTCTATTGATAAAAAATGTAAACAATGCAAGATTGAAAATACAATCAATTACACAACAATACTGACTCATAATATAATAATAGATGACGAGATATTGTTGATGATGGAACTCGTGTTGAATGATTATTTGGGCTATTACCATCATCTATTGTGGATGTAATGTTTTCCGACGTTTCGATAGACATCTTCTATCTTTATCAAGGAGTGCGGAAGATCTTACATCGGAGAAACTAAACGCCCTCTGAATGTACGAATAAAAGAACATCAGAAGCTTCTACGAGTACTAGACAGCGACAAATCCAGGTTAGTCCAACATGCTGTAGATGAGAATCATCGTATAAAATGGGATGAAGCATCAATAATATCCAAAGAAGAAAAACTTGCAAGAAGAAAAATCAAAGAAGCAGCATTTATGAAAATAACACCAGATTCCATAAGTGCTCCATCTATAGATCTGCCAGAAGTTTGGACACCGATAGTTCGATCCAACTTAAAAAGATCATCATATCACAGATGAGTATATAACATTGTTCATTTTTCTTTCATGACTTCTGTCATATTGACTTTTTGAAAATTGATAATTCTCAAAAGGTTTTTTACTTTTCCTCCTTGATAAAGATAGAAGATGTCTATCGAAACGTCGGAAAACATTACATCCACAATAGATGATGGTAATAGCCCAAATAATCATTCAATATAATAATAACAACAAGAAATGAATTCTCTTTCATGAACGATCATTCAACCTCAAAATCTACTTATTTTGAAAAATGAGTCAAAGTTAATATCACAACTCTCAGATATATCATTGAAGATGGAACACATGTATCTCACAGGGGACTGAATGAGTGAATTCGTCCTAGGTGTATTCAAAGGGAAACACTGCTGAGACCTAGAGGACAACCGAGGGACTCGGGGCCCAACAGAGGAGAGAAGCGTGGGGCAATCAACAAAACCGTGTAAAATTTTATACAAAAATTTAAGGGATGATATTTTTGCACTCAATTCCAGAGACTGAGTTCCAAACCTAGTGAGTAACTCACATTGATCAAATCCTCTTATTGCATAGACGCCGTCTTCTCTCCAAACCAAATACTTCAGAAACTTTCGCAAAATTTACTCCAAATAATACTTATGTAATATACTCAATGGTACCATATAAAAACCCTAGCTCATCTCCTTCTAGTACGAGATCCGGCTGCAGAATCAGTGTACTCATCGAGTGTATATACGGTTGCCTAATTAAATCTGGCCGCAAATAAGGGTTGCTGGCTGTTAAATATAGTAAATATTAAAAGTAGAGTGAAAGAGAGCTAGCGCGCTACACCACTATTCAGACGAGGATAGCGATTGCTCAGTGTCGGACAGTTTAAAGCCATTGCGCATGCGTCAGATGCTATTGTTCTCAACCTCCGATTCAAACAATAGTAGATACGCCTCAAAATAATAAATACTCCAAAAGAAACGTCTTTATTTTCAAAATAAAAAATTAAAAATAAATGACAAATTTGAAAATTACAAATCAAATGGATATTGATGATGAATAAAATCAAGGTTATCTATGTAAAAAAAAATTAGAAAGCACTGACGTGGAGGTCAGTTGGCTTAGGCGCTCTTGTAAACCACTTACAATTATTTAAATTTTGAAAAATCATATCTCCAAAACTATCAGCTTGTCGAAGTCAAGAGTGGTATTTTTGTATACGTCTGATACAACTGCACCATAAAAAAATTTTTATTTGAACAGTGTCATTTGAAAAAATTTTTTTTTTTTGTTACTCCGAACCTATTCGGCCGATTTGACCGAATAACGAACTTAGCCGAGATATTTATACCTCAAACCTATTCTGAAAGTTTCAACTCTCAACTTCATCCGTTCGAGAGTTATCGTGTTCACGGAACGGACGGACGGACGGACAGAATCGATTTTGACCACGGATTATTCATCAGTAGGTCCAAACAAAACGATTGATACCACTTTTGCCCAAAAATTCGAAAGTCACAGACATTTGGGCAAATTGATAAGCACTCTGTTCAGGTGAACTAGAGCGCCAAAAAATAGTGTTGTGCAAGTACTGTATGAAAAGGATTTGATTTTATTTAAGTATTACATCTATTTTACATATTCATAAATTTAAGTAAATTATAAATTTTTCGATGCACAAACGAAACAGCAATATATTATGTTGTGTATTACGTACTCCAAAATAGCGTGGTTTTTAACTCTGCAGCCGGGAAAAGTATACGACCGGTCGGACATACTCAAGTTTGACCATAGATTCATCATCAAGATGTCGAACCTATGTGATTGAGACTGTTTTCGGTTCGATATTCGAAAATTACAGAAATTTGGGCAGAATGAAAGTACGCTCTGTTAATAGGAACAAGCGCGCATGACGAAAACTATCCAATGTCGTTTAGCGCATCCGCCAAAATAATCACACGTGCAAAACGTTGTTAAAGGAATTTTTCAACTGAAATGGCTAAATAATGTTATATTCTTGAAAAATTTATGATAATATAATCTTTATTGTTATAGATCTGGAACATTAACTTATGAGGCCGTTAATCAAACTACAAAAGAAGGATTAGGCCAATCTTTGGTTGTTGGAATTGGTGGAGACCCATTTAATGGAACGAATTTCATCGACTGCATCGATGTTTTTTTACAAGACAAGAAAACGAAAGCAATAATTATGATTGGGGAAATAGGCGGAGAGGAAGAGGAGAGAACAGCCGAGTTTTTAAGCGAAAAGAACATAGGGATTAACTTCAAACCAGTAGTAGCATATATCGCCGGAAAAAACGCTCCACCTGGTAGAAGAATGGGACATGCTGGCGCAATAATCTCCGGAGGAAAAGGAAAAGCATCTACGAAAATTGAGGCTTTAACGAAAGCTCATGTCATTATGTCTGATTCGCCAGCTACAATGGGAAAAATATTGAAAAAAGAAATGCTACGTCTAAAGTTATTAAATTAAGTTATGATCTGTTGATTTCGATATTTATATAAAATAGATCAGTATCAAAAAAGATATTATTCATTCAGTTTTTTTATTCAGAATATTCAAACATCAAAATTCATATCATTCTAAAAATTAAGAACATTCTAATAAAGAAGCTGAAAAATGATACTCTAGCTTCGCACTTTGAGGTTATCTATGGAAATTACAATTCTTCTAAATATTCTGTGGTGTTCATTCGTCCGCCATTCTCTTTTCGTGGACACGTTTTGAAGTGCTAGTCCGGTGAGTTTATTTTATTGATAATCTTAATATATAACATTTCTACACTATTCCTACTACTATTCAAGGTAACATTATTCTAATAATGAAGTTTTTATGAACAAGGAATTCTTCTCTCAATAGTCATAAACAATCTCTTTAGGGTTATAAATTTGATCGAAATAGACACACGTGTTCATGTAATTTTGATTTTGATCTTTTCAGGCAAGATGTCATCCCACCTAGTTTGGAGTATAATTAGGAACAACAATGCCTTTTTACTCAAGAAAAGGAATATCAGTAAACCTTTCAGTACAGTAAGTATTTATTTATTTTTTCAAGTTTTAACAGAACACTATATTTTTATGATGATTTATATTTATCACCAAGATCTCTGAAGGCTATGCTGAGAATTATAACTGAATTAAACACTCACATGTTTTGATCACCTAGAAGTCTGTAACGAATACTAAAATATTTCATTTCACATTCCAGGAGCCAAATAATCTCACCAACTTGAGCTCATACAGATATAATGGTATTGTTCACAAAAAAACTGTTGGTATCGTAGATGGACCTGACAAAAAAGGATTTACCTTGATCCAAAAGAGGCCAAAAAAACAGGTATGATCTTTTTATTCCGATACTGTATGCTGTTTTACGTTGTAATGATAAAGTTATATTTTCCAATTTTCACACTCTGATGATCTCAGTGTTCCCAATTCTCATTGAATTCCTAAATTTGGAATTTAGAATCTCTCATCTTGAGGTGTGACTAGTGGAAATCTGTTGTTTCTGTGTGAATTAATAGTTTTACACATGGTATAAATATACAAGGTATGCTAATATCACAGCATATTTTCGTTCAGTTGGCGCATAACATCATTTCAAGCAGGACATGGAGAAAGTATGGTTCGTTAAGTATTTCTGTGGCGATGGTAAACAAAACATCAAAGCAAATAATTTCATATTTTAATGTCTTAATATAAGTCCTTTAGTTTCAGTTTTTCGTGTTTGTGTTTATATTTATTGTAAAATCAATATTTGAAGAAACCATGCCAAATTGTGATACATCGACTTACAAATCTAACAATCGAAGAATGAAGGGAATGACTGCCGAATATTTAAAGGGCGTAAAATGTTAAATTTCACGCTGCCTACTTATCTTATTTTCAATAAACTTATGCCAATGATGTTACTTTGAGAAAAGAAAGTCTCGTAAGAACATACCTTGTATTTTTATACCATGGTTTTAACTACGATACTCCTAATGACCCTGACTCTTTTTCTCTTTTCGTTAACATAGTTATTATTTCTATGATTATGCTGAAATGCATATAATTGATTTTAGTTGAACATCCTAGTTGAATATAGAACTTATTGACATATTGGGACCTGGATTTTATTCCTTGACTAAATGTTCATTATAATCGAACAAATTTATAAACAATGTAATCAATTTACAAGAAACAAGCACTTTTCTGTTTCACAAATTTAATTAACGCATCG
Organism: Micraspis discolor; assembly: GCA_030674115.1. NCBI lineage: Eukaryota > Metazoa > Arthropoda > Insecta > Coleoptera > Coccinellidae > Micraspis > Micraspis discolor. The sequence goes on from JARTUT010001350.1 coordinate 79,904, forward strand.
TTGAAATGCATGTTTCTGGTTTCATCCCACATTTAAAACTGAATAGTGAACTCTTATTCTTGGTTCACTCAATACATATATACTAAATAATAACAAGTAACAGATGTTAAAATTCGTGACAGGCAGAAGTCTAATTGATCGAGAGGTTCTGTTTATGAGATGCGGCTGTTTTTGAATAAATGTTCCAGAGGCTCCATACTTTTAAATTTATCGCATTCATGTAATATTTTAAGAGTTATTGAAATCAATAAATTGGGTAGAGGAAATACAATAACTAGAGAAACCAGTAGATGACTTGTTTTGTAGGATTGATTTGCATTCTCTCTAAATATAATAGAACAATTACTGTTCAAAAAGCAACAGAAGAAATTCATCCACCTGGTCGCAAAAACTAAATGATACAAAATTTATATATATCGACTACCCAAAATTTGCAAAAGAGTAAGACGTAATATTATGTGGCATTGTATGTACCTATAGGAAAATTCTGAGATCATTGTTCAATAGTAAGAATTGACTGCATAATAATCATAATAATAATAACGTTTAACAATCCAAGAACTTATTGTTAGAATATATAATTGTACAATGAAGGTTGAGTTCGACTTACAATTAAGCGTTGTACATAAGATTGTCTGTAATGAGTGCCCTACATTCTACATAAGTCAAACTGGTTGTTTCTTTATTTGACAGTAATCCATTTAGAGGTGGTTATCAATAGGATCTGAGAAATAGTCTTTTGCCCCCTCTCAGTATGCTTCATTATCTTTTTGTTTCAATGTGACTACATTTTCTTGCTTCTCGCCTTCCTCAGGTTACAATATGATCACATCTTTGAAAATGATGTTATTATTTACAGCCCAAGCTATGTCATGAGAGGAATATGTTTGTCCAGTCAACAAAGTTAACACATTAAATCAACATAAAATTCATAAAGTTTCAACGAAAAGATCAGAATCAAACTAGAAAACAGTTACTTAGTTTTATGGTCATATCTTTATCTTGTTTTATGTTAATTATAATTATCAGAGTGTTACAGAGTAAGGTTGAATCCTTCAAAACAGGAAAATGTTGTCATTCATCATTTAAAATTCTGTCCTGGGTGATTCTCTTATTCCCTTTTCGTTGGAGATATTCGGGAGAACATTTCATAGATAATTGATATTTTGAGGCTGCAACTAATTCCTAAAAAACCAGTCATTACCTCTGATTTTTTCTCTTAAGACTTTGACTTATCACTATCGAATTATCAGAACATGAATCTATTTGAAAAGTTTGTTTTTGTAGATTATGTCATTATGCTACATGATAGTGAAGAGACAGTGAGAGTAAACTTGAAGTATTTTACAGGAAAACATTAGCAAAAGGATAATTTAATTATTTCTGTTACCCCCTTTAAATAATTGTGTAATAAAAGTGAAAGAATCTCTTCGATATAGTTTATGTAATCATATGTTGTCTTTATCCAATAATTTTTTTTTGTAGAATAAGCCTAAGGAATGTACAATCAAGACTACCTTCAAGTCAGGACCGAGAAGATCTCTTTATAAACTTAAGCGTCTTATGAAGAGCAACAAGTACAGGACCGACTTGACTAAGGTAGCTTTACGTAGAGCCAGTGCTGTCTTGAGGTCACAGAAACCTAGACGTGGAAAGCAACCCAAAAAGACAAAAGAATAATTTTTTTGTGTGAATAAATAAGTTTAAAATCTACAAAGTTTATTTTTGTCCTATTTTTCAAATCGAAAAGAAGCTAAACTCCTCTACTAGAATCGTTCACAATGTTTTGAGCGCCCTCTAACATTTAGGGATGAAACATTCCATTGAAATACTTTCTCTCAAGATGGTATTGAATAAGTATTGATATTTACTTGGTATCGGTTAGAAAGAATAGATAGAAGTATAGTTTCGGTAGATCATTCATTGTGAAATTCTGTAAACAATTTATTATAGAGGGTGTAACTAAATAAGTGTAAAATATTTAAGGAGGTGATTCCTGGTCGAAAAAAAGATAGTTCCTTTCATATAAAGAAACTTCATTGGAGCATCCCTTGTTAAGATACAGCCCCTCAAAGGGAGTACATAAATTTTGTATAACAATTTTTTTCACAAGCACCAAAAAAGTTACAATATTGAAATTAACCTAACGTTCCCTACTAGCAATAAGACACTTATCCAGTTAATTATTTGGTTATTTATTTATTTTCGCATTTATGACGATCTACCTATCTCTGTAGTTGTTTGTAAAATAATTTTTTGCTGCGAACTGGTTTATTTTGGGCAAAAAACTCACGATACTTTTTTGTTTAGAATGAAACAGGCTATCGGAAATAAATTTTTAAATGGTAAACAAATAATAAGACAAAAAGTTACATTGGAAATAAACTTAAGGGGTTGCGTTTCTCACCCTTACAACCATGGGGTAAAACAAATAAATAACTGGATAAGTGTCTTTTTGCTAGTAGGAAACGTTATGTTAATTTCAATATTTTAACTTTTTTGGTGCTTGTGAAAAAAATTGTTATATAAATTTTATGTACTCCTTTTGAGGGGCTGTATCTTAACAAGGGATGCTCCAATGAAGTTTCTTCATAAGAAAGATCCAATCTTTTTTTCGATGAGGAATCACTTCCTTAAATATTTTAAACTTATTTAGTTACACTCTGTATATGATTGGACATAATTGAAAGGAGTATTGCTTTGTAGTTGAATATATTTTAATAGGATCTCTGCAATTAATTGTACTAATATAATAGGATTTCAACCAGAGTGAACCAGGGAGTAGAGTTCTCAGGAGGGATATATCAGAAATATAGACAAAACTTACTAGTGCCCTTTTATTTGATATATTCCAATGAATAACGATCATTATTCAAATGGTCAGTTTACTATTTCTGATGCTTTGTTGTTTCTTTCAACAGACCTGATGTGAATTTTGTTTTGTAATTAAGTCATGTTATTTAATTCATTCCATATATTTTTTTAATTATGTGATGGTTTTTTTCAAATTTTATCCTAATTTTCACACAAATGTATGATCCAAACCGTTTTTTATAATTGTTTTGGCCTAATGAAGGAGTTAAATGGTCAGAAACATTGCTATTGAATAAATTGTTTAAAAACTGTCCCATCCTTGTGACTGATATTCCTCACGGATTTCGTAGTCAAATTTGAAGAATCGATCTTATTGAAATAATACCAGACTTTTATTTTGGGGGTACAATTTTTTATTAGTAAACTTTTATTCAATCAGACCATAACGGAACAAACACCACACTGGGCACTATGTTCTATGAATAAATGTACAATAATTTGAATTAATCGAATGCTGCTACTGGCAGTACAACATGGAAAAAAATTAAAACATTTTATGTGGCTTTGTGTTCCTGCACAAGGGCTATCAATGGTTTTTGTAATTGATTATATGCAATAACAGCATGCAGCAATATTCCATGAAATGCAGTCAGCCAATCTTTCAACATGTTGCAAATAGCAGTGGCTTGATTGATAGTAAGTTTTTTTTGAAGTAGCTTCTGTTTTTTCATACATTGTAGCTATTCATATTCTGTATAAATAGATCTGCTTTTAAAATTACATCATGCAGCAGAAGTTCGTGGAACTCAGATAATTTAATCTAAAACTGTCATTCTTTATGCATACATTTGAAGTCACTTGAATTGGTATAAAATACCAGCATTTCTTGATTTTAGCTTACTGCTTGGGACAAAATTGAGTACAGTCGATGAGCGCAACAGTGAATAAAATGAGCATATTTGTAATCGTTTTCAATAAGGGTGAACTCCTATGTGACGCCCACTCATTGCACTCGCGCCGTCATAACTGCGAAATGAGTTTGTCAAGTTTATAGCACTTGTTCCGAATTAGTTTTAATGCATTGTGAAAGACTATAAGCGCATCGTAATCTGGAGGATTAACAAAATTCCAAAAACTTTCAAAGGGTGTAATATCGGATAGAATTCACCCAAATAGGTACCTACTGTGGTCATCTGGTAACAATTTGCCACATCGATCGTTTCATTGGCCATAACAGCAACATAATCTGCTTTTGAAATTTCTTTTTTTGGCGCTCTTGTTCACCCGAACAGAGTGCCTATCATTTTGCCCAGATGTCTGTAATTTTGGAATATCGAGCCGAAAATGGTCTCAATCGATTGGGTTCGACTTCCTGATGAAGAATTCGTGGCGAAAGTTGAGTCTGTCCGGCCGGCCGTATCCTCCCTAGCATCCAAAAGAGATGAGCTAGAGTTTTCATACTTTCAGAATAGTTTAGTTGTCCAAATATCTCGGTCAAGTTCGTTATTGGGCCAAATCCGTCGGATGGTTCAGTAGTTATGAGCATCTGAAATTTTGTTTCTTCAATAACTACTAGAATATCCATCCTATCAAGTTGATACTTGAAATATTGTTGAGGGAGGCTGCAACAAAACGGCTTACAAAATTTCGCAGAAATCGTCACGCTAGAAAATTTTTTAAAAATTCCCAAAAAAAATTTTTCTATTCTCACTATCTCGTAAGATATTTTTCGGATTTCATTAAAAATATATCTTACTCATCCTAAAATTTCATTGTCGTAGCTCTTTTCCATCCAAAGATATGATCATTTTTTTCATTTACTCAAGAGAAATGACATGAAGTCTCGGTGATTTTCTCTGAACGATGGCCATCACAGATCGATATTCGATTGACAAATGCCAGGTTCATTAATCAGTGTCAGTTGGCGTAATATTAATCAAAATTTTTCATAACGGGAAATCATAGAGATAGAATTCAATCTCGGTGGTGAAATAATATACGTTGTCAAAATTCAGAAAAGCACTGACGTAAGCTTTTTGGTGAAGGGGATTATAGCTTCGAACAAAACTTAGGGAAAATTATGAGTAGTTATTTTTAATTTGAGATATAGGTTTGTTCATTTATTAGACGTTCATATTTGCATCACATTGTCCCATAGTACGAGAAAAGACTATTGTTCACCTGATCAGAGTGCTTATAGATTTGTTATGGTTTGAATATTTACTCGCAAGTAGATCATCAAGAGGGCCAAAGCAATCTGACCTCACGTCAGTGCTTTCTAAATTTTTTTCTCTAAATTTGCCTTTAAGGCATTAAAATAGTACTCCCCTGTTACTGTAATTTATCAAAAAAAAATCACTTTGTCAGCGCTTTTAACAGTTTCATCCTTCTGCTGTCTTGGGCTGGCTTTATGCTTCCATTGCATACTTTGAGACTTCAACTCGTGATGATAAAACCAACTTTTGTCACATGCTATCACATTATTTTAAAAATGTGGGTTACGTTGCAATTCCCTTTTCCACTGATAACAAATTGTCACCCGATTCGCGTTTTGTTTAGCGGTCATCACTTTTGGAATTCATCTTGCCGCGATCTTCCGGTACTCTAAATCTTCATCAATAATTTTTTGAGACGTGCAAATTAACATTATATGAAATTCATTTTATACGAATCCGGCTATCATTTTGTATCAAGTAGTTAATTCAATTTTTCTATCATTTCTCGTAGTTTGTGGTTTACCGGGACTAGGTTCATCTTCATATGATTCACATCCGCCTTCAACGTTTTTATGCCACTGAAACACTACATAGTGATTAACTACCATGCAACTGAAATCTTGGGGAAAATTATGAGTAGTTATTTTTAATTTGAGATATAGGTTTGTTCATTCATTAAGCGTTCATATTTGCATCACATTGTACCATAGTACGAGAAAATACTATTGTTCACCTGATCAGAGTGCTTATAGATTTGTTATGGTTTGAATATCTACTCGCAAGTAGCTCAACAAGAGCGCCAAAGCAATCTGTCACGTCAGTGCTTTCTAAATTTTTATATTTTCTTGAGCCACTTGCAATATAAAGTTCAAAAATTCATTTTTAATTGTCTTTGAAACGCCTTTAAATACAGTGGATTTTTCAAAATGATCCGTAACACATGGATCAATAAGTCCCGAGACTAACAATGAAAACAAATTTTTATTTATAAATTTGTTTGTTTATTCATCAATTCCAACGCTTTTCCAATGTTTCAATACCGTGTTTATAAGAAAAATTATCTTTCGCTTCAAAATAAGCTTCAGTTTCAGCGATGACCTCTTCATTTGAGCCAAATCTTTTTCCCTGGAGCATTTTTTTAAGATCAGCAAAGAGCCAGTAGTCACGAGGGGCTAAATCTGGCGAGTATGGGGGTGGGGAAGCAGATCAGAGCCCAATTCGTTCAATTTTGCTATTGTTTTCATCGACTTGTGACAGGGTGCATTGTCTTGGTGGAAATGGATTTTTTTTCTCTGGTTGTGCGGTCGTTTTTTTACGATTTCCTGCTTCAAACGCACCAGCAAGTCAATATAATAATCACTGTTGATCGATTTACCTTGTTCAAGGTAGTCAATGAAAATCACGCCATGCGTATCCCAAAAAACTGACGCCATGACTTTGCCAGCTGACTGCTGCGTTTTCGGGCGCTTCGGACGGCTTTCGCTAGCTGTGCGCCACCCAGATGACTGCCACTTCGACTCTGGAGTGTAGTGATGAATCCATGTTTCGTCCATGGTCACGTAACGACGCAAGAAATTTTTTTGTTGCGAGTAAATAGCGATAAACAGCTTTCTGAATCATCGACTCGTTGCTGTTTTTATTCCATCGAAAGCAATCGCGGCACCCACTTGGAAAAACCTTTTTCGTGCTCAATTTTTCATGAAGGATAGTAAATACACTTCTATATGATATCTGTGTCATCTCAGCAATCTCACGGAGCTTCACTTTACGATCTTTCAATATAATTTTTGTCACTTCACTCACATTTTTCGGTGTAACGGCTTCCACAGGTCTACCCGAGCGTTCCGCGTCATTTGTGTCGGTACGACCACGTTTAAACTTAGCAAACCACCGACAAATCGTTGCTTTTGATGGACAAGGGTCCGGGTAACATTTTTCAATCCATTGTTTCGCTTGCACGGTGTTTTTACCCATTAAAAAACTCGGTTTTTTCCATTTTTTAAACAAACTACAAAACGACTTTACTCCAACCTCGATAATTCAGCTGTTTCTGGTTCGATAGACTCAAAATCTTGACACGTTTCAAGCAAAGGTTAGTGCTCTAGAAAGACGTAGTTACTGGTTTACTACGAGCGCCATCTCTGGGTAAGTCTCGGGACTTATTGATCCATGTAGTGTTTGCACAGTTAACCTATTCTGAAAATATGAAAACTCTAACTCGCACAAAAAATAGAAGGTTTTCAATAATTATTGAATAGGACAAAATTATATCAATTCTTTCTATGTAATATATATCATCTGATGAAAAAATTTAACTTCAATTGAAGTTGATGATGACAATGAATAAAAAATGAATATAAAGGAAGAAATTCATTGATAAAAAAAATGGACTAACTACACAATAATCTTAAGAATATTATTCGTTCAAACAACATTATCACAGCCTATATACATCTTTGCTCCTAAAGATTAATCTTTATCAAACGACAAATTAGAATGGAGATATGCATATCCTATATCAGACGTATTATTGTCTTGATCGTCCATGGAATCCCTGGAAGACATTTCCATTTTCCTGCCATTCCTCTCATGAGAATTTTCATTCACATAAAAATTCTTCTTTGAATGTACCGATTGAACACTGCTATATGCACTAGCATCACTATCACTAATGTTATTCGAATTGCCGTTTGTACTATCACTATCCGAGTCACTAGACATATTGTTATTAGAGTTATCTGGATGAGGTAAGGTCACAAATCGATGCGATGTGGGGTGGGATGTCTCAGAATACAGTTGTGATAAAAGGCAATCAGTACAAAAATCAATTGAATTTTGTGTACACGTACTGCAATGCCATCTGGTCCCTAATATTGGCTCTTGGTTACAATAGTTACACTGAAAAAAATTGAGTCTATCATTTTTTTGAATAATAATCATAAATCAATGGCAAATGAGACATATGAAGTTAAATTTTTTTAAGTGCAGTGTTAAGCCAGTGTGAACAACTTGAAGGTCTTTGGAGCCTCCAATTTTAGAGATCTCATAACGTCGTGAAAGTCCTTTCCTTTGAGGTTTCAACAGCATATAAAAGGCATTGCACCATCTTAATGTTGCATTTAAATATCAGCTAAATATACTGCGTGTATAAAAATGTCGTTAATACATTCATTATGTATACAGGGTTAGTATTTGACCACTGCGTTAATTTTAACCATAGGTTCTTGAGATCAAAAGAAACACTTTTTTCCACACCGTTTTTCCATATTCAGGTGCGTTAAAAAGTTATAAGCATTTTAAGTTTTCACATTGGGCAAATACCCCTCTGTAGTCCGGGTTAGTTCGAATGAAAATTACCTTCCACAGCATCCACTATTGAATCTGAATTGTTTTAAAACATTATTTTCCCTCTACGAAATGATTCACTGACTCATGTTTCATCAGATGATTATATCGATTTAATTCTTTTCAACTTCAAATATCTCAAAAATGGTGCAATTTGGGAAAAAATACGAGGAATGATTTTATCTGCAAAAAAGACTAATGATCTAGAAAGTACAAGATTCGGAACTTTAGTTCAAGCGATATTTGTTTTTCATGCAATTCAAGCAATTTGTACAGTAGTAGTGAGAAACCCACAAGTAGGGGTATAAATCTATTGATGCCATAATATGCATTGTTCTTGATTATTGATATTGTCGTTTGAATACTATAGGTAAATATGCAATTGTTTTATGAAATTTCAACACCCTATATCTTTTGAACGGGACCAAATTTGGAAAAATGTTATATGAAGAAAATGTTTCTTTTGACGTCAAGAATCTATGGTTAAAATTAACTCAGTGGTCAAAGACTCACCCTGTATAAACTCGATTCCAGAAAAATCAAAACAATATAATAATCATTTATTTAGTGTCAAGATTGACACTAAATGCAAATTAAAAAATTTTCAAATTTCTTCAGCTTTTTTGAAAGCTGATTTTTTGCCTTGAAATGATAGAAGGTGTCTATCGAAACGTTGGTAGCAAGAGCAATAAGGGATGGTGGTTAGTTTTGAAATAGTTATCCTCCAGATGTTCCATCAACAAAAATTTCTCGTCAACAACTACAATAATTGGTGACATCAACATAGATACATTGAGTAATAATTCTGCCAGTAAAAATATATAGACCGCATTTTATGCAACTTTGAAATGAAAAATAGGGAAATAACTAGGAGGCACAACAATGGGGAACTCGTTTTATTCAAATATTTGCACCTTCAACTTTGAACTGTAATGTAACTAGTTGTAGCTATTCCCATATCAGACCATAGACTTCTGATGGCCTGGGTAAACGAAGAGACTAGGTCACCTCGCACCAACTATAAAACATTTCAAGATATTATTAGCATCCAATTGAGTATAACCAGATTAAAATCATTGGACCAGTTAATGTACCTTGTGAGTTCCGCAAAAATCAAAGCTACCAAGAGAAAGAAAATTATAATGAAGACTACCAGTCAATACCTTAATCAACACTTGAGATTTGTAATTAAAAGATAAAAACTATACAAGAGAGTCTTGACACATCCTCGCTCTAATTGATGTTTAATGTAGAAGCGTTCAGGAAGTTGAAATTTCACCTAACAAAAGCACCTTATTATATAAATAAACTGTCAAATTCGGAAAATAAATAAACTTATGAGTTCAGAAAATAACACAAAAAATTATGAACTTGCGTCTGTACTTTGCGCTACCCTGCAGTCATAGGGACACCATCTAATTTAATGATTAGCTTGGAGGTATCAAACTGGTTCTGAACAAGGAAAAAACATATACATGCACTTTAAGCAATAGAACAAATGCAATACCACACCCCACTTATTTAAGGAAGGCGTGCTTTTACGTCAGGTTTCTGACATTAAATACTTGAAATATACTATCAAGGATTATCTCCACTGGGGCAAACATTTGAGGAAATTGTCTTGATTATCTGTTGCCTTCAGACGGTTCAATGATGTTCTTATCTATGAATAAAAAATGATTCTATGCTTCGCTCACATACAGCCGTTATTGAGCTTCTCATCGGTGCTATGGGGAAACACTTCCAAGTTAAGCAGGAGAAGAAATCAGAGAGTTCAGAATAAGGGGCTAAAAACCCTTTATTGCATCAAATATGATAACTCTGACAACAGAACTCTACATATTAGTTCCAGCTCTCAAGTTTCATGTACTCAAAGTATCAAATAAACGTTAAATCATCTTCAAAATAAATAATGAGCTTACAATTAATGTAGCTCTATTGAAAAAACTTTGCAACTTACATAATTATAAAACAAAAACAATAGATTACTGAAAAATATGAAAACCGAACTTCTAAGAAGATCCCCATATATATAGTTTATAGGTATATCCTCAACTCGATACAATTCTTAAATAAATAAATAAATAAATATTCTGGCACCCAGGAATTTAACGAGCTCTCATTAAGGGACTTGGATATCAAATCTTGGAAGTTTACGAAGTTATCTAGAGACGCAATATAGAAGTGACAAATTCTTGAATTTCTTTTTTGCCATGTTTGTTAAATGCCATTACTTTTAATATATCAAGTGTATTCCACAGTAATCATGAGTTGCACGTGATAGTTAGTGGTCTAATTTATCAATAAATAAATAAATAATATTCAAAAAGGTCATATTTATCTGCAAAAGTAGTTGTGATTGTATAAAAAAATAGTATTTGAATTAGATTTTTAAAATTTTGTGGCGTCAGTGGTTTTTGAGTAATCATAAAAATACCAGCAATAAAAATTTTAACAATTTCCTCGAATTTTTTTGTTCCGCGTGAATGAAAAATTTGTTTTTGCTCAACCATCATACCTTGTTTATTCAGCTTTAATCCCTTTATTTATAGAACTTGATACGTCTATTTCCTGCCGATATATTGGTATTCAAAAGGAAAAGGATTATTTTGTATTTGAATATCGATTTTGCAGCAACCAATCGCACAGAAAACTGAGGGTAGGTTTCAGAATGTTGAATGAATATCCTTCAAAGTCTGGTGACGGCTTTTTTGACAAAAAAAAAGATTCTTCCGCCACATGAATTTAAAAATGCAACAAAATTGTTTTGTTGGAAAATCAAGGATCGAAAATATTTAGGAAACTGATAATAATAATGGTTTAACATGTCTACAGAAACCCTACGAAGAGCCAAATCCATCCATTCGGTCATTTTTTTGTTTCACTCGATCAGATTTTTTCAAAAAATATTTTGTTGCTGGTATTTCTAAGATTACTCAAAAACCACTGGCCGTACCAAATTTTAAACTCCTAGTTCTAATCAATATGGTCTTGATCGTTCAATTTGTTCCAGTAGTATAGCAGGTTGTAAGCGATAGCTGAGCATTTTGCTTTTCCTCTGAAGAATAATCTCATACAAGTATATAAAATAATTTAATGCAGCCAACGTATAGAAAGCTTTGTGTTCAATAATAAAAGATCACCCTTGAAGAAAGAAGTCCATCAACAATCAATATTTCGTAAACATTGCAATACAAACAAATCACTGCTTTTGCGGAGAGAGGGCTTTCAGGCGTTCTTGTTAAGCTGAACAAATTAGTCCAAATATCTGTATTTTTCGAATATTTGGGTAAAATTGCTATCATTGGTTGATCTCATTGATAAAGAATCCTGGGTAAAATCAAAAAGATAGTGAGAGCTTTTCAAAGATATTGAGTTACTGTAGCAACGCTAAAATAATACTTTTTTGAATGATTATTGCACCGCCAAAATACAGCCATAAATAACGACCATCGTTAAGATAAAGATGGGAGTCCCTCAGAGGTATAATTTCTGGCTACGGCTGCTTAATATTTATTCAAATGACTTTGTAGATAAATATGAGCTTTTTCAATATGCTATTGACAGTTCTAGTATTCTCAAAGGAAGGATCGACTTTCAGGATATGTTGAGCACAGAGACAGAACCTTCTTCTGGAGTGAAACTATTAACATAAATGATGTCGATCATGCAGACATTAAGTGTTTATTAAGACCCACTGTATCTTAATTACATATTTCAACTAAATTTTTTCGAACTTTCACTGCACCATTTAAAAAAATCACTTTCAAATTCAAATGAATTGAAATACATACCCTGAAATTAGAATGTCTATAAGGCTCCGGTAGTTCAGTTTCCCTTCTTTTCTCTAGTTCAATCCTCTTCAATAACTTCATCTGCATATCACAATCGTACGTTTCTGTTTGTTCAATTTTCGGTTGGTGATAATCTGATGAGAGTAAGTAATTTGGAGATGAATTTGACGTGGACGGCTTTGAATGATCTCCTAAAGAAGGTCCTGGTATGGACTCTGTTTCATCCATATGAACGGATACGTTATATTGAGGAAAAAAAGTTGTCGGTTTCCACATGCCGTGCTTATGCCTATTCTGTAATATATATTTTTCAGATGATTGGTATTTTTATTAAAAATCCTTACTCTTTTTTTGTAATTTGATGATTTAGACACCTTGCCATTGACTGGTATACCGGCTTTGGCCATTTTTTGGTAATATTTCTGCAACCTACTTGCAACTTGTTGTTCCGTCCTTGTTTCTGAAATTAAAAATTTATTAACGGAATGTCTACATCTCCTATATTCAACTAAATTTTGGAAATTAGAATTTTTTTGATCTAAACGCTCTAAATCTTTGCCAGATGATCCTTCAAAACAGTAAAAACTTGAGCAGAATTAGATAAATGGCTCATAAAATAAATCAACTTTTTAACGAAGAGAAATCGAAGTAAAAAATCCAAATATGTTTAATATCAACGCTAATGCGCAAGAAATAATTACAAATTCTACTTGAGCGAAATGATTGGAAGGCACCAGGAACGCTTCCCGGGTGCCTCATTTGGTGAATGGAAAGCAGCTCTTATAACCTTTATTTACAGCCAAATTCTTCAACGTAACGAAATGCTTCGGTTTGCGACTCAGACGGCGTCATGTGAAAGAAACTCCCGAGTTTTCTTCTATCTTTTCAATGTGCAAGATCATACTTGGGGCCGATGTAACCCTTCTTACGATTTCGAGTATATAGATGGACGAGATTAAATACAGAATGCGGCAAAAGTCAGTTTACACTGGCTGGTATTGACGTATGCGCGTATTCTCGGCCAATATCGCACCTAGGGCGGAAGGAGGCAGCTGAAACGTAGCGGATCATATTGAGGTGCTGATGCTTCCACTCTTCGCACAGCATCTCTAGCATTAGTCTTTTCTGCAGCTGAGTATTGTTGCTCTGTTGGGTTTAATACTGCACATACATAAAAAATCGATGCACAATTGAATACATCCATGACAATAATTTCTGGCACCATGAGATCTACACAGGTTCATTGGTTACCAATTTTGTCTAACATTGTCCCTCCCTATATTCGCAGACAGACTGCAGCTCTGAATTCTTGGAGCAAATATCATTCTTTTCCTAATTTATTTCCAAATATTTCATACATTGCACAAAATATAATTCCCAGATTGAAATCACGTAAACCATTTTTCTTTAACACGTTCTTCAATATGAACATTAGCGAAAAAGAATTATGGAAAATTGAGTGGAACTCTTATGAAATGATCAATAAAAATCTCGTTTCTGATCCTTCTGAAAAATTCCTAGTTTTGATCTTCCAAGAAAAATTTGGACCGTTCCATATCGTTTGAGAACAGGTCATGGTCGTACCAATAGCATGTGCAGAAGAAACAATAACTCATCTTATCAATAATAATTGTCCCATATATAAATTTCAAGATGGTTCTAAGGCTATTCACGATGTTTCCGATTCTTTCTTGGAATGGGTTATAAATTTCAAACAAATTTGATACGTATAATTTATATTTAGTTCTTTTCTCTGCTTTTGTCTTTTATTTTCAGATTCGATATGTGCAACTTGAAGAAGCCTCTGTGTTTATCAATAGAAGACCACTCTTGAGGAAAGAAGTCCCTCAAATATATTTCAGCTTATTTTTTTACACACAACAACACACATGCGGTGAGTTTTACCCACCAAAAAACTGTAAGCCAAAAGTTCAATGTTGCCAGGAGATTCTGCAAAATTTTAAAAAATGTATATAATTTTTTTTCTTCAAGGCCCTGTATTTTGAATACGGCTAGCGTTACGAAAATTTTTTGCTGAGCAAACCCCAATTATTTTTCAGTTTTCTATCTATCCTAGAGAGGGGGTCACCTTTTTTTGAATCACCCTGTATAATAATTTAAGTCCACGACATTCGAGTAATTACCGATTTAGCTTCATGGGCTCTCCACCTTTAAAATGAAATCTCCTCACATTATGCTCATGAATTATCAATAAGTGGTTTATATTAATATAATATTCGGTTCGTAATAAAGGTCATCTAGAAGACATAGCTATAGAAACCTGAGAATAGCGAGTAACTATGATGTGCATATTCAAAAGGATCATAGACTTACTTAATTCATTGGCTATTTTCCTATGTCTCCTACTTTCAATCGGTTCTTCAGGATATTTGATCAGTAATTCTTCCAAACGTTTTTGCTCCTCTGAAGTCCAAAGCTGAAAAGTAAATGAAAGTTATAATCATTTATTTTGTAAGAGAGAAATACGAGATCTGTTCATTTACAAGGTAATGCAACAGAATATATCCAGATGTTCGAGAATACCATAAAGATATAAGAACAATACTCTGAAAGAAATAAAAACTTTAATGCCAACATAGGATGCTTTGCAGCCTTCGAATATATAGTATAGTCTAAACTGCGCATGCGCAAACGAGTCTACACGAATGCCGTGTTCGGAAACTCGAACCGCTCATTTCAAAATTCGGAAGGAATGTCAATCATATTGAAATGCACAGGTGCATATTATGCTTGACCCACTGATAACAATATTATAAAAATACACGTACACAACCATCATAAGGTTATTCCTCAAAAGAAGTATGTTACTTCTCAAGTTCGTCTGAGAAATACGCGCCAAATTTCAAAAGCAGTAATCTAGACCTGTTAGTTGTGCGCATGTGCTGTAGTGATAGACCTTTACATTCATTCTGGCATCAATTTTCAGTGCGTTTGAAATGACATTGACAATATATATCTAATATATATATGGAGAATACAGGTGCGACGATGAACATTCAGAACTCGGGTCGTCTACGTTCAGTTTCCAACGAGAAAACCATTGAAGAATTTATCCATCCGTAAACGATGTCGAGCGTAGTTTGTTTTTACATTCAATAAAAAAATCAAATAACCAATGACGTGAGGCTAGAAAGTTTTGCGCGCTTGCCTAAATTCTTTTGCAGATTCTGAAACAGTGTTATACTAAAACAACCCCCTCAATTAATGGAAAAATATTTCTCTGCGAAACTGGGCACGAATAGTTTCCTGATTATATTTAAATATAAAATATATAATAATAATATATAAATATATCATTGATCAAGTTCTACATTTATATTCACTTGGGTTAGGGCCGCATCACACAGGTTGTTTATAGCTCCCGTACGTGGTCATCACCTTGTCGTGGTGTACGGGCTTAAGTAGTTGTGATAAGCGACGAAAACCAAGAATGACCATCATCCCTGAATTCCTCCCAATCCAAGGGCTCTGTCTAAGCGTGCGCATAGGTCGTGACACCTTTGCAACACACCTAGGTATCCGGACCTAGAAGACGCTGGAAACAGAGTCAGCAAGCAAAGTTGTCGAACGACTGGTACGAGGTAGCGGCGTGATAACTATGGCTCTCTCGGCCCCCCGAGTCATAGACATGGGGTAGACCCGAAGAGTACCGTTAGCATCACATGTCCGAACCAGGAGGCCACGACTGATAGCTTAATCCGATTACTAGGCGAGAGGAGAAGGAGTCCCGATTCTCCCCCCTAGTTCTTAACGGGCCCGGCATAGATCTGGGGAGCACAGTCGTGGCGATATCAGAGAAACTATGACCCACTCGGCCTCTCAAGTCTGTACTCCCAGACCTGAGGAAGACCCGAGGAGTAACGTTAACGTCTGACAGAAACCGCAACCTCGTAGCCAAGTCCTCGAGTCAACAGGGCCACACAACCATCCATGCTGGAGCGCCGTATGACCGAAGGCATGTATGGGGCCAAGACCTTCCGAGGATCTATACCTAGGGCTCCGAAGTTCCGTAACCAGAGCCGGGTGAACACGGAACGGTCGAACCTAGTTAATTGACCCTCACGAGTTCTTCGTGAGACAACGGAACTTGGTTCCAGATCGCAATACAAGCTCTTCCTCACATCCCCAAATTCCTAGTGAGTGTATGAGCGAGTGCGTGGGCGTCACATATACTGTTCGCGCAGTGGTGTTCCGCCCTCTGCAACTGCCAGTTCTATGAGTCGGTGTCCCTGGGACTCTAACTGGAGTATGTTGTGTTAGGAGGAGGAGGAGGGGGTTTTAGTGGGTGAAAGTCCCACACGAACCTGCAGCATTGCACATCCGCCGCTGCAGGGACGGCATGAGGAGTTCCCCCTGCCTTTAGGGCGGGAAAAAAAAGGTTGTTTATAGCTACTTTGTGGCCACACGTTGGTATTATTTCAAAACCGGAGATTCTAGGGTTAAAGCAATAAATTGGTCATTCGTATCTGTTATGGTCCCCTGTGTTTTAGTTAGTTCTGTTCTTTTCTCTCTTGCCTTGGCTTCACGGTTGCCTTGCCCTGATGAAGTCAATAAGCAGTAACAAGTGTCGGCATGTACCTACCAACAATTCCAATTTCGGCATTTATAACTTTCTGCAGGACTGTACACAAATAATTTCTTGATTTTATTCAAATATCCGCATTGATCGACTTCAACAATTAAAAACACACAGTTTATCTTTAGTTATGTCGAAGCTCGAATTGCGACCTCTTTAAAAACCAACAAAAAGTAGGTATAGCAGCTCTACCAAAAACCGTTTAGAAAGTGATACATTTCTTCCACTGAGATTTATCCTTTGCAATAACTTATACATATATTCAAGTTCAAATTTCAAAAAAGCGATGATTCTTCGGAATCGAATATTCTGAAGCCTTTGCAGAAAGGATCTACTACACACATAACGGAACATAAAATTTTCCCAGAATTGATCAAAATTGACAGAACATGACAGACATGACAGAACCTCTCAATATACTAAAAAATTTCTATCGATTCTTCTGTGACTCCTTAAATTTGAGAATATGTAAAATATCAATAACCACTATACACTCACCAATTTTTGTTTAAATCCTACGGATATCTTATGAACTATTGAGTATTGAAAAAAATATTTTTCAGAAATTTTGTAGCGTGTCGTTTTCCACAAAATTTTGCAAGCCTATTTGTTTTAACCTCATTCAAACATTTTCCTAGTTACAACTCGATCCGATGGATATTCAAGGAGTTGAGGAAACCACATTTCATAATCTCATAGCTCCTGAACCATTCCAAGGATTTGGCTCAATAACGAACTCGACCGAGTTATGTGGACAATTGACCTCTTTTGAAAATATGAAAACTCTAGATCATCTCTTTCGGAAGTTAGAGAGTATACGGCCCGACGGATGAACATACTCAATTTTGACTAATCAACTGAGACTACTTTCGCCTCGATATTCGAAAATTACAGAAATTTGGGTAAAACAATAGTACGCATTTCTACAAGAACACGCGCGCAAAATATTTACATTAGAAAGCTTACAACATTCAAGTAACGGATTTCGCCCACCGATTGAATTGTATAATGTGATATCGCGTAGGGATTACATATACTGTCCTGCCAGAAGCCCAGACCTTAGCCAGCTTGATAATGTCGCATGGGCCCGATTATCACATAAACGTATACTAAACGTTTGTGAATGGTATCGGCAGTTTATTCAACGTTACACGTTAAATTTTTCATCCTCATTGTATTTCCTAAATGTTGATTTGTGTACCCCTATTATCTATTTTGTCTTCTAACCATGCCCTTATTCCTAAGGTTACTTTGCCCTGGCGAAGTCAATCAGCAGAAACACGTGTTTCAAGTACCATCTCCATTCATTTCCTTCAATAACCTTCATATATTCACGAATTTTTGTTTAAATTCGACGGATATCTTAGATCTATGAAGTATTAAGAAAATATTTGATTCATTAAAACATCTTCCACGTTACAACGCGATCGATTGATATTCAAGGAGTTATTGAGGATACCAAATTTCAGATGCTCATAGCTGCTGAACCATTCGACAGATTGGGCACAATAACGAACTTGACCGAGATATCTGGACAATTAATCTATTCTGAAAATATGAAAACTCTAACTCATCTCTTTAGGACGATGGAGAGTATACTCAATTTAGGAAGACAAACTCAATCGATTGAGACCATGTTTGGCTCGATATTCGAGAATTACAGATATTTGGGCAGAACGATAGCACGCTGAGAGTGTCTATGATGAGAATGTACTGTCATATGTCCGTTTCGATGCCGCATTCAAGAAATTGTACAAACAGATAACCTGAAAGGTCGGCTGATTGCTGAGGGTGTAACAGACGTTCAAATATATCTGGAAACGCTCAAATGGGATATCTTTACCACTATCGTGTTTTCTCTAGATTATTACTTTTTACATCTCATTAACAGTTCACTTATGAAGACAGTACAAAATGGCTCAGAAAATGAACACTTTTATCTTGACGGTATTCAGAAAGATGGCAGAAAGCTTATAATTGGAAACATTTTGAAGGATTCGATTATAACCTCTTTCTCGCGATCAAGTAGCATTTTCATCAGAAAATCACTTACTTTCTTGTTCTGACTAGGTTTTTCCACATTTAGGGTTTCACCTTTCCCTGTTGATTTGTCACTATAGATTGCTTTCAGCTCTTCTTCGGGAATTTTGACATCATAGGCATACCAATCGATGAAAGGAACCTGAAAAATAAAAAGTTCAATAAATATTTAAAGAAAAGGTTATTTAGATTATCAGAAATGTTTTTATTGTACGCTAAAGTTTTCCCCAAATCTCAATAATTTTCCAATATTTGGCCGAAAATGGTCTCAACCGATTAGGTTTGACTTCCTGATGAATACAGGTTCAAACTTGATGTAGTTTTTATATATTCAGAATAGGTTAACTGTCCAAATATCTCGATAAAATCGTTATAAGGCCAAATCCGTCCAATAGTTCAGGAGTTATGAGCATCTGTAATTTGGTTTCCTCTATAACTCCTAGAATATCCATCGGGTCAAGTTGAAAGTTGGAAGAAATTTGCATAAGGTTGAAACAAATAAGCTCGCAAAATTTCGCAGAAAACAACTCACAAGAATTTTATTTTTATTCTCAAGAATATTTTATACCTAATAAGATATCAGAGGTATTTAAATAAAAATGTGTGCATGTATGGAAGTTAGTGATATCTTACATACTAGTGGAAAGGCCCGTGTCGCCACAGGCGCAACTAACGAAGCGCGCGGTCGTTATCAGCAAATGCCCCCCTATAAGCAGCCGTTCATGTCATTTTGTGTCTAGCGTTCATCAAGTGAAGACGTGTTAAAAAAAAATGCCAAAAAACTTTCCGACGCCCAACTGAAACGCCAACAGCGGCGATTTCAAAACAGCCTTCTGAAAAATAAGCAAAAAGAAGAAGAGCAGAGGCAATTGGAGCAACTGCAGAAAGAAAACGTGGAACGCGCGAAAAAAAAAAGGGAGCTTCTGGAATATCAGATGAATGCTCCTGTATTTCGTGCACGAAACCTGGAGGTGTATGAATATAGCACAGTGCTACAACCGCCAAATTACAATTGTTCGGTTTGCCTAGAGATGCAATGTAAATGCATTAAATCTTAGGCTACTGCAAGCGGATTTTTCACGGTTTTTGCCGCATAATAATATATAATTAATTAATTTATTATATTAATATAATAAATAAAAGCGCTTGCAAATGGGTTATTTTCACGAAGCATTTCATCTAGTCGCAGCATTGACACTGGATTGCATCCTTGGTTAGCTGGGTGTTGGAATCTATGTTGCAGAGCTTCATTAGTATCAAGTGTGTAAAGTTGACAGAATCTGGGCGTGTTTCCAGGTTGCGGAATAATGAAACCAATTCTGCTGTATGATGTTCCATGCAGACAAAATGAATAACGGCCAGTTGATGCAAATTCTCTTAAGCTAACTTTTTGGGAAGCAAACGCAAAGGCACTGTTATACTGGCGTATATTGTTTTAAAAAAATTCTTCGATTCTTCATCTGTTCCTGTGCAAAGTTCTCTGAGCAAAGCTGGTACTTCTTTCAATTGCATCTGCTCGCTCATTACAACTTTGCCTTTCTGGCAGCACTGGCTGAATCCATCTCGCCCTTTTTCATACTTAAAATGCAGAGCATTGCAAAATTGACACGATTCGCTCATTTCGCGGACAGAAAACGCGGGAATTTCGTTTTCAACCGGAGCCCTTCTCGCTACAAATACTGATCGCATTGCGTAATTATTGTTATGAACGCGGCGTCGGTTTCTTTCAGTTCGGGTTGTCCGGATAGCGTTTCGAGAACCCACTGGTCTTCCTTGTCGTCGTGTCTCCATTGTAAATTAAAATTTTAAAATTTTACACTGGACCTAACTCAAAATTGAAAAATCGGACGTGACCCGTTTTCAATCTTTACCCAAAAATGGAGAATAACCATCCAAATTTGGGTTTTCAATATCTTTTTCAATTATAATTTTCTAAATTAACTTACTCGGTAGGTTTGGAAATTAAAATAAGCTTAAAATCAAACTCGTCAAAACACGTCTTTCCTCTTTGAAAGTCAAAGCTGAAATTATAGATGTTTATTATAATTATTAATCGTTATTAAGTTTGACAATTACTTTTAAAATGAAACTTTTTCAAAATCGCAGTTTCCATCTTAATTTTCAAGCACGTTATATAAAATATAAATTGTTATAAAATTATTCAAATGCTCACTTTCTGACCGACTCAGGTAGTACTCTTGAACCTTTTTTAACTCGCCTTGACAGTTCAACTTACACTTAAGGTAATTTTATTCAAATAACAAAATTTGAAACTATTGCAAATTCACAAATTATTTTACTCACAAAAATTCACTTCACCCTTTTAAATTGAAAGCCTACATAAAACAATTGAAATAAAGTATTTTTCCTCTTCTAGCAATGTTACCTACCATATGATTTATAAGTCACATGTTATAATTATAATATACAATACAAATAAAGTTAATCAAATTTACAAATGTTTTTAATGAGTTATATGACGGTAATGGTGACTTGGAGTGCAAGAAGAAGAAATTAAAACCCATATCAGTAAAAATTTGTTGAGCAGTGGCGCCATCTACAGCGAAAACATGCCAAACACCCTTAATTTTTAAGTTTTTTGTGTTTTTTAGAGAAATTATAGATGTTTGGCACTTGTTAATATTTTTCTGCATCAGTTTAGATGCCTACCGTTAATTTAAAAAAAAATTGATGCAAATCGGTTGATTGGTTTAGGCGCTAGACCTTACTATGCATCATATCATTATAATAGATTCTCAAATTTTATTGTCGTGGCTTTTCTTCCACAAGAAGATATTTTTTCATTTACTTAAGGACAAGCAATCGCAGAAGTTAATGTTGATTAATTACGTTCTTTTCGAGTTTTGGCTAATTGAATCTAAGGAATTTTTTCTAAAATGGGAAGTCAAAAAAGATGCTTTCACAGATTCGTGATCGATTGACATCGGTCGGACTTATTAATTTAGTTGGTGGAAAATAAATCGGAGTTGTTCATTAACAGTGAAATAATGTATTTAAAAAAATATTGACGTGAGGTCACAGCTATTCTTATTAGCGATGGAGTGGATATGCCTACTTTTCATCTATCGACGCACACTTATGGCAGTTGCTACACCCTGCCAGACACGCCTAACCTTTAATAAATTATAATTTTACTAACACCTACGATTTTGAAATAATGATTCAATGGGGTTCAGATTAAAAAAACATACTTAATGGTTTACACATCCCTTATAAAATCAAGATTGGACTATGGTATACAAGCATATGGAGCTGCATCTAGACCTTTGTTAAGCATGCTGGATATTATCCAGAACACAGCGTTGAGACTAGCTACGGGTACATTTAGAAGTAGTCCAATTGAGAGTCTACATGCCCTAACAGGATGCCTTCCACTGAAGCATAGACGACAAATGCTTGATTTAAATTACGCCATCAATACTTCACAAAATCCATCCAACTCAATTAATAGACGGGGAGCCAGGGTTTTTTTACTGGGGTTTTTTCCCTAGGCTTTTATGTCATACGCCAAATTGTATGACACCCCGTCACTAACCCCTGATCTATATGCTTTATTGTTTGTTAACTAAATACTGTCAGCCAAAAGTTCAAAAGAATATATATATAATGAGACGTTACACTCAGTAAAATTCCATTCAACATTTGACAGAAAAAAATTTGCACAACCCTTTCACTACAGAGTCAATAAAATTTCAAAGGAGAACGGATTGGAGATGAAGCTAGAGGTGAAAAACTTTACGATCGAAGCCCCATGGGTTATCGGCTTACCTCCATTCAATACCTCACTGCATAGGCACGGCAAAACATCAACACCGCACGAAATTATTAAATCCGACTTCAAAAGACTGATTGATTTATACGACGATTATGAAGCAATATATACCGATGGCTCTAAAAATAATAGTGAGACCACAGCTGTAAAAGTCACTCCCTATCATACTGCACGTTATGACTCAATAAGAATAGTAGCATATATGAAGCTGAACTCTTTGCTATACTAAAAGCATTGGAATGGGTCAATGAAAATGAAATCACCAAGTCACTCATAATAACAGACTCATTGAGTGGTATACAAAGTTTTTTTTTTTTTTTTGAAAATACGTATAGTACAGTATAATATATACAATGTGTTAAGTATAAAAATTTAAATATACAAAGGACGTATATATCTAGCAATAATCCAAAATAAAGAAATAGTAAATCCACAGAAATAAAACAGTAACATTAATGTGGAAACCATCAAATACTGGCATTGAGGGTAATGAAGCTGTGGACTTAGCAACTCGAAATAAAGAACTCCCAACCATCGAAATGAACAACAGCATATCCAAAAATTAAATGAAAAATACGGCTAAGAGAAAACTCCTTCAAATATGGGAAAATCAGTGGAACTCATCAAATCAAAAACTCCGTGAAGTGAAGAAGACCATTAGAAGATGGAGAGTCTCGGGCCGAAGTCGACAAGACGAAGTACTGCTAAATCGACTACGATTGGGCCACTGTCGATTTTCACATGAATACCTTATGACAAAAACTGAGAAACCCGTTTGTGAAAAGTGCCGGTCGATATTAAGTGTAAGACATATTTTGGTGGAGTGTCCAAACCTTAACACAACCTTTGGTCAAGATTTAATATCAAAGAGGACATTAGTGATATTTTAGGCCAATGATGTAATTTAGATTCCATTAAGAGCTTTTTATCATACTTAGGTTTATTAAGTAAAATTTAATGTACCAATGTCCCTAATAACCCAAAGCGGTTGATGGGACAATGAATATCAAATAAAAAAAAATGTTTTGTTGGAAGCTCAAATCCCCTTTTCCTTAAAACCAACTGAAGTAGGTATAATGATGATGATTTCAGACCTGTGTTCTGATAACTTGATTATTTTCCACATGCAATAGGTTTAGGATAGAAATAAAACCAACTCTTAAAACAAGGCCTACTAGTTTCGAAGTCTTCCCCAGGGCACTAAGTAGGTATATCTACTTCATCGAAAAGCATTTGGAAGCTATTACCCTTTGAAGTACCTTATATATTCGAGTCAAAATATAAGAAAAGCGATTCTTTTGAATCGAACCTTGTGAAACCTCAGGAGGACGAATGAACTCCTATTGACACGTTATTAATTTTTTTAAATTTCACGGATTCTTCATCGTATAAATTCGTGTAGGGAACGATCGGTAAGAGAACAAAAGCGCAAACACTCCTGACCTACAACAGTGTTTTCCTAAATTTATTTCAGGAAAACGGCACTTCAGTTGAAGAATTAGAAAGGCACTGACGTACAGTCATTAGTTTGTGGGCCCATGTCTTTTTCCGTACTACATGATATTAATACAACAGCCACAATGAATGAACAAAACTATATCTCAAATTAAAATAATTACTAACAGTATTTCTTAAGTTTTGTTCGAAGTTTAAATTCCCTTCTCCTGAAAACCAATCAAGAATAGGCATACTCCATTGAAAACCATTGAGCATATTCTTCTTTCACGAATTTCTTGTCCTTTGTAATACCTCATACATTCCAGTCTAAATTACAAATATCTTCAGTTGTCCAAACTCCGGTTTCATTTAAGCCATAATCCTGTTCCACTTAAAACTGTACTACTTCGAAAGATAATCACTTGGATGAATATGGCAACATAATAAAGGAAATCTATATGTAAACAAGGCCTTCTTTCATCATCATACCAGAATTTCGGTGGCAAACACTTTTCTTCTTCAGAATCGAATCTTCTGAAACCTCTAAATCTCTTTCACGAGCATTACATTAAACTTTTTCAGAAAGAATTTGGTTTGAGAATTTTAACAACACATCAAATAGTCAGAACTTCCATACATCATTTCACTGTAAACTAACCATTATGATTAATATTCGACCAACTCTAACTTCTCAATCGAATAAGTATCTGTGAAAGCATCGAGCATTGAAATTTCTGACTTTTCGACATTTCTCTTTTCCGATTTTATGAAAAATTCTTATATTATCAGGCGAAAAATTTGGGGTTTTTTCCATAAGTCTGAGGGGAATGGGGAGTGCCAGGAGATGGGAACTTTCCAGTAGTATCATTTCCGACGACCACTCCAAAGTTTCAATGAGCCAAGAGTCGACACGGACCATAAATGTCAAAGTAATTAATTGATATCAACTTTAACTTCTGTGATTGCCTGTCCTAAAGTGAATGAGAACATAATTTTATCTTCTGGTGAAAGAAAGCGACGACAATGAAATTTGAGAATATTTAAGATACCAATAACGTCCATAAATGCAGAGATTTTTGTTAAATTACGACGTAGGATTTTTTTATCATTAAGATGCTCATAACTCCTGGAAGATTGGACGGAATAATTCTGAAAGTATAGAATTCTAGGTCCTCTCTTTCGGAATGTAGAGAGTATTCGGCCGTCTCGGTGGGCATACTCATCTTCGACTCTGGATTCTTCATCAGTAAGCTCGTTTGAGCGATAGCAGGCTGTTCTACTAGAACAAGCGCGTTAATATTAAGAAATCGAATTACCCCACAATAAACAGTGATTTGAAACCTGGTTTTTATTATAGGAGTAAACAGTGGCATGCCACACTTTTCCAAAAATATTTATGCCATATCCCGTTCGGACGCTCCCGTTTGAAAATTAAAAAACTTTCTACAACAAGGAATGGCAGAGCTCGAAACAAAAGAATATCTTCCAAAAATTTGGTAAGAAGCTGCTTTTTTTTACCATTCACCCCAAAAATTAAGAGGTTTAGGACATATGTCAATGTGTTGAACTTTTCATTTTAAAATCACCTGAAGATTCACCTCCCACCTTTAAGGGTAAGCTTCCAATTATGAAATATTTTATATTAACAAAAATTGAAGCAAAAATTCAGTTGATATACATTTAGCCCAATAGTGTAAATAATAATTCATAACTTCATTCTTACCTGAGCCATTGTTTGAATTGATGGTATTTCCAGTTCATTTTTCCTCAGTTTCGTCAAGAAAGATTCCGGATCTTCCAAAGCACTCGTCTTCATTTCGCGAATACTTTGAATATCCTGAAAAAAAAATTATTATAACAATTTACTCTTCACATTTCTGAGAATCT
Organism: Micraspis discolor; assembly: GCA_030674115.1. Classification (NCBI taxonomy): domain Eukaryota; kingdom Metazoa; phylum Arthropoda; class Insecta; order Coleoptera; family Coccinellidae; genus Micraspis; species Micraspis discolor. The sequence continues at coordinate 105,827 of JARTUT010001350.1, forward strand.
TTACCTTCAATGCTTGCTCTCTTTGAGCTGTTAAAATAACTAATGTTTTCATCAGTTCACTATAATCTTTATTACCTCGCAAAGCTACATGATCTGATTCGAAATAAAACAAATCATTCTCCTTCTGCAAGGAATTATCACCATTATCTTCCATTAGGAAATTTGAACAACCCGCCACTGAATCGCGTGTTGGACAAGGACAGCTTGCTTCCACAGTACGTATATCTGTAAAAACAAAAGATTTTTAGTTTTAACTTTACCTTTAACGTGGTCTAATTCCATTTTATATGAAGAACAAGTGTTTCAAACCAGTGTATGTAATAAATAATTTTTACAGAGTTAATTACTAGTTTTTGAATTAATTAAGACTGATACAAAAGGTACACAAGTGACAGATCAGTGAATATAACCTCAACGAAACTGGAATATATCGAATTTTTTACCTTTTCACTTGAAATTCCTCGTATATATCAGTGTATTTCACTAGAGAATCGCCTGATCAAACGGATTAAGCACATATTTTTAATTTTTTGCAAGATTTACTAAGCCTACGCAGTAATACTGCTTACTGTGAGTTTTCGTTAGTTTACAAGCTCTTTGTCATTTAAGTAGCGGGAAATTTGAAATTGTACCTGCCCTCTTCAACCACATGAATTTCACATGAAATGAAGAATCATGATTTCTACTTATACAAGGATATCGTTTTCGTCTGTTAGGGCATTAAGAGAATTTGGAATAATAAGAAAATATTCCAAAAACAATGAAAACAGAAGTTCACCACTGAAAAGTTTGTTAGATGATGCTGCTTCCTTCAAAGACTTGAATTCCCAAAATCCTGAACAACAGTGGGCAACTCTCCCTTACATTGATGGAACAAAAATAAGAAAACAAGGAGATTATTTCAAACATCCGAAACATGATCCAAGAAACACATCAATAATCTTATTTCCTGGCCAAGGAACACAATATGTAGGAATGACAAAAATTTACTGAAATTTCCTATAGTTCAGGATCTGTTTGAACTTGCCAATTATATTCTCAATTATGATTTGCAAAAACTATGTTTGGAAGGCCCACAAGAGAAACTGAATCAAACAAAATATGCCCAGCCTGCAATTATGGTAGCTTCTTTAGCGGCTATTGAAAAACTGAAAGAAGAGAGACCAGATGCTATCGATAACTGTGTTGCTACTGCAGGTTTTAGTTTAGGAGAAATCACAGCATTAGTGTTTGCAGGAGCTTTGGAATTTGAAAAAGGTAAGATTATATCATGTCACAATTTCATATTTTACTTAGAGTAATGATGAAATTGAAAATACGGTTTGAGAGAGATTGACTTTCTATCTATAATCAGTCATAGTAGAACTACATTCGTTAAGATAAAAATTGTTATACTAAAAGTTGTGATCACATTAGATAAGTTTTTCTAGAAACCCCCTGTGAGATAGTATGTTAATCTGGAATCTTCCACCTAAATGGGGAGGTTTGCCACCGTTGTCGATAGTATGTTTACTGCATTGAGGTCCCCAAGTTATGCTAAATGAAAAGATATTGTTCAAAATGTTCATAGATCGAAATAACTCGACAAAAATCAAGAAATTCAATATTATTGTGCACCTTGCCATCAAACATTGATACAAACTTGATGAATTTCAGTTATTTCAGAAAATGATAAGAATATTAATTTCAAAAAAGTTACGACCTTGAAAAAGAGTATAATTTAATTATGATCATACACAGGAAATTTCCCTGTACAGTATGTACATGTAATATTTCAGGCATGTATACTTGCAGCCCTTTTCAGTGATAGTTAATTTATGGCAAGGATATTTCAATAAAAACAAAGCTGTAAAATTACTTGATGTAAATAGGTAGTATTGAACTCGTAAACTAATGAAATTTTAATCTGTAGAATAAGGACTACTACCCCCTCACTCGATAATGTCCCAGCTTCATCAAAAGTTCTGTCAACACAATCCAATGCCTTCGAGAGATCCTTTGATAGATTCTCCGATAATCTGCCTTCATCCTTTGATGTTATGATTTAGTTCATGATTTCTAAAAGACCAGATGAAGTGGACTTATTTTGTCGGTAGCCATGTTGATGATTGCTAAATAATGCGTTATCTTCTAAAAATGCAACAAGTCTGGTCATTAAAACCTCTTCAAAAATCATAGACAGTGATGGCAATATTGAGATTGGTCGGTAGTTCTCAGGATTAGCTGTATCTCCTTTTTATATACTGTTTTCAATTTTTCTGGGAATACTCCTTCCTGTAAACATTTGATGATTTTGATGGTCAATGGAAATATCAAAGCACCAATTATATTTTTAACAAATATGGTTGACATGCCATATATCTCATCTGTCTTTGCTCTTTATATTAGAGATAATATTGATGAGCTGAGTCAACTTTTATTGATAAACAGCATGGCTTTAGGGCAGGTCGATTAACAATTACTAACTTATTACTGTTTACCAAGGATAATATTGACAGTTTTGAGGAGCGAAGCCCAGTGGATACCGTGTATACTCATTTTTCAAAGGCGTTTGACAGGGTGAATCGCAATTTGTGAGCTGCCAAGATTGAAGCGTTTGGAGTAGGTGCTACTCTGTTATCGTTGTTTAGGAGCTTCCTAACAGAAAGAACCCAGTTGGTTAGATACAGAAACTATTGTTCCGGACTGATTATTGTTTCATCTGGTGTCCAGCAGGGCTCCCACCTTGGGACTATTTTATTAATACTAGGAGAATGGATCGGCTTCATTCTGTTCGGGACTTGGGTGGGATTTTGGATGAGCAACTCAGTTTTAGGGAAAACATAGCTACCATAAAATCTAGAGTCCTGCTGGCATTCGTCATGAGTAATTTTGTGGAGTTTTCTGTGGGTACTATTAAGATTCTGTATTTTTCCCTGGTTAGATATATTCTGGAGTACGGAAACATTGTATTGCGACGTAGATTTGCTTGAGAAGATCCAGAGGAAGTTCTTGCGGTTTGTGGCTTTCAGATTCCATGTTCCAACAACAGCCTCGACAGATCTTTATGGGAGATTTGACATCAAGTCCTTGCTCATAAGGATACAGGTGGCGGATATGTGCATGATCTTTAAACTTATTAATTCTAATGTAGAGTGTCCTAGACTCTTGGAGATGCTTACTGACATCTAGATTTACTAGACATGGTCCTCTATTTTTCATCCCCTTTCAGAGAAGGACCTAAGGGCTTAACTTCTTTGTGCACTGTCCACTCACCCTTGCCAATTCAATGAATGTTGTGTTTTTTCTAGATCGCTGGGTTCATTTAAGAATCACTTCTGGCGTGTTTTGTCTTTAAAATTGTATCGCATCTATTATGAAGATAATTGTTAATTTTTTAGCGTTGTTTATTTTTAATTTTATTTTTTGTTTTGTATTTTGTACATGAGGGTTTCACGTAAACTGCTGCATAATAAAATTGTATTATGTATGTATCAAATAAATAAATAATCTGAAAGTTTGAAGTCTGTAGTTGGATGGCCTTGTTTTTCCCTGTTGGGGATATTTCGTTATAATTAAGATTTTGTCCAATAGTCGAGAAGTAGTTATTAATGGTATCCGCATTCATGCCAGGGTTACTTATTATGATTGCAATTACTGCAATAAAATTGCAGCTTATCTTCATATGTAAATTATGTGAAAAACCAATTTTCTGCTCTTAAAACCCTGCACTCAGCTTGTTCAACAGATTCTTGGTATGTATTTCTCTTGACACCTTAATCATCATCATAGTTTTGCAACATATCAGCAGCAGCTCCATGGTATTATCATTTGGGGCTCATTTATGGAAAGGATAAACCCTTGGGTATGCCCAGCTTAATCCTGATTGATTTCAACTCAACTTCATTTCCTTCTCGAGAAAAGTTGACTCTCATGATTCTTGATGAGTGATATTATATGAACCAATACAACTACACTTATCCTTCAATCCTCCAATTCTTTCACTACTTTGTGATATTTAAATGAGTCGAAAGCCTAATGCATTGTTCAGACTAGGCTAGTAATTAGTCGAGTGGCCAGTAATTTAGTAACTGAATGTGTCTCAACACCGAAAATTTTCCAACTTTTGTAGTCGAACCAATCCATTTATTTCCATTTTATAGGCGAGTAACGCCTCCCACCTCGCAGCATTGCACACTTTATTACTGGCAAGTTCATTATTGATCATGAAAATTAGTTGTCACAAAAAAGTTCTTTCATTGGAGCGTATGAGTTCTTATGGAATGTTGGGTTACAAACTTACAAAAACAGGTAAATGAAACAATCTTCTAATGTGAACTTAAAAAGTATGGTGAATATACCTGGATTTGAGCACTTTTGTACTATATAGTTGCTGTAGTGAACGATTTATGGCAAGTAGCAAATAAATCAGTTACTAATGTACTTGGCACTCGACTAAAATACTAGCCTAGTCTGTACAAGGCTATAGATAGGTCACACACTGTTTCCTCTAAGACTTCCAGTATGATCTTGATGAAGTTCTATACTGTGGTTGCTATACATGTTCCTTTTATAAAAGTGTTGATGATATAAATGTTCTCAAGTGAAAATGTTGACATTAAAAGACTTCATATTGTTTAAAAGACTTCAGAACAAGATGGCAGAATACTTATGAGCCTGTAGTACTTATTAATATCCTGGTTGTCGTTATTGTGAATTGGTTTTGTTTTGGATTACTTCAGTTGGTCAAGAAAGTCACCATATTTCAGAGAATTGTTTATTATTCAAGTTGATGACAAAGCAATTTCAGTTGTGCATTTCTTTACACCATACACTATCGATACTACTACTGCTTTTGATTTTCCATTGTCAAGCAGTTGCTAGAGGTTCTTTACTGTTTGTTTGACATAGGTTGAACGAATTCTCCATTTTTGAATATTATAACTATCGTGGATATGAAATATATGCAAAAATTTACAAGTAGCAGAAGGTTGAGGAAAGAAGACGGTACTTGCTTATGCTTCTCTTATGTCTATGCATTGGATTCCTTCCGCATGGGAGGTCCTGGTGTTGAGAAATAAATTGGTTGCTTACTCCTGTGTTGTACCTCTATTACCTATTACTGTTGTCTAACTCTTTTCTATGAACTCCTTTGAAAATGGTCCCAAGATCGAAACATGTGCCAGGAATCTGATTATATTCATGAAACAGAAAGCTTAGTGTTTGATTTATAATAAGTTGTTATTTAGAAATTTTTCAGAATTTTCTACCCTGACGATTTCCACGAAATTTTGCGAACTTATTCGCTTCGACCCCATTGAAACCTCTTAATTTACGAATTGATCAGATGGATAGTCAAGTCTGAAACATTCTACGGATTAGGCCCACTAACGAATTTGACCGAGATATTTGGACCACAAACCTATTCTGAAAATATGAAAACTCTAGCTAATCTCCTTTTTTAGGGGCTAGTCATTATAACCCAAATATTGAATCATTAGTACAATAGGGAAGAAAAATAGCTGGTGACACTTGAAAGGAGTGGACACACAATTCTTAGTTCTCATAACACAGTTAAATAATTTGAACAGGGATAAGTTTCGATACAGTCAAATAAATCGATTTTCAAACTGAAATTTTGTTTTCACTGGTATTTTATCACTGATAATTACCTCGGCAGATTACATGTAGCGAAAGTTTTATGACAGTCCTATATCAGATCACAAAATGATAAGGGTAAAAATCAATTTACCCTATTATGAACCAAAAAGTGAAATATCCGAACTAATTACAAAAAATTCAAGGAATGCATGACAGAAAAATGTAGACAAAATATTTATACAATAAATGATCTGATTGATCCCTTAACTTCAGCAAAAAAGAACGCTTCAGCGAATTATCATAAAAATGTCTTGAATAATAACTTTTGGTTCAACAACAAACGAAAAAAGAGACAAAAAGTATCGGAGAATTATAAAGTATCCACATATGAACAAATATGTGTACAATTCTAAAACTATAAAAAAAGAAACTTACTACATGATATGAAGAACTAAGAAAGAATAGTTAAGAAATAGAATAAACGAAATAAGTACTAATAGTAGAAATTTATGGTCCATTATCAATCAAACACTAAATGTGGAAAATCAAAAATATAAAAAGTAAATTAAAAAATTTGAAAAAGAAAATATAACAATTACAGGGGATGTGGAAATTACTGAACAAATCAATGAATATTACACCGAGAGTCCTTCAATGCTGCACAGCCAACAAAAAAATTCAATCTGATACTTTTGAGGAGATAACAAGTGATAGATCAGTCTATTTTTACAAATGTTCTTGAGAAGAATTGAAAAATGTGGTACACACTCTCATTACTTCATCTGCTGGAGATGATGTCAGCTAGAGACATTTCATTAATCTTTAATATAGAAGGATACATTGTTGAGCACTATAAACTCTGCTCTCAAAACTGGAATCTTTCCCAGGATCTGTGAAAATTCAAAAATTTTACCGGTCTTCAAGAAGGGAAGTGAAGAAGTGGAGAATTATCGGCCAGTTGCATTAAATTCTACAATATCCTAGATTATAAAAAAATAATATTTTATTAATTGATTGGATTTTTCTGTATGTCGTGAGAACAGTATGGCTTTCAAGCCGATAGTTCAACTCTGGGAATAAAATAAAAATTAAATAATTAAAGAAAAATACGATGATTATTATGTTGCTACAGTGTTAATAGATCTTAAGAAAGCATTAGATACAATAGATACAATTATACTTATCGGTAAATTGGAACCTTGGAATATGAGGACCAGCCTTGAAACTTATAAACTCATTTCTACTGGACAGATTGCAATCAATGGAAAAAAAGAAGAGTCAAAACTGGTATACCTCAAGGATCGGTCCTTGGACCTCTATTGTACCTGTTATTTGTTGAAAGTTTATCTAAGGTGAATCTACCAGGAAAATACTATATGTTTGTAGACGATACTGTTTTAATATTTTACCACAAAGGTCTGAATGAACTCAAAAGAATTGCGAATAGTGCCCTGCTAACTTTCTATAAATGGTTGTGTTACAAGAACCTCATTATTGATGAAAGTAAGACAGTTTACATGTTGTTCAGCTCCATAAAAAGGAGGAAGAAAAAACAGGATATATCTCTGAAGATAAACGTTAAGTGCAATAGTGCGTGTGAATTCTTGCAAATATTTGGGATTGGTCGTTGATGATGAACTTAGATGGAGCAACCAGGTTGACACTGTAATTAATAAAATCAATAGTATCATTGGTGCTATCTCCCATATAGCACCTTACAGAAAAAGAAAACCTAATATTCTACAACGCTCCTATAAACACTGTATCAACTTACTTACTTGTTATATGGGGTAATATGATCAAATTCAACATTAATATTTTACAACGATTACAAAACAAAGTAGTAGAATATATCTTCAAGTTGCCATTCGATCCAGCTACCTCATTAATGTATAGTAAGTAACCCATTTTACCTATACATAAACTATTTACGAGAATCGTACATGTTTGTTTACAAGATCCCAAATAATCTCTTAAAAAATGGCCTAACAGTGGAAAACAGCATTATTCATCAGTATACTACAAGAGTTGGAGAAAGATTCAATCTGGATAAGAATATGAAAAAAAATTTGGTAGAAAAAGACCTAAATATGCCTCTGTAGAACTAACAAATTACCCCGTAACATCAGATCTTCCACATCGCTGGGAATATTTCGAGCAACTTTACGAAAGTATCTGGCTGAATGACTTCTTTTTGATGATATAGCAACAAACTCAAAGATTGTAATGGAGTTTTATGGATCTTTCATCCAAATTTTGTTAATATTTCTGTGATAACAACTGTAAGTTTGTTAATAGAAAAGCCTTCATTATTATATGCATAAAATTAAGCTAATATTTCAATTTAATTAAGTCAAGTAAAAAACTCTAAGGATATTCTTCTGGATCTCCAATGTCACAGACATGAAAGAATTAAAATAAGGTTCTGCTCGATTTCGAACCGATGAATGTCATTATAAGAAATTATTCAAATTTGAAAGATTATATCTCCAAAAGTATCAGTTTGTCGAGATCAAAAATGGCATCGATATAAACAGGGTGAGTCTTTGACCACTGCATTAATTTTAACTATAGATTTTTAACGTTAAAAGAAACATTTTCGTCCTATAACATTTTTCCAAATTTGGTCTGGTTCAAAAAATATAGGGTGTTGAAATTTCATAAAAAATTGCATTTTCACATGTAGTATTCAAACGACAATATCAATTGGAATGATCTCTTCTAAAAGGTTTTTGATAACAGTCATGCATATTTTGGCATCAATAGATTCATTCCATTTCTTGTGGGTTTCTCACTACTACTGTACAAATTGGTTAAATCGCATGAAAAACAAATATCACTTGAACGAAAGGTCCGTATCTTGTACTTTCTAGAATCATTAGTCTTTTCTGCAGATGAGATCATTCATCTTCTTTTTTCCTATATTGCATTATTTTTGAGATATTTGAAGTTGAAAGCTGATGAAACATGATTTGAGTGAATCATTTCTTAGAGGAAAAATAATGTTTTTAACCAATTTGGTTTTTTTAACGCAGCTGAATATGGAAAAACGGTATGGGAAAAAGTGTTTCTTTTGACCTGAAGAACCTATAGTTAAAATTAACGCAGTGGTCAAACACTCGCCTTGTATAATCATTATTGTCCTTTGAAATAGTTTCAACGCGAAATTTGTCGTCAATCTGCAAGGAGGATTCTACGAATCGATTCTTGCAGTCCAAGCGACGATTTATCAGATCTTCTTATGGTAGAAGTCTGCTATGGAACCCTTTCATTGGTAAATCGTCATCCATAAAAGGACATCTCCATATAAAACTTATTTTATTCAAGTAATATCACAGAAAAAATTTCGACTTCAGTTATGACAGAAGTCATAAATGGCATCAATGTATTTGTATGATAGTACTTCATCAGAAGAGATATTTTATTCAAAAAGGGTGATTTGAAAAAATATATGTTTCCATTATTACGAAACTACTGAGCGGATTTGGCTGAATAACGAACTCATCCGAATTCTTCATCAGTGATCTGCACAAAATAATTGATAACGCTTTCACCCAAATATTCGGAAATTAGAGGCATTTAGGCATATACAGTATATATATATATTCTTTTGAACTTTTGGCTGACAATATTTAGTTAGCAAACAATAAAACATATAGATCAGGGGTTAGTGACGGGGTGTCATACAGTTCGGCGTATGACATAAAAGCCTAGGGAAAAAACCCCAGTAAAAAAAACCCTGGCTCCCCGTCTAAGTGTGATAATACAAAAATAAGCTGAAATATATTTCAAGGACTTCTTTCTTCAAGAGTGATCTTCTATTGATGCAGAAAGAGACTTCTTCAAGGTGGTCACATTGAATCTGGAAATAAAAAGACAAAAGCAGAAAAAAGAACTGAATAACAAAAATACGTATCATATTCGTTTGAAATTTATAACCCATTCCAAGAAAGAGTTGGAAACATCATGAATAGCCCTAAAACCATCTTGAAATTTATATATGGGACAACTATTGATGAGATGAGGTATTGTTTCTTCTGCTTCTCCACATTCACAACTTGCGCTAGGAACTGAGTTCCATTTAAATAGCGGCATATACAGTGTGGAACAGCCAAATGGAATAAATTCGATAACGAATAAATGAGAGCGTGTTTGGAAAAACGCTTGGACACAGCGATTTGTATTTTTAACTAAGCATTTAAAAAAAAATTATATAGGGTGCGTCATGTGACAGTTGCCAATACCCACTTTCTCATTTTAAATACAAGCCCCTGTATATTATTAATTTTTTGGATTCTTCAGAGAATTCTAGACATAAAGCATGTACAATGTCCTATAACTATCTTCAACTGTTTCGGAAATATTAAGTGTTTTCAAATTTATTACAAAATTAACATTAAAAAAATAAAATTATTTTATTTCACAAATTCGCTACAATAATTTAAAAAAAAAACAAAAAAATATTAATTTTAATGTAGTAAATGTTCAAAATGCTTGCCGCGAATATCTTGGCAACATGCTAATCTGGTATAGAAATGTCTTCTAACATTACTCAACATCTCAGGTGTAACTGATCTAATCGCAAGCGTGATTCGTCTTTTTAAGTCATCTAAGTTGAGGGGTTTAGTTTTTTATACAATACTTTTGAGATATCCCCACAAAAAGTATTCTAACAGCGACAGATCAGGAGATCGTGCTGGCTTAATATTTCCGAAACAGTTGAAGATAGGTATAGGACATTGTACATGATTTATGTCTAGAATTCTCTGAAGAATCCAAAAAATTAATAATATACAGGGGCTTGCATTTAAATTTAATTAAATTTAATAATAATTTAAATAAGAAAGTGGGTATTGGCCACTGTCACATGACGCACCCTATATAATTTTTTTTTTTTGAAAAAAATGCTCAGTAAAAATACAAATCGCCGTGTCCAAACACACTCTCATTTATTCGTTATCGAATTTATTCCATTTGGCTGTTCCACACTGTATATTATAATATCTAGCACGCTCTTCTTCTAGAACAAGCGCGCTAAAAAAAACTTTGCAGCTTAAGTTTGACGTTTGACTAAAAGAAAAAAGTACAATGGTAGAATATCTGCAGAAATGAAAAAATATTTTCTTGCGAAATGCTAATTATTCCATATTGAATTCGCTCAACGATTAAATTTAAGACTGCCTACAGACAATATATTCAGATCCTATCATTTTCAGATTCACAAGCAGTTTGTTATAATAAATTTACTTACAATCCTCAAAAAATATTTTTAACAAAATACAAATCCTCAGACTAATAGTTCAACAATTTTATTTGCAATGTTAATGTTCGTGCTGCATACAATTTTGAATTAATCTGTGGACATCGCGATAATAGTTATTTATACACCAAGTGAGTTAAATGAATGTTTATTCATTTTTTTTTTTTTAATCTCAATAATTATTAACAATCAGAATAACATTCTATAAGTTAATGTGTTAAGAAGTAGTCAAGTGACTTAAATAGAGCGGGAAAAGATTATCTCCAGTGAGAGAATCTCATTATTCCATTAAATCAGCTGGCCAATGTCTCTTCAATCTTCTTGCTAAGGTGTTTGTCAGTAAGGGTTGGAGTAAAATATTTGAGTGGTTTTCCATTCTCGCGTGGTGGTTTCTGCTTCTATGCTTGATGACTTCTTCAACATATGGTATATTTAGGTCTTCATGTAAAGTCTGGTTGGACACATACCATGGGGCGTTGGCCATCATGCGAAGTATTTTCGATTGCGTTCTTTGATCAGAGCTATGCTGGATTTGCTTGCGCATCCCCAGATTTCTATCCCATATGTCCATATTGGGATGATGATCGTATTATATAACAATATTTTGTTTGTAAGTGGTAACTTGGATTTTCTTCCGATGAGCCAATTAATTTCCTGACTTTTAGGTCAATTTGTTTTCTTTTTTTGATTATATGTTCCTCCAGGTTAGCCTAGTGTCTAGATGAAAGCCAAGGTATTTTGCTGATGTAGTTTTTGGAATTACTATGTTGTTCAATTTGATTGGGGGACAATGTTGCTTTCTCAGTGTAAAGTCTACTTGTTGAGATTTGGTTTCATTTATTTTTATTTTCCACTTTTTCATCCAGATTTGTAGTTTGTCTAGGTGTTCTTGTACTAGCTTAGTCGCTGTTGCTGGGTCTTCATGTACTGCCATTATTGTTGTGTCATCAGCAAATGTTCCTGTTGTAGTGTGAGCTGTTATTGGTAGATCTGAGGTAAAAAGTAGGTAGAGGAACAGGGCCAGCACGCTTCCTTGTGGAACTCCAGCTTGAATGGGGCTATAATCTGATACTTCTTGTCCTACCCTAGTTCTAAACTGTCTGTTTGTAAGGTATGAATTTAGTAAATTAAAGAATTTTAAAGGAAGAATATTTCTTATCTTGAATAGGAGTCCTGAGTGCCATACTTTATCGAACGCTTGACTCACATCCAGAAAGACTGAAGTGCAGTATAGCTTCTTTTCAAACGCTTGGTTTATGGTTTGCGTTATTCTATGCGTTTGTTGGACAGTTGAGTGATCTTGTCTGAATCCGAATTGATGTGAAGGAATCCAATGATCTATCGGAATTTCGGCGTTTATTCTCTGAAGTAATAACCTTTCCAATATTTTCGAGATTATTGGTAAAAGGCTTATGGGTCGATATGATGTCACTTCGTGTGGATTCTGCCCGGTTTCATTATCATGAGTACTTCTGCTGTTTTCAGTGATTTGGGCCAGTGCCCGATTCTCAATATAGCATTAAAGATGTAGGTTACCATGACAAGCCCTTTTCTAGGTAGTTCTTTGATCATCTTTGCAGTTATTCCATCAATACCTGGTGCCTTTTTCTGATTCAGATGAGTGATTTCTTTGTATACTTCTTTAGGTGTTAAGTACTTTATATTTTGAGTTTCTGTAGGGATGTTAGAAATATTTTCCTCAACAATTTCATCAATGACCTGATCATTTGGTTTGAATACCTCTGTCAGGTATAGTGCAAACAATTTCGCCTTTTCTTTTTCGCTTCTAGCCCATCTAGCATTGGTTTCAGTTGAGTTTTTCACTGGGACATTTTGTTCTGTTGGCTTTACCTTGGATTTATAGGTCTCCATATTGAGTTGTCGTAACGGTTTAATCCGGTGATATATATATTGAATGATTCTTCCTTCAATTCTCTTAACCTATTTTTAAGTTTATTGCTGATATTATTGAATGCTGTTTTGTCTGCAGGAGCATGTGTGATTTGACATCTAGATCTTATTTTGCGTTTTTTTAGCAATGAGCTTTTTAATTTCTAATGGTATTGGTTCTGGTTTGTTTTCATTGTAATTTCTTGGAGTACTTTGGATGGCTGCATCCTTAAGTATAGTTGTAAATGTATCGAGTGTTTCTTCGATTTCTTTTTTTTTCCTTTAGCCTCAAGGATAGAGAGATCCGCTCATGAATTATTTTGCGGTATTCATCCCAGTTGGTTTTTTTCGATTATGTAGTTTTGGTGGAGACTTTCTATTGATTATCAAGGTGCTCAGTGACGCTATTACTGGAGTATGATCTGATGATAGGTCATAGCTTGGACATACATCCATATATGATGGAGCTATTCCATTTGTTATAAAAAATCTAGTAGATCAGGTGTTTTATTTGGATCACTGGGCCAGTATGTAGGACTTCCAGTAGACAAGAAGGAGTAGTTTTTTTTTCCTGCAACAATTTAGCCAGCTCTCGTCCCTTGGTAGTGGTTAATCATGAGAAGAATTTCTTCGAGTGAATAAACATTTTTAATTCACGTGTCGTATACAAAATTTTATCCCATTTTGATGAAATTTCAAATAATGAATACTTTTAGAGGAAATATTAGGTATAATTCAAATTCATAACGAGATTTCCCTTCGATCGATGGTTGCTAGGGCACTATGTAATTAATTGTTTGCAAGTGTCAATGAAAATTATAGAACCGTCTAAGAATTTTTATTTCGAAAAAATGTTGAGCGGTGACGACGAGGTTGTAGTTCCTGAGTGCATTATTCAAGAAGCAAATGAGGAAGCAGAAGCAGTAATTCCATTAAGATCAAAAATATTGTACGAAAAGCAATATACGGCATTTTGTGCCTGGAGAAATAATAAAAAAGCCAAAGGTGTCAACGAAAAAATTATTTTGGCGTATATTTCCGAACAATCCAAGAAAGTTAAGTCGTCGTCTTTATGGTCCTACTACTCGCAACTTAAGAAAATGTTGGCTCTGAAAGAAAAAATAGACATCGGCAGATTTCACAAAGTCACCGCCTTTTTGAAGCAATATTCCAGGGGATACGTAGCAAAGAAGTCGAAGGTATTCACAAGAGAGAAGTTTGAATACTTTTGAGATGCCGCTCCTGATGAGCAATATTTATTGATAAAGGTAGTTTTTATTATGGGTGTTGCTGGAGGGTGTAGAATCGGCGAGCTGGTGACTATGACCGCATATGACGTGGAAGATCGGGGCAGCGTATTGGATATTCAGATTCCAGATACGAAAACTATAAGAAAAGAGTGTTCACTGTGGTCAATGGTACTAATAAGGTTGCTGCACTCGTTATATTCCGCAAGTATAGGAACTTGAGGCCAAGAAAAGTTGATCACAAGCGACTATTTATAAATTATAAAAATGAAAAATCCAGCCTGTAGGTGTGAATAAATTTTCGAAAATGTCCGTTACTATTGCAAAGTATTTGGGCCTTTCTGATGCTGAACAATATACAGGGCACAGTTTCTTCAGGCATTATTTTGCAACCCTACTCGCAAATTCTGCGGGTGATTTGACAGTTTTGAAAAGACATGGTGGATGGCGCTCAAGTTCTGTTGCAGAAGGATATATTGAGGATTCACTACAAAACAAAATAAATATTTCTGAACAAATACTTGGTGGGGTCACAAAAACCGAAGTTCTTGATGCAGAAATGGATATTCCAGCAGGGCCTGAGAAGTCCTCAAACACATGTGCTATAACGACTGAGCGTGTTTCTTTTGGAGGAGGTGCAGGTTTCCACTTCCATTTTCAAAATCTTAATAATTTTAATTTTTACTTTAATTATAGAAATTACTGTTGATGTAGAATTTTTGATAAAGTTTAAGAAACATACTTTAAAATGAATTTTACGTGCATTGTGTGTGGAAAGAATAATTTCCAGAAAGTGATTGGTGAACATTTTATTCTACTAGTGAATTTAAAAAAATTCAATTCACTCAGTGGATAAACGTCAACTTACCATTGTTACCAATACCTTTAAACGTCAAAATGGGATAAAATTATATTAACCATATATTATTGTTCGTTGAACTATCATGAATATTTATTCATCTTTTGCGCGCTTGTTTTGGTTGATTCAACTAGTAAAGCAGAGTACTATCGTTTTGCCTAAACGTCTATTATTTTCGAATATAGAGCCGCAAATAGTCTCGATTCATTCAACTTCCTGATGAAGAAGTTGAGTATGTCCGGCTATATACTTTATCTTCCGTAGGAAATGAGAGATGATTTTCATTCCTCCAGAATAGGTTAATTGTCCAAATATCTCGGTCAAATTCGGTATTGGGCTAAATAGTTCAGCAGTTATGAGCAACTGAAATTTAGTTTCCTCAATGAATCCTAGAATATCAGATTAGATTGTGAATTCTAATATGTTTCAATTAGGTTGCAACCTAGGTTTGCAAAATTTCGTGGAAATCGTCACGCTTGAATTGCAAAAAAACTTTTTCAAACATCTCATTTGATATTTATCAGAGATCCACAATGGAAATTACATTAAGGATAATTATAAGCAGGGACTCCTTGAACTTCAGCATCGTACCATCTTATTGTAATTATAAAAATCTGACTAGTAGTAAATATTTCCAACTGAAATGGGTTGGTTGAACCCGTATCCCGAAGCATACTCGTTGGAAATCGTGTCTTCATCAATGAGTAACAGTAACAAGCTGAGTAGTTTCTGGCTTTTACGAAACGTACGAACTTAATCCTTTTCATAGCAGTCATACCAATAGCTAAGAGACCATGAAAATATCACTAAGATGTGTAAATCAATTTTTTTATAGAATATCAACAGTAGTTCACATAACTTGTTTGAAATAAAGAAAATATCATTAAATTTTCGTTGAATTTCAAAGTTCATATTTGTGTTGTATAAGGAGATTGTTTCATTGTGTCCTATCTTTGTAATTTTATGAAATCAAAATATTTTTTTATCTTGTTTCATAGCTCTCAAGCTGGTACAGATCCGTGCGGAAGCTATGCAAATGGCTTGTGAAACTCATAAAGGCGGAATGGCTACCGTATTTCTTAACCCTGATAGCAAACTGAATTACTGTCTCCTGAAGGCCAAACAATGGGCTGCAGATAAGGGAGACACATTACCAGAATGTAGAATAGCCAATTATTTGAATCCTGTATCTAAAGTTATTGCAGGAAGCACTTCGGTAAGTCTTATGTTGAAAGTATGCATTAGTGGTAAACCCGGAGATCTCTGTTGAGGGCTCATTTGCCAATGTTGACGATCTGCAATGTGACCACTAACAGAATGAATCCTTTATATCATTTCAGAAAATAATTTGAATGGCGCCAGTCGGTCGTACGCCATTTAATTTTTTTTGCGCTCTTGTTCACCTGAACAGAGTACTTATAGATTTTCTCAAAGGTCTGTATTTTTCGAATATTTGAATGAAAGTGGTATCAGTCGTTTTGTATAGATTCACTGTTGTTATGATATGTGTTTTGGCTCTTTCCCTTGAGGTCCTCAGTTCGAAATCGGAAAGAACCAATTTTCAATTATATCATTATGAGGGTGTATATTACGGAGATGTGATTTTTAAAGTTTGAATATTTACTCGCAAGTAGTTCAACAAGAGCGTCAAAGCCACCTGATCTCAAGTCAGTGCTTCCGATTTTTTTTTTAAATGGAACACCCTCTATATTTGTATATTCCTGAAATCCCCTAAACGAACTGATTTCAAGAAACTATAATATGATCTATTAAGAATTATACAGGGTTCAACTATTCTCATTTTTATGCTGTTTTTGACCATTTGTGATAAAATTTATAGACATCCCAGGTTTCATTTGAGTTTGAATTTCTCCAGTATACGTTTGATAATTAGTACAATGTTTGGTAAGTACCAACATTGTGGCTAGTTTAATTCATTCCAGAATTTCCCCCTTTCGCAGACTATTCAATATAGTCTGTTGAAATCGCTTCATTTAAAATTTCACACATAGGTACAGGGGATTTCTTAAAACAAAAGGACACCGAGTAGGGTAGGCTTACACGCTTCAGCCGGCACATTTCATTTTATGTACAAATAATAATAATAATAACTGATCTTTATTGCCTATGCAATTGGCCATCGACCAGCGGTCCTTCAGCCTGTATCTTTACAATTTGGTACATTTAGTTATTATTCTAGAAAATGTAGAATGACATATTTTATATTTATACTAATTAAATTTTTGAGAGCTTAGTTAGAAGTGAAAATTCTGGGTATTTTCTTTTGGATGTCTTCCTTCCTTCCGGATGGAACTGAGTGATAACCTCGTCCAGCTGCATCAATCTATTGTAGAATTTCTTATTCAGTCTTCTCATTCTCACATCAATAGGCTCTATTTTAGTTTTCAGGTAGAGTAAATTATTAGGAGGATTATGTAGTACATTATTAGGATGTCTCATTCGAGTAATGGCTCTCAATGCTGATGTCTCTGCTACTGTGAGATTTTTAATTGCTGGAGGTTTGCAGTTTACAAATAATGGGTGGGCGTACTCTAATATGGGTCGACAGATTGACTTGTATATACGTGATCCGCTTTTATAGTTGATGCCTTGCTTCCTGTAAACCAGATTGGAAAAATGTTTGGCTCTTGCTATGGTTTTTCTTTTCATCATCTTTGTGTGTAGGTTGAAATTCAATTTGTTGTCGATGTTCACACCAAGGTATTTGATGAAATGAGACGGTTTTATGATTTTATCATCGATCTTAACAATTGGTGAGGAAGTCGAGATTTTGTGGTCGAAGATTAAGAACTGCGACTTGTCTGGATTTATTCTCATTCTCCACTTCCGGAACCAGGTGAAAACCCTATTAAGAAGTTCCTGCAGCTTCCCTATACAGACATCCAATGTTTTTGCATGGGAAATCAGGATTGTGTCGTCTGCAAATTGCATAATGTAGAGAGAGCTACTATGTTCAGAGATGATATCATGACAAAAGAAATTGAAAAGCAGTGTCGATAGTGGAGAACCCTGCGGAGTGCCCTGCTCCATGCTAAAGTTAAGCGACTTACTTAATCCAACTTTAACAAATGATTTTCTGTTTTCTAGAAATTGCTTGCATAGTCCAATGAGATGTTGTGGTAGATTGATTTTATGCAGCTTGTACAGAAGGCCCTATGCCACATACAGTCGAATGCTTTTTCTATATCAAGACTCAACACTGCAGACTTAAATTTTTTAATGTTGAGTTCTGGACATTGGATGTGAGAATGGTGAGTGGATGATACGTGGATCTTTTACTCCTGAATCCAAACTGATATTGAGGTATATGTTGTTCGATATAAGGTAACATAATGGATTTAATAACTTTTTCAAGAGTTTTCCAAGTACAGGCAGTAATGTAATAGGTCTGTAGTTTTCAACTTTCTGTCTATCCAAGTTGGCTTTAGGAATGTTTGTTATGTGTCCTATTTTCCATATATCTGGGAATATGCATTCATTTAGACAGAACTCATAAATTTCAATTATATGTTTATGAATGCTGTCATCTATTTTCTTCAGTACAATCCAGGGAATATTGTCCTCACCAGGTGTGCTATTCTTTGAACTATGAATTAATTGGTAGTAGTCTGCATCTTCTATTGATATTGGCTCCATAGTGTCATTCCTTCCTTTAAAATAACCCTCATACCATTCATCTATTTGTGCTTTATTATTTCTTTCAAAGAAGTTATCGTTATTGAATTTGTATCTTGTTTTGTAGTGTTGGGCGAATAGTTGAGCCTTTTCTTGGTCAGATTTGTATTCTCTGTTATTCTTGATTATTGTTGGTATTGACCAATATTGCTTATATTTTGATAATTTATTCACCTCATTATAAATTTTTTGCCTTTGGACTCATTGATATTATTGCATGCAGCAATCCAGTTGTTCTCTCTGTATTGTTGAATCATTCTGTGTATGTCCTTAGTATATCTATTCAAGTCTTTTTTTGAATACTGGGTTTTTGTTTTTACAGTATTCCCTATACATTCTTCTCTTGCTTTTAATTAATTTGATTATGTAAGGTGGTAGCTCATGTAAAAAGGGTGTCTCTTCATTATTGGGGTATGCTTCTGATTGTCTCTGACAGTTTTGAGTTGAAGGCTTCAATGTATGCTTCGCTTAGTGGTGTGCTAACATTTTCCTCAATGTATTCCTTCATATCCTCATTAATCTCCATTGTCTTACTTCTTTTTGTAATTGTATATAGTCTTGTGCTCAATAATATCTGGTTCTAGGTCCATGTCGATTTCGATTACAAACGCAAGGTGGTTAGAACCCAAATCAGGTGTTAGCTCTATATTTGATATATTTTGCTTGATGTTATTTGAATATAAAATTAAGTCAGGTGTAGTGTCTTCATTTCCATCCATAAGGAATGTTGGGCCTGTTTCGGCGATCATGAAGTTGCCGCTGTTCATGAATTTTTTATTGGTCTCATCTTCCTGCATGTACTGGCATTGAAGTCTCCTACAATAATGGCATACTGGTATAGAGAAGCTTTAGTAAAAAGTGTTTCTTCTATCTGGCTGTGTGGATGAAAGTAAACCACAAATATGTGTAGCTTGTCGTTTTTAAATGGGATGCTGAAGTGAGTAATTTCATTCATAGGATTCCTTACTGCCGGTGGGTTTTCTTTACAGACTTTTAGGGATGGATGGCATTGGATTAGACTTCCACCTCTTATATTTTGCACTTTGTGTCCAATTTTTTTAATTATTGACCAATCTTTATAATTGACATTGTGAGAGTCTTCAATTTTGGCTTCCACCCACATAGCACACTGTATGTTGTTTTTTTTCCATGAAGTGGTTAATCAGATGTTTCTTTGGAATGTAGCTGTTGATGTTATTAAATAATATCTTAATTCTCGACATGAATGTTCAAGTCATTATATGGTTCTGTAGGAGAAGGTTCATCTGGATCATCCATGTCGAACATCAATATGTACACCTTATTGCCTGAGAACACGGCTGTAGTGTCAACACTATATTGACTGATGAAACGTTTTTTCAGTTTCAGTAAAATATCATTTCTGTTAATATTTTTGGCTTATTAATTTTACGAATGTATGTATTAATGATATCGTCATGCATTGAGATGGGGGGCGTGAATCCTGTTCGTTTTTTTAGATATATCCTCAATATCCCTGGTTTTTTATTCATTGGCTTGATACTGGTATTAGGTATGCCCTCAATTGGTCTCTTAGGGTGTTTTGGGCACTTAAGAGACCATGCTAAATGATCTTCTGCTCCTGCAAGCTAAGCATTTCGGTGAGTTACTTGTTCTACATTGTGACATTTTATGAGAACCTTGACATTTGGAACATTTTGGAGAGCTTTTGCAGTTTTCTGTGAGGTGGTCAAATTGAAAGTATTTTCCACAAGGTATCGGCGTAGGGTCTGGTGGATGACTGGGAAAAACTAAGTAGTGTCGGTTCAAATAAAATAGGCCATTATTTAGAAGTGTTTCAAACGATCTGACTTCTCCAGTGATAATTCTGATGAATTTAGTTGGGACATTATTTTTTTTCGATATTATTCTTCTGCAATACCTGTGCTTGATATTGATGGAATTGAGATATTGGCTTATATCTTCCTCTTTTATACTTGTTTCCACAGCTGAAATTACAACTGAGTAGGTTTGTTGTGGTTCCTTGGTTTCGTTTGTTTTTCTTTGATTGGTTGTTTCTGTGAATTTTATTATTTTCTTTTCGTTCTTGAGCTCTTCTAGACCTTGGACGAGTACCATTTTATCATTGTTTGATTTCAGGATAAAACCTAATTTTGTTTTTAAAATGACGTCTTTTGAATTTGGAAATTTGGAACTCCATATTTCTGCCATTTCCATTCTTTCCATTTCATTATTTGGTGTATTTATGTAATATAAATTGGAAAATTCCATATATTTGATTTCCTTCATTCTGGCTGAATAATTTTTGATTATAGCGTTTGTCGACGAGTTTGTATTTTTTTTTGGTTTTATTGTTTGTTGTGGATTATTTTTGTGGGCATAGCAGATGTTTCTGTATTGTTGTTGTTTTCAATTTCACTTTGGATCGCAACATTTTCAGAGTTGTTATCAATCAGTAGCGGTTGTTGGAAAACGACTTCCGTAGATTCATTTTTCTTCTTAGTAGATTGCTGTGTGTTTTTTGCTTTTTTTTTGCGTTTTCTATTCGATATATTTTTTTGTTTCCCTTTTCTTCATCTTCTTCCGATGCTATTGTTGAAGAAGTTCCGCTAATATTTGCCATTTCTTTCATGTAGAAGGATTCGAATTCTGCGGCGTTAAATTTTAATTGTTTCGAAATTCTGAAACGTTTTTCTAATTCGAATAATCGCTTGATAAATCGTAAATAACCTGTGTACAAATAACACACAACTGATTTCGAAAGTTGATGTGTCTCAGCATTTTTTATAATTTTCTGAAAATACCAGCAAGAACCCGACCACTGGGTTGAAATTTATTCTTCTTCTATGCCCTACCTACGTCTCTTGGAACCCAAATACGGCAGTTGGAACGAAAGTTTATAAAATTTTGCGTCTTATGGTACCCCTACCCCCTCGAATCGAATCGAGGTAGCGCATTTCTTCGCAAATCCCAATTTTCGCAAAATTTCAATATGCCTATCCATCATAGAAGAAAATTGTCTCTGCTTAAGATGTCTAAAATACTGAAGTGCGCACTTCGCATAATTTGACGACACCGTGATATTACCTATATCTTCTTCTGAAGGGATTTGTTAATGAAGAACTTAATAATCAAAATAATAATTTTTATTATTAATATATACATAAATATTGGAATTACAAATAAGACGGTAAAATGACTTCACCAGTACCTAGGATGTTGAAATTCATTTTTATTAATTTGAAATCAATATCAACTTATTGTGCCAATGCCTTTTCGATGTGGCATTGATTCTTGATGATTCTGCCCTAGCTGCCGCGTATAGTCTGACCTTAAATTATTCTTTAGCAATAATTTTGATCAACACCAATTTAAGGCACCTCAAATCCGTCTGTTTTTAACTGAAAATATTAATTGATTTGGTGATTTTGCATCAGAAATATCCTTTCAGATTCGGAAACCACCTGAAACACATCCTTCGAAATATGGATCAAGCCACCTAAATTTTTTATATGAATAAGATAAATGTGTTCATCAGGCATTGAATAATGATGTACATTTGCATTGTCCACCAAACCAAACTTGCATTTGAAGTAATCCACTTTTTGCATTATTTTTTGTACAATAAAGCCTGATATATAGAACAAAATGTTCTTTAACACCTCTAATCCATGTACTACATGGAGTATGCTCATCTTCACTGTCACGATCAAGGAGTTCCTCTTCATAAACATCTTTCAGCTCAATATCAAATTTATTTCTTTTTCGCCATTTCAAATCAAAAAAATATTTTTGCGCTGGGTCATTATCCACATAAAGGCTCTTTCCAACAGCAGATGCAGTGTTTTTTTATCTCATTGTGCAACAAAATTTTTGGCAAGACCTATTTGAACTGTGTAACATTCGAATTGTTGTTGAACCCATGGCGATACCGAACTTTTGAGAAAAACGCTTTAGTGTGCTCCAGGTTAGGGTCTGAAAATTTCCTTTTTCGTTCGAAGACATCAACAACAACAAACGGCCGCCATTTTGTCAGTCCAATTAAATGCCTCACTTTTCGACCTCGAGTTAGACATCTATATTTTCTATATCTATGAGATCGACAAAATACTCCACAGGAGATTAGTTCTGCTTCTAGTCAATTAACTAGGAGATGTGCAGTATGAAGAATGGATAGTGTAATGTGGGTTGCCGCTCAATGAATTCGTCCGAATAAAGTAATTCAAATTCGTGCTAGTATCGCATCAGCTGATTAACTCGAAAAAGTTTCTCGGCGTTCTTAAACGCTTTTTAATATTTTTGTTGAATTTAAATTCTCTCATTTATTACAGGCTCTGGAATATGTGGAAAAAAATTATAAAGATTACAATTTGAAAAAAGTGAAGAGATTACCTGTATCAGGTGCTTTTCATTCAGATCTTATGCGACCAGCTGTGCAACCATTCAGGGTAGCACTTAAATCAATGAATATTTCTGATCCTGTGATTAGTGTTTATTCCAACGTGGATGGAAAGAAGTACATTTCTGCAGCTCACATATTGAAGCAACTACCAAGTCAGGTATGATGAACATTGAAATATGCAAAACCCGCGTTGATTCGGAAATGTTAGTTACTGATTATTTACATTATGGCGAAAATAAAAGTGAATATACATGTATATACATACATAATCATCCATCGGCTATAAATATCATTGAATGTTATATTAGTTTTCAAGTTTTTTGTCTTAGTTTTATTGTCATCGCCTCGTGCTATCATGAGGCGAGCGATAAACGTTCATATCTGCGAAAAGTTGTAAATTCATGTAATGTATAGCATCAGTGTTGTCATAGATGATATTCTGTTACTACAAAAACATCGTTAAATTGCTCTTAGGGCATAAAGTTTTCACTGTGGTTCAGCAATGGAGCTCAAAACTAGAAATACCATACTATTTCTGGTTATAAACTACAGTCAAACAAATACTAAAGGTGAATTGTAAGACAGTTGGTTAACCTAAATTTCACTTAAACTATATGGTTAACCAAAATGGAGTGTTGTAACTCTGCAATTTTGTAGTTAAATACTTGGTTAACTCACGAAATTTTGAACCAGTAGAAGAGCTGGTTTAAATCTCTTCACAGTTGGTTTAAGGACAAGGTGAATTTAATTTATTGGAATAATGACAGAATCACGATAGCTGATCGTCAAATTTTCGGCAATATAACCTGAAAATAAATAACCACGTTTTTAAAGGAAAAAAGGGAAAACCTAAAAATCTAGTTGAAAAAATGAATTTCCAAAGAGGAAGGCTGCGTTAGTTGAATTTAACTATTGATAAAGATCTTGTACTTTCAAAATTGAGAATCTTTCCAACAATTACACAGAATTTCATATTGAGAAAATAAAAAATTTTGCACTGGAATGCTGCTTGTTTTTTGTGAAAACATAATGAATTGACTAATTGAGTAAATTACAATTGGTGACTATGTTTTCAGCAGCGCCCCTCTCACATCGCACCGGCAGAAATCGGAACTACTGTTCAGCAGCTTAGCGGCAGGGGCATAGAAATATTTGAGGCTGATTTTAAATTTTCATATGTTGAGATTGTGAACGTCAAGACAAAATTATTTTTGTTTTTATATCGAAAGTATGGCGAAGTTAGCAGAAGACTGCAGGATCTTTTAATGTAAAAACAGAAATAATTATTAGTAATGAAATTCATGACCTCAACAAACAAAGATTTTGAATTACCTATAAAAACAAAATTAACTTTTTCCTCATTTGCAAATTAAAGCAAGTACTAAATTAACGATAAATAGAAGAATGAATACATTTCAAAAAATCATTATTGTTTCATTATGAGACTGCTGAGAACCATAATATATAGGGTGATTCTTTGACCACCGCATTAATTTGAACTACTGATCCTTGAAGCCAAAAGAAACACGCTATTCGTATACCACTTTTTTCAATTCTGCCCCGTTTCAATGTTATAAGCGATTTAAGGTTCCAAGTTGGCTAAGCCACCACTGGATTCTTTTCAAGATTACACAAAAAATTCAGCTTTTGCCTTATGACATTCCATAATATTATAGAGACATACGTGTTTATGCAACCTGTTCCTGTTTGATGCTCCAAACGGTAATATTCATGATAAAAACTTTTTGACTGCTTTTTGACTGCTCTTCTAAAATGTAACAAATTTTTCCATGGTGAGTGATTTTCCAGCAGAGTATTGGTGAAAATATTGAAATTAATTCTCAATTCAACTGAACATTTCATAAGAAATTACCCATCTTTAATATTAAATTTCCCAATTCTATGAGCCTTTCCAATTCTTTAGACCATCAAATCAACCTTATTGTTCTATGTCCTTATTTGAACCTGCAAATTCCAATGTTTCAATAGTTCATAGAATACAATTGTCAGAGTTAGGATATTCAAGAATTTTCCCATATTTTGAAAATCTCAACAGAAAAATCAGATTGATGCAAAAAATGCAGTATTGTCAATACCTACACGGAAAAAATGTTTTCATGAAGTTCAACACTACTGGGGATAGATGAATCTTTTTTTACTAATTTTTTTTCAAAACTGTTTGAAAAACCCTTAAAATGTCCAAAAAACTTCAATATGTATGTTGTGTATTCATTTCAACTATAAATAAGATAAAAATACTTTCTGTTTGATGATGAATTTCATAAGGTACATTTTGGGAGTAAAATAAATCGAAAGTTGTCTTTTTAAATTACCTTCAAGATTATCAGATATTTCATAAAGATACATTTCATGTGATTTATTTGTATTTATTAAAGGAAAAGCTGCATAAAAAATTCAATTATGATATTCCATTTTTTGCCATTTGTTTGCAACAACTTCATAAGTTTAAGGTTTTTTGTTATAGAATAGAATCTAAATTGTCAACGGATAATATATTTATAAGAATTTGAGATGAAATATTCAGTATTGCGTATTAAATAGGTAACAATATTTAGAAAAAATATATTTTAGATTGTAAAACCTGTTAAATGGGAACAACTTCTACACGTTGTTTATGAGAGAGGACAAGATGATGATTTCCCAAGGTCTTTCGAATGTGGTCCTGGAGAATCCTTGAAGACAATGTTACAAAAGGTTAATGCTAAAGCTTGGACTAATTGCTTTAGTGTCAAAGCATGACAAAAATCGATGAATAAATATTTTTAATATCAACAATGTCTCATTTATTTCATTACAATCTTTATCATACAAATCTTATCAAACAAGCGTAAAGTACTGATATAAAATAACCTAAAAACAATACTTCAAAATTCATAAAGAAGATGAAACAATTGTTTATTGGTCAGTCTCTATATGGCATTCGTGAAATCATTTGAAAGCAATAATGGAGATCCTCTCAAGCTGTATGTTCCCCAAGATGATGTTCAAACATTGGATATCATTAATCAGGTGGCTCATTGCAGTCTTCGGAATATTTCAGCTAACAGCATTGTGATTTGGAGGTACAGCTTCGAAAAGTATTTGAATGAAGTACGTCAGTTTTGCTGGAAATTGAAATAACTGACTTAATATCATAATAATGAGTATTTCATAGAAACATTCAAGAATTCTAATCCTTCAGTATCTTTAGAAAGTAAAATAACAAGGAATTCACTTGTTCACACTTGATGTAACTCACCAGTTAAATATTCTGGTTTTTTCTTCTTGTAAATAAACCATGTATAAACAACACCGCCAATAAATATGAATCCCAGAGCGAACAGATATTTCGGACTTGGATCAGTAACAATTGGTGTTAAAGTTAAATAGATGGCCACCAACAAAATGAAGATTGGAATTGCTGTTGGAACCTGCAAAAAACATGGAGACATGTACTTAAACTTCCAAACGATTGAATCAGAGATCCAAGTGTTACATATTGATTAAGCATATCATATTGACTGACAATTTATCTGTGTTGATATGGCATAAGTTTCAAGTTGCGCTTGGATATATCTTGTCAATGGCTGAGATGAATTATCGTTCATTTACTGCAGAAACACATAGCAACGACTGCATTATGAAAGTGTTTTGAATAACTATATCGAAATACTTTCTCCTGAAGAACAAATATTGCTAGAAGTTACAAAAAAACTGAAGAAATACATCTCACCAAGTCATGTGACAGATACGAGAAGGAGTTCAAACTATTTTTGCAAGTGGCAACAGTCAAAAAATTTTCGTTCAGTGACTTATCGATTTCGAGAGCTTCTAAGAGTGTCAATATTGAACTTTTGGTTTCCATATGTAGTATTTCGTAGCTGTTCCTGAAATTATGCCCAAATTCCTTGAGGTCATCCGCATATGTGGATTATTATGTAGTGTGTATATCACTTGTTTCAAAGAGACTAACCGACAAGTGATATAACCTACATACCTATACCAATAGAGAAAATATTTCATTAAAGGATTCGAATGTATTTGGGTTTCTAAATAGTGCATAAATCAGACTCCTCCAAGTCCACATATGCGGATGACCTCAAGGAATTTGGGCATAATATCAAGAACTATAATTATTCATAAACTTTATAAATGAAATTCATCCGAAATCAAATTCACAGTAGATGAAGAAAAAACCAAAGTATAATTACTTTGACCTCACTATCACTAGAAATTTTAGTTTAGTACATAGGCGTACAAATAGAAAACCGCCGTTTTACTTCATAATTTGAGGTTTTATTATAAAAAACTTGTTACATTCTCATTCTTCAAAAGATCAATCGCTAGCCACAACTTTCTCCCATCTTTGTGGCAGCTTCTGATTTCCTTGTCGAAAAAATTGTTCGTCTTTTAAAGCATTTTAAGCGATAAGAAACCGCTTTCTGAGTCACGCCTGATAAATTTACAAGTTCCTATCTTCATCCAGCAAAGTCTCTAAATCTGCATCCTCGAACTTTTTCACGGGTCCAGGATGTTCCTTGTCTTCCAAGTAATATTCGACATTTTTGAACTATTTGACGCGCCTGAGCTGCATTCTTTTTCGAATGAGCAAGTAACACTTCCCGCAAATGACGCCTGTTCGGCTCGAATTTCGCCATTTTCGCTCACAAACAAAACAAAGCACAGTAAAAATAGACAAGCAAGATTTTGTAGAGTTGACTGATGCCTCAGCTGACTATGTAACGTTTCTGTTGGTACTTATCGACCGATTTGCAATGCTAGTGCAAATGCTTGGGCATAATTTCAATAACAACTACGAAATACTGCATATGGAAACCAAAAGTTCAAGATTGACCCTCTAAGAAGCTCTTGAAACCAACAGGTACAATAGCCTCAATATTCTTTTGAATGAGTAAATGTGGATTCGTCATATTTATGTATTGATTGTATAGTTTAGTTGGCCAGTAATCTGTGCAACCTTGGATCTTCTTTGTTCTGTGGAAAGCTGTTCTTATTTGTTCTCTGTTACTGACATGGTTGCATCGAGTCTTCTTTGATATGTTCGTATACATGTTTTTAAGTACTTGAAGTACATTCTACAACTAGTGGTGATCTTAAGGTTAGACATAGTTCTGATTGTTACTTTTTGTAGCATGAACATTAGTCTGAGTATTTTCTGCAATGACGTTCGAGCGAATCGCTTTGAACTAAAATTTTCTTGATAATATTTTTATTTAGCTTCAGTTTCTCAGAAGTTTAGGTGATGATCTCACCAGTCACTTGTATTTGGAAGTGGCTACAGCATAATACACCATATTCACACATTCCGAACACTGCGCTGGTAGAAGAATACAATTTTTTTATTTAACGCATGGACTATATGGATTTTACCATATTATATAAAACACATATTGACATTACAAAACCGATATGACGGTGTATAAACATATATAATAATTCAATACGACAAAAACAAGGTGTAATTAGAAATTAGATTTTAAAATCAAGACCATTTGGCAACGATAGCATTCTGTACTAATAACAACAAGTGCGCAAAACATGGAATGAACTAATTGACCTACTAAATAATTCTCCTAATGGAGTTGAAAAAACAGTGGAAAACTGTATGCATGTAGCCTATTTGTATTATTTGAAAACTATTATAAATTTCCCAATACTTGAAAGAAATGTAAAAACAAGGGATTCACTGCCATTTTTTAACATTTTTACGGGATAACAAGTACTGAAAAGATTTTGCTGACATAACAAACTGAAATAACAAGATATATTCGAACATTTCTACTTTTTCCATAGCTCTGTTCTGCTCACGTTTGGAAATAAAGATTTATTATTATTATTATATTTCAAACTGACAGATCATATTGCTGAAAATCACCAAATGGAATACCAGTTATTCAAATATTGCTGTGATACACAGAGTGTAGAATAACAGGACGGAGAATAAGGTGTAAAAGCGATAATAGGAAAGGTTCATGCACATAGGCTAATTCAAATTGAATAATGCGGTATAAACATAGACTTATCATACAGTGTTGGCAACCGATGCCAAAACTTTTTCAAAGGGGGGAATAATGTAATATGATATGTCTAGCGATGCTGGATAATAGGTCTTGATAAGCAAAAGACCATATCTAATCGAAATTCCCAGACATTCCAGACAGTAATAACCCTCTCAAAAATATCAACCCCAATAATCATAAAACCTAAGATTTTAAACAAAATTTATTGATCCGCTACATGGAAATCTTGATAAAATTTGAGAATTAGCTAGGGGAGTTCGACATATGATACATTTACGTGACCCTCACGACCTTAGATTAAATTAACAATGGGAAAAAGGTGGATCTGTAGTAAAAAATTAAAATTAAATCAGTGGACCAATCAGAGGTTGTATCGAGAGACTCAATTGACTAAAGCCAATGAAACTCAGAACTCAGAAGGGCACCAATTAAGAGAAATTAGGGAATTCCGGATTATGTTCGATAACGCCCACGGACAAAGGGATATTAGGAAAAAATAGGGAATGGAAAGTCAGTTCAACGTGATCGGTAACAAGGAAAACACTTAGAAGTATAGAAGAAATCAGTCTGTAAAATTCTAGGACAATATTTATTGTGTTGTAATTGAGTGAGTTCGAAATTTCGCTAGTGAAGTTCCGTGTTAGAAGTCCAAGGAAAAAGGTCAGATAGAAACTTTATAAACAGTCAGAAGTCCATAGTCCGAAACCTCCAATAATATTTTGTCAGAAATTGTTTTAATTATTTTTTGTGCTTGCTAAAATTGTCAATTTGTTTTTTTTTGTGTGCTTCGAATAAATTAGTTTTTGTTATTCAGGAATTTTATTGAGTTCCCTAATTTTAAGAATTGAAGACTCGTTCTTTCTAGCGACGAGCCGATTCCTGAAGAGTTCTCCCGTCAGGAGAAACTCTAAATAAACAATATATTTATAAATTTTCAATTTTTTTTTGAACACTTCTTCGTCGGTGGACAGCCGCTCTTCTACCAGGACGTTGGAAAGAGGTGTTCATTACACGCGATCCCAAGATCTGAATTTTCTTCAAAACCAGTACAGATATCTGCAGACATGATGGATGATGGGAATGCTGATCCTCGTTCATGTGATGGATCATAACTGGTGTCGGGGCATGGGTCTATGAATACGACACACAAACCAGCAATTAATCATCGGAATGTGTCGGAAAAAATTAGCTGAAACTAAAAAAAAATCGCAAAGTCGTTCGAAAATCAAGACGATGCTTATTGTTTTCTTCGATATTCGTGATGTGGTTCATCATGTAATCGTTCTGCAAGATCAATAAGAACTTCAGTTCAACTGTTTCGAGACGTTTGCATGAAAATATTTCTGTTGAACACAATTCGTGGATTTTGCATGACGAAAACGCACCTTCTCATCGAGCCACGATTATCAACTTTTATACCAAACACTCGATAAATACTATTCGCTTGATCTAGCTTCGTGTGACTTTTTTCTTTTGATAATAAAAAAAAATCTTTGTTGTTGAAGAAAATATTCAGCATTTGCCACAACTTACATGCCATGTTTCAAGTAAACCCCAAGAAAAAGAGAAAAATACAAATTATATCCTATAGACATACAAATATAGATAGATATAGATATACAAATTATCCTATAGGTTTTTTTTTCACTTCATATCCAATAATTTTTGTGCACAGCTGTGAATGTTGTATTGGGCAAAACCAACGCTCTGAGAATTGTCCAGTCTCGCCCGGATCCTGGTCTGTGTCATGGTTCAGATTTTGTTTTTCTGAACCATGACACAGACCATTTTTTTTTTTTTTTTGTTGTCACTTATTACCACCATGTTATAAAGCAAAGCTGCGCTGCAACGGATGCCATTCATAATAACATTACACGGTAAATGCTTTACTGGTGTAGATATCACAACACAGGCTTAAAAGCCTAGTGTGGATCTGCTTCGGTGGTGCATTCTATGTATGGAATCAAGCCATTGTTTGAAAAGAATAGCTAACATAGATGTTTAGACTCTTTGTTACCCAATTTTAGAATGGTACTAATGACAAGTTTGTAATATAATGTTTGAATAAAATTCTGTTTGAAAAAAAAAATTTCTTTTTCTGCTTAAATTTGTGTACATTGATTGTTATTGAAGCGTTTCAATTATTTAGACCTACAACACTTGAGTTTACAGTGAAATTAGTATTTCCAGGACAAATTTGGTTGAACAAAAAAATGATAGAGCATAAAAATAATATCTATGAGAGTAAGTGAGATTACTATCTCATTTATAATATATCAATATTTGATGGATTCAGTCTTTATTTGTTGGAAATTCATTTTAATTACTTGAGTAAAAAGATACAGTTTCAATTTCCAGAAACTCAATTTTAACGACAGCTGTTTCGCCATAATATGGCATCTTTAGGTTGTTAAATTTCAAATGACTGGTCAATGTAGTGATAAAATGAAAAGGTGGAGGTAAATGTAAACGGTTCTAAACTGGTTGTATAAATGTAAGTTAAAAGTTTTCGAAACACCAGCTGATAGCAATGTTGTTCTATAAGGAGTTTCATGATTACAATTTGGGAGTTTTATAAACGGTGTGTAATGAGTTACAGCTACCTCATAACATTACCGAAATCAAGGTGTTGGTAACTCTTATAGTACTGTCTATTTAAGTCCTTTTAGGGTTATATACTCGTAATTGTTTAATTGGTGTTGCTTGCACCAATTATTCATTGGGGCGACAGGAGTTGGTATATTCGACTGAACCCAAAAAAATACGAGCAATCTGAATAAGCTCATATTTCTTATGTACTCTGATAGCCAAGCGGCCCTTATACGTCTTTCAGAGACCATAGAGTATCTACTATTGAATATTTTGATCAACTTTTTTTTTCGATTTTCTTCGATTCCTTTTGAGTACCTTAATTCAATTTCAGTAATTTACAATTTGGGATTGTACAATGAAAGGTTAAATGTGTAATCATCACTTACTCTATATGGCCTTGGAACGTCTTTCATCGTTTTTCTCAAAACCAATAGTGAAATCATAGCAACACCATAAAAGAACCAAATAAGGAAACTTGCAAATTCTATGAGTTCCACAATGTCGCCAAGAAGAATGAATAAGAAAGCTACAATTCCTTGCATAACGACTGCTGGCGAAGGTGTTAACCTTCTGTAATGAACATATGACATACTTTCCAGCATGAGACCATCTTGGGCAGAAACATAACATAACCTGCAAATTGAACATTACCGTAATTTTGGTACTTTGAATGCATAGAATTTACATACCTTGTTACCCCAAATTGTATACTCAATGTGCATCCGAAGGTACTCAAAGCAACCCCTAATGGAATTAGGAATGATGCAGGTCCTAACACTTTATCACCAAAAGTCACAGCAACTGCTTTGGAAGCAACCATTTCAGGTATTGTCATAACAGTCATGTAAGCAATATTCATGAAAACATATAGAAACGTTACAATTGGAACGCTGATAGCAATACTTTTCGGAATGTTTCTGTAAAAAACAAATATTAGATAATAAACAGAATATAAACAACAAAGAAGAAATAGAGACCAATAAGGTTGACCTTTTTCAAACAAAATAGTCAGCTCTTTTGAGAATCGCAATATGTTAATGTAAGAGATGTGAAAAATACGTTGAACATCTACTGCGTATTCATACGAATATAAGTTTTATAGAACATTTATGAATAGGCTGTAACAAACGAACCTCTGCAAAATTTTGTGGTGTTGGTCTTTTCATGGATGCAATAAAACATCTGCAAAGCGTTTTTGCGCACCTAAAATGACTCTTAATACATTTCGGAATCTTCTTATCTTACAAAGGTTATTTAGGTTGTGTCTATTATTCGTTATGATTATAATTGAATTGTAAATATCCATGTTTTATAGTCGTACTTATGCGTTTCATACCTGGCACACTGATTTTCAGTCAGGTGCTTGTGACCCTGGGGCTGAAGCATCTGGTGCTTCTCACCCCCTCTATGGCGGGAAGGGTCCAATTGAATTGACAAATCGAATAAACCTAACTTTTCTCAACATTCCATATTTATCCTCGACATACATAAATCTTTGTATTGGAATTTTTTTCATTCAGCATAACATTAAATCAACGAAAATCTAAATGCCATTTCCAATAACTCCATAAGTAAGTATTAACAAATCATAAATTTGAATTTGACGTATGTCAGCTGTGAGTGCATCAAGTTCCGCAAATTAGACTGGTGCTTTAGGGCTAAATTTTATCGCGAGTGCTTGACACACCGTTTTTTGGAAATGGCTAGAGCAGTAACTGGAAAGCGACTAATGTGTGCGCCATGCCTGAGGACTAAATCATTGTGATATTTGAGAATGGGGGTTATTGGGATTTGAAATCGCTACCTTGTTGCATTTAAGGTATGAATGTTGACCCTAGGTTATTTATGAGCGATGTTTATTATCGTTATGTGAAGTCTTCTAAAGGGCAGTCACATAATTCATAACCTGCCCGATAGACCAAGAAAGCAACACCTCTAGTGTTGACTTCCCCTATGGCTAGAACGAATCATTTCTGCCGTCCATTCACCAAGTCTCCACAGTTCCTGATACCCCTATAACGGTTTGCTACTGTCGCATTCCAAATACGTACTAACTGGCGCATGATATCACATGCAGAGCATTCTAAAATTTATTATGGTACTCTGCATGGATATTATACATTTCACTCTCCTTTCTTTTAAAATGAGGATGAAAGCGAATAGTAGAGATAATAACATAATGGTAAGGGAGCAGAAAAGAAATTATTATTACAAGTTTTATTATGACTATGTAAAACCAAGAATTTAAATGAAATTGTATGAATTGAATCGCTGAATGAGATTAAAAAATTATCGATCGAAATTGTACCATCATATGAAAAATGTACAATTTTAAAGAAGTGTTTATACCAGATGTAGATAGAGATTTAAGAGGCCGAAAAGTCAAAGGAATGATCTTTTTAATTACATATGTTCAACTAACATTCTGCTAAACCACTCTTTGAAACTGTTTCTTTTGCTAGATGTACTATCTGAAGATGAACCAAGTTTTGAAACTGCACTCATGAACTCATTCTTGTATATGTTTGTGATTATATTTTATTGTGATTTTCACGCCCAAAAAAGTATTAGCAATATAATATTTGAAAATGCAAAATAAAAGCAATAAATCCTGTTGAACAAATTATCAAAGGTAAGGACAAAATTAAAAAATCTATAATAGTTCAAATTTTGAATGTTGCAAAAATTTGTTTCAACGATGTCATCAACTACCTTGTCAATAGGTTTGAATACTCATTTCAAGCCTGAGAGATAATTTGTAGGATTGCGCGTTCAGCATATAAATTATAGCGAATCTCTAGTTTTTCAATAAAAACAGAAGGAATGTTCTTGTCAAAGATAGAAAGCTGAAAAAATGAAAGCTACTCACACCTCTGGTTTTTTGATTTCTTCGGTCACAATCGTCACTGCCGACCAACCGTCGTAAGCCCAAAGGCCACTATAAAAAGCTAAGGCAATATTTTTTGGCTCAAGTATTGTTCCTTCAAACCCGGAATTAAGATGTTTGGTATTCCCTGAAATGTTATGTTATCTTTTTCAAAACTATATTTGATTATCCTGTAATGTTTTAATACCTTTGGCAACTTCGTAAACTCCTCCTAATATCACAATAAGGCACGCAAATATTTTGAAAAATCCAAAGATATTCTGAACCTTCACATACAACTTAACACTCATCACGTTGATATAAGTTATAATTCCTGAAAAAAAAATTTAATATATACTATAACTAATAATGAAGCAATTGCGTATTTTGCTGGTAGGGCTATGGATTTGATATTCAAAGAAAATTTACTTTTTTTGCGATGAATGATGTTCATTTCAATGTAATGTGGAGGGTATGCCTTCAGTAATGGAAAACAATATCGGCCAAATGGCTGCCACGGCAGGCCGATACCCATTTCATAAATATTCCTTTATCTTATTTCTCACTTGGTCCCAAAAGAAGAAGTCGTAAGATGTGAAATCAGAAGATCGCAGTTAAGATCACTTGTTTGAGAAATTACACGGTCCGGAAACTCTTTCTACAAAATACGATGGTTTCGTTGCTTTTTTGGTACGTTGCGCCGCTTCGTTGCAGTTAAAAGGAATCCAGACCAATTTCAGCCTCAAAAAAACATTAATCTCTCGATAGCGCAATCTAGACTCATTTTCGATGAAGTGAGGTCCGGATTATAAACCGCACCAAACAGCTACTGTCGTTACTTTTTTAATTCACCGTTGATCGGGTTCTCTGGAGGCACCTGACGGATTTACATCAAGACAGATGGTGCAGATCCTGCAGATAAATGGTAATTGCCATTAGCAGGCCGCTTAAGGTCTGTAGCTTGTATATTTTGCAAAGTAGTTCTAGTAGGCTTCAGAAAAATTATCATCTGCTGTACCTAAACTTATCGTTCTCCAATATTGACTTCGGCTTGATGTTTATTTAATTTTTTAGTTTCTTTACTCATTAACATTAGACCATTAACCATCACATGCAAGTGATGTTGACTGTGGATTACAGTTGGTGAATGAAAACAGAGACACGGCAAAACAGAAATCATCAGATTCAATACATTTTACTTCGCTAAAAAACTCAATAACTTCACACACTTCTGAATGTTCACATCCAAGTCCTTGAATGGTAGTTTGTTGAATTCCTGGGGACTAGAATACAAGGGGGATCCTCTTGCAAGTTCTGTTTTTTTTTTTAATAATATATTGGTCTTATTTCTTGTATCATAGTTGTGAAGGTCGCCAAGATTTTGTAAGTTTTTTTTTAAGTTTTTGTTAGCTTATATTTTATTTTGAAAATCAGTTTGTATAGATTCAATCAAACCTGAGAACTGGCACCAATCTGTAGAGCTCTGTTGTTGGAGTATCCAGGTTTTTATCCTTGTTGAACTATTGTTCTGAAATCTATACTGGGGTCCAGAAAACTTGAAATTGATTGTAATAAATTCTAGTATTTTTGAGAAAACTGATGTAGGTCGATAGTTCCCTGGTTTTAGTTTGTTGTACAAAATAACTTTTCACGCGAATGAACAATTACAAAACTGTCTTCGCGAAAAATGCTTCCTAAAATGACACCTTTCAAACACGTGTTAGTTTAACACAATTGGATTAGTGTTGCCCGCAATATAAGTGTGATCACCATCTGGTGACAAAAAACCGCTGAGACTTTTTTAATTACCTATTAAATTGACTGTGTTATAATTTCTTTTTGAAGAGATCTCTCATTTCTGAGGTTCTAATGTTCAGTGCTTGCATTGGTCCCAGATATTTGTAGACTCCATCTTTATCCAGATACTATATACACAGAGTTACTATAATTGCGGATGGAAAGACCCAGAAGCGAAAATTTTGATTGTTAAAGTAGCCACCGAAGTAGAAACAGGCCTTATCAGTCGAAATGGTTTTTCATGAAAATCCAGATCATTTCATGCATTTTAAATACCCCGATAAGCAGAAACGCGAGGTTGTTGATGGGCCGACTTGAGTTTTTAATGTTAAGAGAACTTTATAAGCTTTGTAACGAAGTAGTTTTGTTTACGTGGCGTAAACCGGTTGACCTCGATCGAATCCAGCGAGATCACGCTGAACGGTGGGGACACCGACCGGTCATTCCCACCTCCATCTGCAGTGCGCACGGCGTATGTTGGTGGGGAGGCCGAGAATGGTACTTATAGGCGAGTCGAGCACTGGGAATGGCAGTTCCGCGGACGGCGCGACTCGAAGCAGGAAAGCCTCCACCGTTTAGTGGGGAGGGTCCAGCCAGTGTTGGTAGTGCTGGTGGTGAGTTCAGTGGTAGGCAGACATACCAAGGTAGGAAAAGGGTATAGAGAGGGGACCGGAGGACCACTTGTGGAGGACGAGATTCCAGGAGGTGAGTGTGAGGTTCGATCGTTGAGACCGAACGACGTCTGCAGGAGGGCGTTCAGGGCATCACGTTCTTTACAAGTCCTTTAGCCGGTAATGCGGAACCGACATCTGGGTGCCGAGATGAGCAAGCTCAATCGTCCTTAGATTGTGGGCCGTTTTACCTCGGCGGACTCCTGCTGTCCATCTCTCGGAGCTGACGTTGATGTACGAGATGAGCAAGCTCAATCGTGCTTAGACCGAAGTTTTCCGTGGCGTGGGCTGCTGCGCGGTGAGGTTCGTGTTGTGCCCCCCTCCCCCCTGTTGTCGTTTGTCGACCCGACCCCTTAGAGGCACGGGTTCGTCACGGGTGTCGGCTGGGTCCTTTAGGCCAGTCCTACATTGGAAGCGGATTTAGTCTGGCCAGCCAACCCGACCCGATTTGATTCTCTTCAGAGCAGTCCAGACCAGATCGAACACAGCTTCCAATGTAGGACTGGCCTTAGCCGGTATTGTGGATCCGGCATCTGGGTGCCGAGATGAGCAAGCTCAATCGTCCCTAGGTGGTGGGCCGTTTTACCTCGGCGGACTCCTGCTGTCCATCTCGCGGAGCTGACGTTGATGTACGAGATGAGCAAGCTCAATCGTGCTTAGATCGAAGTTTTCCGTGACGTGGGCTGTTGCGCGGCAGGCACTGGGTTAGCCCGATCTTTGAGGGTGCGGGATTCGTCACGGGTGTCGGCTGGGTCCTGTAGCCGGTATTGCGAACCCGACATCTGGGTGCCGAGATGAGCAAGCTCAATCGTCCCTAGGTGGTGGGCCGTTTTATCTCGGCGGACTCCTGCTGTCCATTTCTCGGAGCTGACGTTGATGTGCGAGATGAGCCAGCTCAATCGTGCTTAGACCGAAGTTCCGTGGTGTGGGCTGCTGTGCGGCAGGCACTTGGTTCGACCTCGGTCCTGTCGTCATCGCGAGTGGACGCGCGGTGGTTTGCGCATGCGCACGCCGGTCACTCCGATTTGGGCTGGGCCTTGGCAGTTAACTTCGAGGGGTTCTGTTGCGCGCGGACACTAGTTGCGCCGTGCGGAACCGTGCCCCAGGGACCCCCCTCCGCTTGGATGGTCCATTTTGGCCTGAGTGAGGCTTTGGTTTTCGCCCCCCCTCTCGCTTTAACCCCGAGATATTCTCATTTTTTATCACACGGCCTCAGTCATTTTTATGCCTAAGTCATTTTGCTTGCCTAATTCTTTCTGATGCCTAATACATCGAGTAACTCGCCACTGTAATCGCTTTATGTGCACTCTAACCCCTTCACGAAATGTTACTGGACTTTTGGTGATTGACAAGTAGATTTGGGACTTGGGTTTTTAGAGGTTAAGGACTACAAGGATTTTGTGATATAGATTAAGGACTGATGTACCTGATATGAACTGTTGATTTGTTTTAAGGACTGTGAGACCTATTATTTTGGAATGTTTGTTTATTTGGTATGAATAGAGAGTAATATTTTGGTTAATCGAGTGTTTTATTGGTGACACCTCCACCTCCAACAGCTACCCACTTCATTCTCCACTGGAGTCTGCCTAGGCTCGAGCTTCTGGACATTCCGGAGGAGCTCGATAGGTGAGGGTGACGCCCTCAGAAGCAAATAGTCTGGCGCCCGAGTTTACTTAAATAAAGGAACTGCACGTAAGGGCGTTACAGCTTTAAGAACAAAATTTAGGTACTGACGTCTATGAAATGCCCAATTCAAAAAACGACGACGCATGGAGAAACCGGATTCCCTTACGCACTTAAGGCAACAGCAGGTTATTCTTAGACTCAGTTGTTCTTGAGATACATGCGCTAGTTTTATTCATTACATCTCTAACTTGTCCCAACAGCTCGACATTTTCTACCAATTTCTGAATTGCAGTCTGGTAAGATGCTGCACGACGACACAAATATGTTTCAATTTTGCGAACCATCTTTTTATAGTGAATTTAAATCGTTTCAATGCGTTGTTGAAAGGTTTAACGTAACATTTTTGATAATGTGTAAATGTCAAATTTCAAAAACTGAATGCCTCTTATTGGAAAACGCGTTAGGTAGGTTATTTTTTTGCAATTAATAGGGATATATGTGATCAAGATTTATTGACAGTCCTTATTCGTTGTGTGTTATTCTGGGAGGTACTGTAAGTTGATTCATTGAATTTTGGAAAAAAATTGTTTAGTTGCACGTGACGTTATGAACTATTCCAGTGAACTGTTGAATGTTTGGATGATGAACAAAGCTCAGTTGCGCAGTATGTTTGGATGTAAATGTGGAAAACTGATGAAAAGTGTCATATTTCGTTGTGAATTATTTGAATGTAGTGATTTTATATTAGTTTGTCTCTTGGAAAATATTGAGAAATCGAAATTGAGGAGTATCTATTTCGAATGGTGGATAAAATACAAAATATGAGTTATATTATGAGACCTATAAAAATACCCACCTAAAGCAAGTAATGCAACAGCCTTAATAATTTGTTCATCTTTGATACAAAGATAGTCCAGTAGTGGTTGACAGAAATATTCTGCAAATGTTAAAATAATCACAGCCACTTCAGCTGGTCTTATGATGAAAATCATCACCCAAGAATATATAAACGCTGGGAGGTTTCCCCAAAATTTATGAAGTGGTCCGAAGGAGTCAAGGAAGTAGGCATATTCTGCTCCCGATCTGGGAATTACCGTGCCTAATTCCGCAAAGGACAGAGCACCTGAAAAATCGAAAAGTTAGTTACAGTAATAGTTTATTCACCATGTTCGACACAAGTAAACATAATACAGGAAGGAGTAGCTTATTAGAAATTGATTTAAACAAAAAATAAACACGATACATCGATTTCGGGAACGTCGTCCAACTCTTGTCCAGCATTTCATTGAATTTGTTTGCGTTAACCAAAGAATATTGTTATTAAAGTAAGCTAAATTCCTGGTAGGATAATTGTAAATATGTAATTTTCGATATCCAAATAGAAAAATCGCAGGAGGCTAAATCAAGCAACTGTGGGGGCCACTGCAGAGCATACCTTAATGAAATGAGGCGTAAGGTGCTGCCACAAAAGAGCCAATGACACACGCGCTTTATGCGTCGTGGCAACGTTCTGCTATAAATACAAATCTCCTGCATCCATCTCGTTGGATCTTTGATGGAAAAGTGTGGACATAACGTACAGAATTTGAATGTATCAGGATCAAGATCAGGTAACGATACTAGTTCAGTGCGCCGACCTAACGAAAATATATTTTTTCTCCGATCATGGGAAAAGTAACACTATTTTGACCTGTTTTCTATCCGCAAAGCTCAACATTCAGAATATTGGACAGTATCTAAGGTATTAGAAAATAGCAGTGCAATAATATTCTTACGGTTTCAATTTTCATATTATCAATCTTATGATAAAGTTGTTATAAAAGAAATAAAAGAAACTTCTCATTTATAATTATATTCATGAACGCAAATGAATTGTTGTCCATATTTACATTTATTGTACAGTTTGTAGAATTTGTAAATTGTATTGGAGGGCAACGAGAATTTATAGACGTTGAAGCTGCATGGCTAATTGTTGTAATGATGTATCTCGTTTTAATTATTTTCATTTAAAGTCGATGGAAGGGGTGTTGAATATTGTATAAGCCACTTCTACTATATTATTGAGTGATTCAACAATTCATTCTTCCGCCTCATTTGAAGATTTCAATTTGTATGGAGGTTATTGATATCTTACATATTCTCAAATTTCATTACGTTGATGATATCAACGAGAAATCATAGGAAAATTTCTTGTTCCTTTTCTGAACAAAAATTTTTGTGCTACTTCATTGGACTAAAATCATTATTATTAATACATATTTTTCACTGCTTAAAACGAGATAGAATTTACCCCATATGTCTCTCTTCTATTT
The DNA here is from genome assembly GCA_030674115.1 of Micraspis discolor. Classification (NCBI taxonomy): domain Eukaryota; kingdom Metazoa; phylum Arthropoda; class Insecta; order Coleoptera; family Coccinellidae; genus Micraspis; species Micraspis discolor. The sequence continues at coordinate 146,648 of JARTUT010001350.1, forward strand.
CAAAACACAAAAGAGTTCTTTTTACGAAACACCGCTCGTCCTACAGACTCGTGATGTTGCCAAGCAACAGCATTCTCGATGTAGGTCCGATTTATACCACAAATTGCAATTCATGATCTCTAAGAATTATACCATTAATTTCATTCCATGAAAATACGAGGTCGAATTCATCAAAATCTTTTATAAGTTGATTTAATTAAAATTACGGCAATTCTTCCTTGATGCGACTTTAAATTATTCTTTTACTCCAGCTTTATTGTTAGTTCAATGCACTGAATTGTATATCATCATTAATTTGGTATAATATATTTTAATGAGGCTGATTAAAATTGTGCCGCTTACAATTTAAATCTAATTGAACTGAATTAGATAAATCACATGACTTTAATTACCACGATGACATATGAGCGTGAAATCTCGGACGCCGAAAGGTATGCAAGTGTAACATTTCAAAGGAAAACATACAAAGAGTGTGTGCGTCAACATGAATGGAAACTTCACCAAGACTGAGGTATAACTGGTTGAAAAAATACAATACATATTTCAAGAAGAAGTTATTGATTTTTTTCCTAAAACTATCACTTTTCGTGATGAAACCTATGCCAAGCACCCATCACAGTAAGCAATCGTCATTATTATGCAATTATTTCAATTATTTAAAATCTAAATTTCCTCCCAATTTTGCCTTCTAAACATTAACCAAACAATGTTGAGCAATTAAGAATTGAGATTTCACAATTTTTAAAACCCGGCGTTTTCGATATTTTATAATGGTAACAATAGCCATGGCCATGTTTCCACTTTGCAAAACTCACTTTCGAATGAAATCTATTCTATAACATTTTCCTGGTTTCCCATAAAGATATTCTGAGTTGATTGTTTGACCTCATTCAAGATACTCAATCAACAAATTGCCTTCTCATCCCAAAAAACTGTTGAGAACACCTTTTATGCTGTGCGTGTGCCCATCCCATTTTCGGATTTGCATAGTTAGCGTCAATTTCCTCTGGATGTTCCTATTTCAACGTAAGATCAATATTATATTCAAGTCTCATCCAATGTTATAAAAATGGCCCAAGAAAAATTTTATTTTGCTTTAAGCGATCTAAAAAATGTTTTTCGATCTAGCGTTTATTGCAAGAAGTAGGTAGGTACTTGTTAATGAGATTTCTATGCGTTCAGCAATTTCCTTGGATCTTTAGTAATGATATGGTATATTGCACAACGATTTATGATGTTAGTGTAGTTTTTGGCCATTTCTTGTTATATTCAACGCTGATACGTCCACTTTCAAACAAACCAGCCCACTTACAATGGTATTGACATATTGATTTGGAAGAAACAGATTCACCTAACACTTTCATCATCTTAGAATGATTTTTCATTGCCTTCTAATATTTTCTATAAGGAAGTCAATCATATGCAGATATTCAATTTTCCCAACGTTATATACTTTGGAAGCCAATTTCAATTGCTTGTTAACAAAGTTTCTTTTCCTTTGGTCTATATGTCCAAAAATTGCATTTGATCAGTAAATATTTGACGTTTATATTATAACGTAATACACAATGGTAATACAATTCTCGTCCACAGAATCCGCGAAAGACACAATTAAGATGTCTGAAATAATGATATGTGCACTGATTCGATTTTGTTTTACAGGTTTGGCGACATGAGGATTCTTTCCTTTGCTTTTCATTAGATGTCGCCATACAGTATTTACGTCAAATTGAAGCCATATATAAGTTTCCCGCTTTAGAATTGGATACTCGTATATTAGATGAAATATAGCAATGTAGTGAATTTTTTAATTCAGTTCTACAGGAAAAATTGTTCATATTGAACGAAAAATTGCAATGAATATCCTGTAAGTTTCCAAATGAAGAATACTGTAATGAAAACTGTCAATCATTCCTTGACGACGTTGGAACGAATGAATAAAATCAAAGATCTGTCATACATTCATGAATGATTTGGATGGTTGCGCTCTCACGTAAATGTTATAAGAAATAATCCCCATGTCCCAAGATTTGGAATGACGGTTCCATTCAAATTATGCGAAGTGCATACAGCAGTATTTTCGATATCTTAGGCATAATCTATTGAAAATATAAGGGGAGTACGAGAGCAGAAATTGTCACTTGAATGATTTTGAGGTATTCAAATTTAATTGATATCTAATTGTTGCCTTCGACTTGCGATACAAAATTAATCTACGTGTGTTATGACCTATATTATCGCATCGATTATTAAATAATGTAATAACATACTATTATCAAAACACTATTAATATTGAATTATATTACTCACCTAGAAGAGAAACAACACCACATACTGTCCATACAACAATACACATTCCTACAGAGCCGGAATATTTCAGAGCAGGTGCAGGTGACACAAATATACCAGATCCGATCATAACAGAAAGAATCATGTTAATGGCAGAAAAAAGGCCCATTTCTCTCTTGAGTTCCACTTTGTCCTCATTTTTTCCATCTTTTTTATCGCCACCTGCAAATATGATTTCCTTATTCTAATGCATGTACAGGGTCCGTCAGAAAGAACGCATATTAGTTCCGTGATGGTGGGGATGAGCCGTGTTGGACAGAGGGAGAGTGGTACGTAAGTACTTTCGAAATGGAAAGTCTGTTTTTCAAAAGCACCTTGAATTTCGCGTTCACTTTTGTATTTCACGTTATGGGGCAGTACCGGACCGTAACACCATTGTGATATTGGTTGAAGCATTTAACATAATAGGTAATGTGATGAGGAAAAAATTGCCAGGGTGAATTTGTACTTTTAGAACCCCCAACAACGTGACATCGTGATAAATGACACATTTCCTACAAAGCCCCAATCGTTCCATCCGTTTGCAATATTGTCCTAAGGGTTCCACGAATCCTTTGACGTCGCATTTTGAAAATAGATGAAGTGCAGGACAATCCGAAATCCGATCAAGGGGGATCATAATTATTAGTGAATATTTTCAGATAACTTTTTTCATAATCATTTCGATTATTCTACCCATTTGAATAACATACGTTGTTTCTGCCAAATTTCAAAGACTAACGAGTAATTGATCGATACTACTAGTTGGAAACAACATTTTCATAAGATATTCCTCGAATTTCAACAATATGTAGATGTATGGACGTTATTATATCTTATATATTCTCAAATTCCTATAAAGTAGCTTTCAATTACAAAAAGATATAGGAGTATTTTCATTAACAGGGCAGGAAGTCACAGAAGAAAGCTAAAGAATGGACAGATATTTTTGCTTGCTTCTACAGTTCATTTGAAGTTGTCGGAATTATAACCAAATACCGTGCTATGACAAAGTTTGAGTTTGTAGTTATTTTTAATTTGAGATATAGGTTTGTTCATTAGTACCACACTGATCTAGAGTACAGAAAATGACTTCAGATGAAGCGCGCTAAATGTGTTGACTGAAGTTAGTGCTTTTCTACATTTTTTATGTCTTGAAAATTGATAGATTAAAACAACCTAGTTTTTACTTGGATTTATATTCGCCTCATTTACTTGAAGAAAACTATAAATATTTGAATAAAATTGAACATATAATTGTTGCAATATGAAGTGACATTTGTAAAAAAATATTGCGTAATTGATTTAATAAAACGAATTAATTGTAGCAATTTTTTATATTGGCTGCAATTAAATCAAAACTCTATCTCTTTTATATTAAATATATCCCATTTAAATGCAATTATTTGTGCATTTTACTCACAATATTGTTGTATTCGGTGATAAAGATGACATGGAATACATTATGCGCAAGCTAATTAAAGAATACGAGAAGTGGGGCTTAAATGTCAACTTAGAAAACCAAATATCTTTGTGTTGGTGGAGAACCGGGTGATCTGGTATTGGATGATGACAGGGATGAGATGATAACCCACTGCCTGGACTATAGCTATTGTAGCGGCAGGGGAGTGTATAGGGATCTCTTGGCGGCACTCTATATAGCCACGCATAGCTTAGTTCACAGCGCTTCGGTAGCCTAGAGCTTTTATTTTTTTCCGAAGAAGATGAAATAGAGTTTTTATCTTCTCAGAATAGGTTAATTTCCCAAATATCCCGTGATCAAATTCATTATTGGGCCAAATCCGTCAAATAGTTCAGTAATTATGACCATATGAAATTTGATTTCCTCAATAACTCTCAGAATATCCATAGGCCTTTTCGCATATATGAGTCACAGAAAATTAACTGGAGAATGGATAATTTTTCGTTTATTGAAGTTGTCAATCTGACAAGTCTAATGATAAAACGGTGCTCTGAGAAAATTTAATTTAATTTAATTTAACATTCGTCTATAGGACACTCTTGAGGGTTCTTAGTCCAGTCAAAATAGACATTCCAGTTTGCATTAATTCCCAACACGCTGGATTTTTTTGTGTAAGCCTTGAATACGTCATTACAAATGATATGTCAAAACTCCCAATCGAGCCTTCTTGTGCGTTGTTTTTTATTCGAGGTCAAAGATCACAAATGTGCGTTTTTTGCGTATATCTCTGAAACAACGAGAGCTATTGAAAAATGGTTCAGACAAAGTTTGTTGATCGTAAAATTATCAACAAAAAAGATTGCAACACTTTTCTTCTACAAAGCATCGCATTCGAGATATCCTTACTTTAGACAGCAAGGCAGTCGTATTTTCGACTACATGTACACATTTCCGCACTACCTCTGAGGTAGTGTACACGGCGCTTTTTTTAACGTGGTTTCTCCAGTAGGTATACTCCACAACATATTATGATCGAGGGACACTATTGTATCGATGAAATTTTTTTTATTTAAATTTAATGAAAACTTTAACAGCAAGAAAATTGCATTATCATTCATCATCAAATTCACTCGGTTCTTCCTCTTTACTGTATATCCTCATCAATTTCTAAATAATCTTTATCTGTTGCATTCGATTCAATGTTGGTGCAAGATTGGCCTTGACAATTGGTACATTCAATACAATACAACTTTTCTGCACCTGCAATTGTTTGTGCAGCCTTTTTTGCAATTACAATAAACTGTATTGAGTAATTTTTTTGGAGCAGGCGGCAGTAGAGTCTGAATTGGTAGACACTTGGTAGAACACACGAAACAATGATAAGCAGAAGCAAAAGTTGGAGGGAAACAAGATAACTGCACTCTCTTATTGTTTCTTCTATTTTTCACAAAACTCTATATCTATACTTGTCTATCGATTCCAGTTTTTTTGGAGCTCCATACATTGCAAGGAGAACACGAATTCCATTGGTGAGGACAACATCTGCTGACGAGTTAATATTTGTAAATATTTTTGCGTTCTCAATTAAGTCTTCACGTTTTCTGAACAATATTAATACTGTATTTTTGACTTTTTTTAAAATTGCTGATGTCGTATCGCAGCCAGTTATCGCATGATGAAATATTATATGAGGCTGGTATTTTGGATATGCAGTAATTGAAGAAAAACTGTGAGTAGTTTAAATTCAAGATATTGGTTTCTTGATTTTTTCACATTCATTGTGGCGGCTGTTTTGTATCTCATATTCCAATGTCCGAAAAAGTACTTCAGTCAGAGCTATTCTACATATTTCCTAATTTGTTTATTACTTTTGCTATTTTGATCGTGCAAAAAAATCTTTCAAATGTATTTTGGCGCTCATGAGCCCCCGAACAGAATGCTTATAGATTTACCCAAATGACTGTATTCTTCGAATATTTGGGTAAAAGTGATATCAATAGTTTCGTAGGACTCGCTGATGAAGGATCCGTGGTCAAAGTCGATTCTATCCGTGGGAACGACTACGTTCGAACGGAATGAGTAGAGAGCTGAGATTTTCAGCTCGAACGAGTTCGTTATCGAGCCAAAATACTTAGGAATTAAATTAAATTAAATTAGATTCATCTCTCAATTACAAGGCTCATTTAAATGATCTGAGCCTAAAACTGAAAACTAGGAATAATATTGTTCAGAAATAAGCTGGATCGTCTTGGGGTGCTGATGCTTCCACTCTACGCACAGCATCTCTAGCCCTAGTCTTTTCTGCAGCTGAGTATTGCTGCTCTGTTTGGTTTAATAGTGCAGATACACAAAAAATTGATGCACAATTGAATACATCCATGAGAATAATTACTGGCACCATAAGATCTACACCGGTTCATTGGTTACCAGTATTGTCTAATATTGTCCCTCCCCATGTTCGCAGACAGACTGCAGCTCTGAATTCTTGGAATAAATATCATTCTTTTCCCAATTATTTCATATTTTCCACAAAATAGAATTCCCAGATTGAAGTCACGTAAACCATTATGGCATGATACGTTCTTCAATATGAACATAAGTGATAAAGAATTATGGAAGACTGAGTGGAACTCTTACGAAATGTTCAATAAGTATCTCGTTTCTGATCCTTCTGAAAAAGTTTCTGGTTTTGATCTTCCAAGAAAAATTTGGACAGTTCTTAATCGTTTGAGAACAGGTCATGGTCGTACCAATGGCATGCTATTTAAATGTAACTCAGTTCCTAGCGCAAGTTGTGAATGTGGAGAAGCAGAAGAAACAATACCTCATCTCATCAATAGTTGTCCCATATATAAATTTCAAGATGGTTTTAGGGCTATTTATGATGTTTCCAACTCTTTCTTGGAATGGGTTATAAATTTCAAACGAATATGATACGTATTTTTGTTATTCAGTTCTTTTTTCTGCTTTTGTGTTTTTATTTCCAGATTCAATGTGAGCACCTTGAAGAAGTCTCTGTCTCCATCAATAGAAGACCACTCTTGAATAAAGAAGTCCCTGAAATATATTTCAGCTTATTTTTGTATTTTCACACTTAGACGGGGAGCCAGGGTTTTTTTTTACTGGGGTTTTTTCCCTAGGCTTTTATGTCATACGCCGAATTGTATGACACCCCGTCACTAACCCCTGATCTATATGCTTTATTGTTAGCTAACTAAATATTGTCAGCCAAAAGTTCAAAAGAATATATATATATATATATATAGAGCCAAATCCGTCCATTGATTCAGAAGTTATCAACGTCTAAAAATCGGTTTCCTTTATAACTCCCAGAATATTCATCGGATCAAGTTACTTGAGAGATACCTAAATTAGGTTGAAACAAATAGGCTTGAGAATTTCGCAAGAATCGAAACGCTAGAAATTTATTAAAAAATTCCAAAAACAAAATTTTTCAATATTTTATTTATTTATTTATTTATTTAATTATATACGGACTAGCCATTCTACATATTTACAATGAACCAACAACAATATCAAACAGAAGAAATGAACAAATATCAGTGAAAATTCTCTAGATTCCTAAAATAATTCTTCAGTTGAAAAATTGAAACATGAAAAAGATCTATCTCCACCGAACCAGCAGCCCGCAATGCTCTATCAAGAGGATTATTCATCAGATAATTGGTTCGGCAAAACTTTATGTTAAATTGTTCCCAAGTTCTGAGATTTCTCTGAGGAACGTTTAAATGTATCCTCTGTAGTAGATATGGGCAATCGATGTAATTGTGCAAAATCTTGTAAACCAGCATTACTTCAAAGTTATGACGTCTCGTTTTCAGGGATGTAAGAGATAATTTATCTCGAATGTCCTCATAACGAATAGTATCAGTGGTTAATCCCCATTTGTATCCTATCCATTTCGAAAATTTATTCTGGACCCTTTCAACAGCTTGTATATGCACTGCATAGTGAGGTGACCATATAACACATGAATATTCCACAATGCTTCTCACATGGGCTATGTACATTGTTTTAATAGAAGAGACATTAAAGTCCTGCATATGTCTTTTAATGAAGCCTAGCATTCTTAAAGCTTTTGATGATACGTAATTTATGTGCTCCATAAAACTCAAATTTGTATCTAGCAATACCCCAAGATCCTTCACTGTGTTAACTGACTTTAAAATAGACGCATTTACTGAATAATCAAACAAGACCATCGAATTAGCCCGGGAAAATCGCATAGTCTGACACTTGTACACATTAATTTCTAACTCATTTTGTACGCACCATTCCAAGACGTTTTCGATATCTCTCTGAAGTAAAAGGCAATCAGTTAATGATCTTATAAGCCGAAACAGTTTCATATCATCAGCAAACAGAAGAAAGTGACAAAATTTTATGACCGATTTTATGTCATTGATGAAGCACAAGAATAAAAGCGGCGACAAAGGTGATCCTTGTGGGACGCCTGAAATTACTGCAATAACTTCCGAAAAAACATCAGATATCTTTACGAACTGTGTCAACCCAATCAAACGATCTGAAATCCACTCGAGAAGGGGTGACTTGAAGCCCAATGCTCTGAGCTTTGTAATGAGAAGTCAATGAGGTACCCTGTCGAAAGCCTTGGCAAAGTCGGTGTAGACTACATCAACTTGTGCCTTCTCGATGAATGCTGACTGTATCAAGTCTATGAAACATAGCAAATTGGTTGTAACCGATCTACCGGCAATAAATCCGTGTTGCTCTTCGATAAAAACATGTTTGAGTATTGGTGCAATTCTATTAGTTATTAACGTATCTAAAATTTTCGGAATATAGGAGCTTTCTGTTACTGGTCTATAGTTCCCTACATCACCAGAGTCACCTGACTTGAATACTGGAGTGATATAACTTAATTTCCAGAGGCTTGGATATTTACCTGAATCTACCGACAAATTGAATAAAAAACCAGAGGAACCGACAAGACATATCTGCACTTTTTAAGAAACAGTGCGGAAATCCTATCTGGTCCAGCATCATTTTTTTCTGGAAGTGTGCTGAGAATATCAACAACTTCCGTTTCACATAAATTACCAATCCTAACGTCGACTGTGTTATCGAAACCTACAACCCGCGACACATCAGGTTTTGACATTTTATATATTTCAGAAAAGTATTTTCTAAAAAGATCTGCAATGCTGACATCATCGTTCGCCACCTCATGTCGCAAATACATAGATTTGGGAAAACCCTTCTGTGTTTTCTTATCATTAATAAACTTCCAGAAATATCTGGGGTTAGTGGAAATTTCAAGTTCGACCGATTCAACATACTTTCTATAACATCTATCAGTTTCCACCTTACACTCGCTTCTCAGTCTTGTGAATAAAAAATAATCGTCTAAACTTCCAGTTTGTTTATATCTTTTATGAAGGTGTTTTTTTTCAGAAATCAATTTTTTCAGCTCGCTGGAAAACCAACATGGGAAAGTGAAAACTTTTTTAACTTTTTCAGGGATATATAACTTGATAGCGTTCATAATGATTTCGTAGAATCCCTCGGTACAACTCTCGATATCCTTGTATGCCTTTATAGCGCATACGATATCGGACGTATTCGAACAAAAATGTGTGCATTCATGGACGTTATTTGAATGTCATATATTCTCAAATTTCTTTGTCGTTGCTTCTTTTCATATATATTTGGTTATTTTTTCATTTACTCAAAATGATCGATGCTATCAAAGATACGTATACGATTGACTCGGGTCGGACTTATTAATCAGTAACAGTTGGGAGAAAATTAATATAATTTTTCATTATGTTGAAATAATATACTTTGCCAAATTTCGAAAAGCACTGACGTAAGTTTTTGGAGAAGAGAATTTAAGGTTCGAATAAAACTTAGGAAAACTATGAAAAGTAGTTTTTGATATGAGATTAGGGTGGTTCATTCATCGTGGCATTTTTAATTGTATCACACTGTTCCAGAGAAAAGACTCGTTCACCTGAACAGTGTACTTATAGATTTGTTATAGTATGAATATTTACTTGCAAGTAGCGCAACAAGAGCCCGAAAGCCACCTGACCTCACGTTAGTGCTTTCAAAAATCTTTCATTCTTCATTCCGAATGCAATATGCTAGCACATAAATATTTCAGGACCTTTATCAAGAACGATTTTGAATTTGTCGACTTCTAGGCATTTGGAAACAACGATAGCTCGCTGTTCCACTAGAAATAAGCGCACAAAAATATGAATAAACATTATTAAGTCACATAGAATGATCAAATAGATGATTATATGAATCGTGAATAAGTCTTTATCAAGAACGAACTTACTGAAAACAATAAATCCTCTTCTTAAAATTATAGATTTCAACAAAAAAAAGGTGTCGCACAAAAAATCAGCAAAACGTGCTCATCACTTTTTCTGATGCAATATACCTCGAACAGAAATAATGAGAAATTCCTAGACCGATGAAACCTAACGTTATCCACCAATATCTTCACATAATTAAGGCATAAAAACGCAAATCTTACCGAAAATTTTAAATTTCATGTCACTGCACTCAACTTATCGAAACCCTTTCCTTTCCGGCCTAACCTCGATAACTAGACGTCAAAATGAATTTCTACAACTTCAACACTAGCGCAACTCAAGTGAATGAAAGAGGGTGCGTAACTGCATCGATTTCGCGCGCTTTTACATGGCCTCTTTCGTTGCTGTTCAACACTTCTTGTTACATATTGCTGTCTCCTTTCTACCGTGCAATATGGTGTTTCAGATCTTGGGCAGGTAGGTATAGCTGATTGCAGATTTTGTGGTTTTTGACCTGTTGCGTAAAATGAAAAGATAAGGTGACTGCAAAGAAACCCATTTGAAAACAGGATTTTAAGGGCCGGTTGTTCAATTGAAGATTAATCTCGGTCTTATGGAATCCAGGGATCAGTGTTAACTCTGGATTATGAAGTTGATCGTTGTTCAATATGAAATTAACACCGGATTACATAATCCATAGGTAGGTTTGGGAACAATGCAAAAATCGACAAGTCTAACCATAGAACACCTAATTTTCAGAACCTTCCTATGAAAAAGGAAGAGTATCTTTTTTATGCGTTGATATGCAGGGTGTTCTGATTTGTTTCCTACAAATTGAAATTAGTGATAGATCACATCATCTTCTGCAAAAAGTTCCTATAAACATGGGTCCGTTTCCGAGATACAGGGTGTCAAAGTTGAAAACATAATTCGCGTTTTCTTTAATATCTTTCGACTGATTCCAAATAATTGCATGAAAGTTGATACATGGGAGTTTTTTGAGGTGAGAAATCCAATTTGTGGTCGGTGTGGTTGTATTTTCTAAAGGGCGCCACTGGTAATCATTTCGTCCCCTTTAAACCGTTGCAACTCTTTTCTGCTACCCTGTACGTCATTTTGGACTAGAAAAATCGATTCTCCTGGTTCTTCTTGTTAAAAAAAAATACCTCATTCAAGTCGCTAGGGCCAACGGTTTCCGAGAAAAACGCATTTAGAGCTTATGTTTCATTCCTATTTTCATAAAGAATTTTCAAATTTTTCAAAAATTTCTTCTGAAGATTTTATTTTTCAATATTTTTTTACACTACAGACTGTTTTGAATGAAATATTAATAGTTTTCAAACACTTGGAAATGTTATTAAAAAAAATCTATTTTGCAAACCCCTATAATAGCTTATAGAAATCGATTCCCCTAACTTTTCTAGCTGAAAAAGGTATACCTCCTCGAAATCGCTAGGAGCAACTTCTACTTATTAGTGGGCAATAGAAAATCCACATGCATTTCGCTCTAGAAATTTTCAAAATGAATTTAAATTGAATATTTGAATGGGAATAATTTTCGGAGAAGTTTCGTCATTTATCGAATGATAATGGCTTAAGTGAGGCTATTTTTGTTATTTTTTAAAACGATGGTTTCAAAAGCAATTTCTTGTGTTTATATATCATTGCTTTTTGACAGGAAAAAACACGTTCCAAGCTCAAGTGTTTCTTGAAAAATCTTATCCGGACTCTTTCGATTGTCTTTCCATGCCGCATTCTGTCTGAAAGTTTCCCTCTACTTGAACCCCAATGAATTTTATCTATTCCTGCACATCAATTATCCCAGATACTGCAATTTATGCCTTCTTTTCTATCAACACCATCTCCCTCTCTTTTCTCATACTCCACCTAACATTATCCTTTGCAATTTTCTTCATCCAACTTTCCTTAAAACTCCATCGAAACACCTGCATCTCAAATGCATATGGTCTTAAAATTCCGGTCTTCTGCAGGGTCCAGTATTCAGCATTACATCGCATAAAAGAATAGCGAGAACAGTCAGCATCTCAACAATCTCACACTTGAGGTCAGCGTGAGATCTCTATTGCAAAACACTAGTTTCATTTTCATGGCATTAGCTTTTGCCTGCTCTATTCTTATTTTTATCTCTTCATAACAGTCAGTAGCATGATTTATTAGAGTGCCGAAGTATTTTTACGTGGCCACATTCCCTATTGTTAGCTATCCTAGAACAAATTCACAGTTGCTTAGATTTTGTGATATTATCATGGCCTTGATCTTTTTGGCATTCAAAGTCCGTCCATAATCTTCACCAGGTCTGGTCAACATGGCCAAAAGGAACCCAAAATTACACTATACTCGGTCAATAAGTTCCAGGCCTAACAACCAGATGACACCACTAACAACATATTCATGTGATTCTTCCAAAAGTGCCGAACTTCTGAAGGTTCATGACGACTGGTTTGTTACTAATCTGGTCATAGTGTTTGAGTGACGCTATTTTTGTAATTTTTAAAAAAGATGGATTCAAGGCAATTTCGCGTATTGATATATCTTCGATTTTTCAAGGAGAAAAAGACTGTCATGTCCAAGCTTGGATTGAAACATGTTATGCAAGATCGAAAACCACTGTAATATAATATGTCTAGCGATGCTGGATAATGGGTCTTGATAAGCAAAAGACCATATCTAATCGAAATTTCCAGACATTCCAGACAGTAATAAGCCTCTCAAAAATATCACACCAATAATCATAAAACCTAAGATTTAAAACTAAATTTATTGATTCGCTACATAGAAATCTTGATGGATGTACGACGTAATGAAATTTGAGAAATAGCTAGGGGAGTTCGACATATGATATATTTATTACCTTAAGGGCTTATGGTTTCGAATTAACGATGGGAAAAAGGTGGATCTTTAGTAAAAATTAAGATTAAATCAGTAGACCAATCAGAGGTTTGTATCGAGAAACTTAATTGACTAAAGCCAATGAAACTTTGATTTCGAAGTAGATGGGGTAAATTTCGAACTATCGAAAAGAAGGGCACCAATTAGGAGAAATTAGGGAATTCCGGATTATGTTCGATAACGCCCACGGACAAAGGGATATTAGGAAAAATTAGGGAATGGAAAGTCAGTTCAACGTGATCCGTAACCAGGAAAACACTTGAAAAAAGTATAGAAGAAATCAGTCTCTTAAATTCTAGAAAAATAGTAATTGTGTTGTAATTGAGTGAGTTCGAAATTTCGCTAGTGAAGTTCCATGTTAGAAGTCCAAGAAAAAAGGTCAGATATAAAATTTATAAAAAGTCAAAAGTCCATAGTCCGAAACCTCCAAAAATATTTTGTCAGAGATTGTTTTAATTATTTTTTTGTGTTTGCTAAAATTGTCATTTTGTTTTTTTGTGTGCTTCGAATAAATTAGTTTTTGTTATTCAGGAATTTTATTGAGTTGGAATTTTATTGACTTCCCTAATCTTACAGAACTGAAGACTCGTCCTTTCTAGCGACGAGCCGAACCCTGAAGATTTCTCCCGTCAGGAGAAACACTAAAATAAACAATATTTTTTTAATTTTCAATTTTTCTTTTGAACACCTCTTCGTCGGTGGAAAGCTGCTCTTCTACTAGGACGTTGGAAAGAGGTGTTCATTACACCACTATCAAAGGACGTCATACGGACACCGTTGATGCTGAAGGTTCTTGAAAATCATGGCAATCTCAAAGTGATGTTACAAGAGATAACTGACACTCTGGATTATCAAAAGCTTGTGTTTATATATCATACACGAACATTTTTAGTATGAAAATACTGTTTTCTATATTGTTGCCGAGTTTGCTCATACCACAGTTAAAACAACAACTAGTAGATGTTCATATTGAATAAGAAGGAGTTTTTGTGTCGGTACATCACCATAGACGGAACATAGATTCAACACTTCACTTCGAAATCAAAGCTGCAGTCTGATGAGTGACTTGCAGATGGAGAAAACCGTTCAAAGCGGCTAAAGATTCAGACATCGGTTGGGAAGTTATTTTGTATTGAGTTTTAAGGACTTTTCCCTACGTTCTTTAACCGCAGACCAGGTTTCGGGTTCATCCGTGCAGTTCAAAAGTGCCAGGATGGAAAACACTCGGTTATATAATATAATAATGAAAATATTCAAGCCAAAGGAATAAAAAAATGGGAGCCATCCGCACAATTACGGTTCCAATTAACAGACCCTCAATTTCAGAGCAACAACTAAAGTGTGAAGAAGGAGGCAGTTATAGCTACCTACGTCTCATCCTAGTCCAAGATAGTAAATAATCAGAATTGGATTCATTAGGGAACTATGAATAACATCAAGAAGTTTTAACGGTTACTATCCTGGACTTGGATTAGACGCAGGTAGCTATGGCTGGCTTCATGGTGACACTTAAGTTGTTGCTCTGGGTTTCAAAATCTGCTGGTTGAAACCGCAAATGTGCGGGTGGATCATCTTCGTTGGTTCAGTTAGCTAGATCTTTTGAATTTTTATATTACATAATCGAGTGTCTTCCATTATAGCACTTTTCCACTGTACTGACGAAGTCCAATTGCCCGAAAAACTTGTTTGCGTTTAAACTCCTGGGAAAAATTTCCTTAAAACACCTTGTTGATCCCCGAAACTGTACTTTCATTATTAATTAATTTAATTTAACATTGAACATTGCCATTCTTGTGGCATGTTGAGGTCTATGGCGTCTCAAGTGGATAAAAAAAAATCAGGCTTATCAGATTCTAAAATATCAAAAAAATCATTATATAGTTTAGAATAAACTAGACTCTTGTCAATCAACAATATTATCCGTGACTTCTCCAATCCATCGTAAATAAAAAAAAATTAAAAATTGCTATAAAATGTTTTTGCTTCATGGGGCCTTTGTTACCCATAACATAAGATAGTGTGACAAAAGTTTAAATAAATGCAATACTTTATTAAAATCTTTTTTTTAAATTAACAAACAAAAAATTCTCCGTAATGATGTGAATTTCTTTTTGTCACTTGCCGTTTTTATTTTAACAAAAGACATTTATGGACTTCAAATAAAATTATCTCCATTTGTTTATACATTTTTTATACAATTTTAATAATTTAGTGAACTATTTCATTTTTTTAAACATTTTTTGTATCTACACATAGAAATGTTATTTATAATAATTTTAAAAAACTTTTTCTTCATAATGATTTTTAATCGTTTGAGTGATTAGTTGAAAAAATTGACAGTTATCTACAAAGGAATGAACAAAAAATTTGTTTCCATTATCGATTTCATTGTTAATAAAAAATTTATAAACAAATGATGGTGAAATTTTTTCTTTGACTTAATGAATATACAGGGTGAGACATTGAACACTGCGTTAATTTTAACCATAGATTCTTGACGTCAAAAGGAACATTTTCTTCCTATAACATTTTTCCAAATTTGGCCCCGTTTCAAAGATATAGCGTGTTGAAATTTCATAAAGAAATTGCATTCTCACCTGTTACATTCAAACGACAATATCAATTGAGATAATCTCTTGTAGAATGTTTTTGATAACAGTTAAGCATATTTTGGCATCAATAGATTGATTCCATTTCTCGTGGGTTTCTCACTACCACTCTACAGATTGGTTAAATTGCATGAAAAACAAATATCACTTAAACTAAAGGTCCGTATCTTGTATTTCCTAGGATCATTAGTCTTTTTTACAGATAAAATCATTCGTCATCTCTTTTTCCTAAATTGCACCATTTTTGAAGTTTAAAGGAATTAAATTGATATAATCATCTGATGAAATATGAGTGAGAGAATCATTTCTTAGAGGGAAAATAATGTTTTTAAACAATTCAGATTCAATAGTGGATGCTGTGGAAAGTAATTTGCATTAAAACTAAACTGCACTACAGAGGAGTATTTGCCCAATGTGAAAACTTAAAATGCTTATAACTTTTTAATGCAGCTGAATATAGAAAAACGGTTTCATCCAACTTACAAATCCTATACCCTTTCTGGACACCTTGTAAATATAATTGAAATTTACTTATGAAGTCTTCAAAAGGACAACAAATGCGTGTCAGAATATAATCACTCAGGGAACATACCCGCGTAAAAGTGCTTAATTTCTCTCCAGTGTTCTTCTACTTTCTCTATATATGATGAAAAAAAATACGATCCGAATACCAAGATATTTAGAATTCAATACAGAATTTTCAGATTTCAAATAGGTCCACTCCTCTAGGAACGTCTAATATAATTTCACTCAAATTTGAAATAACCTGTATATTCTTGGTTAAGAAGAAGCCAATATATGATCCACCAATTATACATTCATCTAGGATGTAATACATATAACTTTTATGTGATAGGTAGGTCTTGGCCTACGTGCTCACCTGGAAGAGATGTCTCTGGTTTAACACTGCTAATATCACAGTTTGTAGTTGTTTTTCGAGACAGCACTTTTGACACTTCATTCATTATATGTGATATCTACCACATATGCATTTGAACACTAATCATATCTATATTTATGAAAGCTGCATACTTATCATATTCACAAAAGAGATAGGAACAAATAGTTTCTAAAGAAAAATAATAAATAACCCCATCTGTTTATATTCGAAATATCATAATATTGTACAACACGACTCAATTTATCTGTGGCAAAGTTGTGAGACCGTTTATCGTGGCCTTCAATTCATAAATATTTTAACTTCCTGCAAAAACAATAGACCATCTTTATAGGATACATATGTATATCGAAATTGGATAACTTGGATTTACAAGTGATTTAATGGTTACGTTTATGCATATAATCTGTGGCGACTAGGTTTATCTAGGAACCAATTAGATTGGGCTCTATTAGGTCATTGGAAATACAGGGTGTCCCACCGAGGGGATCCATTAAACGTTTATGAATAAATATGAATAATAGTTCGAGTCAGTTTGACTCTGTTTTCGTCCGTTTGTTCCTATTGGAACAACTTGCTATCGTTTTGCCCGAATGTCCCTAATTTGAAAATATGGATGTTGTCAAACTTGAGTATGTTCGGCCGGCCGTATTGTCGCTATCTTCCGAAGGAGATGAACAAGAATTTTCATATTTTCAGAATAGATACATTTTCTGAATATCGGTAAAGTTTGTTATTGGCCCTAATTCGTCGAGTGGTTTAGCAGTTAAGAGCACTTGTAATTTGGTTTCCCCAATAACTACTAGAATATCCATCCGATCAATTTGTAAATTGAAAACATGAAATCTGCCAAATTTCGTGGAAATCATCACGTTAGCGAAGTTCAAAAAATTTTAAATTTTTTATGGGACAATTTTTGTGAAAATCCACACGGTAGCAAACGCTTTTTAGTTCAGCTAACTAGTGGAATAGCATTATGCCTAAATTTAATTTCTGAATATCGAGCCGAAAATGCCCTCAATCGATTGGATTCGACTTCTTGATGAAGAATCAGTGGTCAAACTTGAGTAGGTCCTGTCATCAGGTTCAGAGCAAGCACCTGACCTCTCTACAGATCTTTTCTACATTTTTGCGCGAAAGTTCTAGTAGAACAGCTTGGTATCGTTTTGTCCAAATGTCTGTAATTTCCAAATATCGAGCCGAATATGGTTTCAATCGATTGTCTATGACTTCCTAATGAAGAATGCAGGTTCAAACTTGAGTATCTCCGTCCGGTCGGCCGTATATTCTCTATCTTTCTAAAGAGACGAGCAGCAGTTTTCATATTTTTAAAATAGGTTAACTGTCCAAATATTTCAGACAAGATCGTTATTGGGCAAAATCCGTAGGATAAATCAGGAGTTATGAGCATCTTAAATTTGGTTTATTCTACTCGTACATCTCCTAGATTAGCGTTCGGATCAAGTTTTAACTTGGAATATATTTGGATTAGCTTGAAACAAACAGGCTTGCGAGATTTCGCAGAAATCGACACACTAGGAAATTTTTTTTACAACTTATACCTCATGAGATATCCGTCGTATTTGAACAAAAATGTTTGCATGTATGAACGTTATGAATATCTTACGTATTTTCAAATTTCATTGTCGTAGCTTTCTTTCACCTGTAGATATAATTAATTTTTCATTTACTTAGAAACAAGCAATCACAGAAGTTAAAGTAAATGTTAATTAATCACGTTGACATTTACCTTCTGTGTTGACTCACTAAAACTTTGGGCTGGTGAAATAAAAAATGTTGTAGAAAAGCACTGCCGTCAGGTCACGCTTTTACGCTCTTGTCCTCCTTAGAATAAAAGGACCTTTCTTTTCTTGGACTCTGGAACAGCAACCACAAATAATGTGAAAGAATCAACAAACTTATATCTTAAATACAGGGTGGCCATTTGAAAACGAAACAGACGAGATTACAGACGAAATAAATTTTTTCGATAGAAATACTCGGACAGGTCGATTTTTGTTTCGAGGGGGACAACTTAAGATGTAGGTTACGGACGCATAGCGCTTCAACCCTTGCTACTACAACCCTCACCCCCAAATTTTGAATAGGGAAGATGAGGTGAGTGATACCTCATTTGAAAGGTATTTTTATACTGATTTCAGCACAGTAATTGTTTTTTCATTTTATGCATTAGTTCTCGAAATATTCTTAACTAAGTATTTGAAAATGAAGTGGTGTTTTCATGGCACTTGTAGTGTTTTTTTGGGAAAAATCGACATTTTGAGTTTCAAAACAACCATGACTGTGGCTTCCTTGCTCCAATCCACTGACATAGAAATCTTAAATCAAAATGTCGAATAAACAAACCGTATTGCGAAGGAGCTCAATCTTGCTGAAACTCAATCTAAATTATCTTCGATATAATTTGCAGTATTTCCAATAATTGTCGGCCCGTTCTTTTTACCTGGTAATCTTATTGGAGATATGTATTTGGACTTATTGGAAAATCACATTGATCCAATTTTGACGGAAATTATTGAAAACAATGCTGGAAATTATGTGGAAGATCAGATTGTGTTTCAGCAGGATGGAGCTCCTCCAAACTACGCCTTACCAGTTCGAGAATATCTGGATCAAAGATTTCCAAATCGGTGGATTGGAAGAAGGGGTCCCACTGTATGGCCAGCCAGATCGCCAGATCTGTCACCACTAGATTTCTTTCTTTGGGGCACTTGAAGAGTAAAATTTACTCTACAAAGCCCGATTCCATTGAAGATTTAAGAAGACGTATAGTGAACGAATGTCGTCAAATCACTCCGGAAATGCTGCAAAATGTGCGCTATCGTTTCAAACAAAACTTATTTCATTGTATGGAAACTAATGGTGAACAATTTGAATATTTAATTAATTGATGTGAGGTTTTGATAAATTATTTACTTTACTTCGAAAAGTCTTATTTCTTAGATCAATACTTCATCTCGTTCTGATACCGTACAGTTGGAGAATGATTTCAATGAATAAAACAGCTAGTCGAACATCTGACCCTAGTAGCATTAACGCGTACGGTATGACTTCATTTACCCAGTGGTAGATGTTTTGCAATTTCAAATACAAGTACGGAAATTTTGGTGTTTCGGAAGCACGAAATGTCAATTATTCGCAAAAAGTTAATTTAAGTGATAAAATTAACTAACGCATGAATATTTCGAGAACTCATGCATAAAATGAAAAAACAATTACTCTGCTGAAATCAGTATAAAAATACCTTTGAATTGAGGTATCACTCACCCCATCTTCCCTATTCAAAAATTGAGGGTGGGGGTTGTAGCAGGAAGGGTTGAAGCGCTATGCGTCCGTAACCTACATCTTAAGTTGTCCCCCTCGAAACAGAAATCGACCTGTCCGAGCATTTCTATCGAAAAAATGTATTTCTTCTGTAATCTCGTCTGTTTCGTTTTCAAATGGCCACCGTGTATAAATAAGTACTCACGCTTTTTCATATATTATTATTATTACGATTATTTACTCGAACGCATATCTTGTTTCGGGAATCCAAATGAGGACATATTACAAATCCGTATGATTTTGTTCTGTCAAAACGATTCATACTTGCCATGTTTCTGCGGTTGCGTTTGAGTATAACCGGAAGTATTACGCCCCACTTCCAGCTGTGGTTACAGAGGGTCAGGGACGATGAAGGGGTGAACGAAACCATTCTTGAGCTAGGAGATTTTGAGGAACGGAATAATTTTTCCGTGGCAGAACTCTGACATTTCTCAAAAAAATGCCTGAACCATAAATACATAAATAAATTTTAATATAATATCCCCCCGTTCTTCTAGTTTACTGAACAAAACAAGCATGCAAAAAAAATCCTATATGGAGTGGGCGTACGAATATAAAATTTCAGAATTTGCAATATATCAACTACTTCTATGAATGCACAATTTTTTGTTGAGGTCCGACGAATATCGTTTGAGTAATCGAATATTTGAAAAAATTCTGAGTTTTCAAAAAATTATCTTATCTATGGCATTCCACATTCCACAAATGTGGCAGACTCCTTTCAACGTTAGTTAGATGATTTTCAAGTCTCAAATCGATCAGAATGATATTGTAGGACTCATTGAATAATCCAAATTTCAGATACTTATAACTCCTGAACCATTCGAAGGATTAGACCCAATAACGACCCTGACTGAGATATTTGGACAATAAAGCTATTATAAAAATATGACAACTCAAGCTCATCTCCTTCGGAAAATAAACAACTCGTTATTTAGCTTTTCGTGGCCATAGAGAAAACGCAGATAGTAGTGATCTATGCTCCAACGAAAACTTCTTGAGTATTTTTGAGTTATTAGAAACAAACGACGCAATTTTAAAAAAATTGTAAAGTAACTAAAAAGCCAGATAGAATACTTAAGTCCAAAAAACAAGATGAGTTAATTTCTATTTTAGTCTCAAACGTAGAAAATGTACTCATAAATGAAATAAATTATTATTAATATTGGATACTCAAGATATTTCAAACATTGATAAAATGTGTGAACTTTACCGTTATTGTGATATGCCGAGTCTTCATGAGACGCTTACATAGCTTGTCACAACACCAATCACTTAATTGAAATTAAGTTTCAAATAGAGAGTTTGTCGTGGCGAACAGTTTTATAACGTTCGGTAAGTCCTGTTTTTGATCAGACAAGGTTTATTCAATTTTAAATGTCATATTTAATTGTTTTATGTGCGGGAGATTACAAAAGTCCCGAGCATTCTTTTTTTTTGACCGCCTTCTTTGGTTCTCCACGTATTTTTCAGAGAGATATCTGATGAATCAACCTACCTTTTTAATTGTTTCAATATTCGTGCTATACTTTGTTGTTCAATGATTAGTTTTTTTTTACTTTTCTCAGTTTCCTGATGAATTTTCATCAAATTATTTGTACCATTGTGTTCCTTTTTCTTTGAACACATGGATATTTTTTCTTCTCTTAAGTTATTATCGTTTTGTGAGTCAATACGTTCAGGGATCGCTGGAAACTGTGAAACATTATCGGCTCAAGTACTTATGAAAATGATTTTCATAGCCGTATTTGTCGGAGCTGAAGTTTTACCGAAACACTGAACGTAAACCTACCGGAGTAGAAAATTTACCGAGAATCTGAACAAAACCTACCGGAGTGGAAATTTACAGAAGAACTGAACCCAATAAGTTGGAGTTAGAATATTACCGAATTCAACATACCTTGCCGAGGCTGAACAAATTTGCCGAAATAGAATTTTATGACGTACTAACAGATGTTTCCCTAACGACTGGAGAACTTAGAGAAAAAATAGTTTTTGTTGGAAAGTCTGTCTATAGTGGACGACTTTAGACCCATTTTCGACACCAGACTCATCCCGAACACCCAGGATGATTGTATGGTCCTGTAATCGCATGACTCAAGACAGACAAGATAAGTTACAGCAACAATTGTAGACGTTACCTGTTGATTTTTATAGTCAGAAATTAATCAGTTGCACTTGCAACATTTAATTTGGACAATTTAACATTTGTACTTACTGTACTGTACTTACTTGTTCGAGTATTGACTATCATTGACTGAGGTGGAAGCATCTAATTAAATCCCCTGAAGGTAAATGTGAGATGGTTTTGTGCTCTAGTTAGCCAGAGGATTTTTCGAATTCAATTATATCTAATTAAAATAATTAAACATATTTTTTTTTACCGTTACACTGCATAAAGGTTACGCAATTAGTTGGGTCCAATAAATTGTTTTCTTACATTCACCCCCTTTATTTTCACATTGTCACGGTTTCAAAATTCCCGCTTCAGTTAGTACCTGCAAACCGAACTGGTGGCGTTAGTCGCAGTAGTTTGCCAGCTTATCTCGTACGTTTCGATGGACGCCGTTGTCGGTGGTCTTAGTCTATCATCATGTGACGTAGGTTGTCAATGACATCGTTCTTCCCTCATATTTGGTTGAAATGTCCTGGAGTAATTAATCGCAATTTTGCGGATCTGAACAGGATTTTAACTGAAGCCCTGAGAGAAATCTTATCATGTTGGTTTGGTTTGTTCGTTGGTGAGATTTTTGCGCTTTAGCGGAGTGGCGTATTTGTTTGGAAAAACGACGTGGGATTGGTGGGTTAACCTATGTTTGTCACGAGGTATTTTAGATTTTTGTTCGTATTTCAGCATCATTCTGCTTCGAATTGGGAATTATTATTGTACCGTTGCGAGGTACCGCAGATTCTGAACTGTCTTTGAAGTCTTCGAGCTGTTTGTCTAGGCTGTCTTTGAATTACCGTCGAGCTGCCGTGGGAGCTGCCTTTGGGGACCTCCACCAGATTTCGCCATCTAAGATACCACACCTGTCGTCTACCCAGGGCGCATTACTGTGAGAAATTGTACTACGTTGGCCCAGGAATATATTTCAGCCCAGTTTCCATCTACGAGACTGTGAGAATAATTATGGTTTGAGAAACTATATCCTTTTGTACTTCAGTCAAGCCACGACCTAGACTGTTATAGAAGGTTAGTCTGTAGAATTTAGTTAAGATTGATTAGTATCAAAGAGGCCCAATTCAGTGAATACTGTTTAGTACATAAAACCCGACCTATCGAGAAGGTCGCTTAGATATAAGTAAAGAGCTATTTGTAACGATTACCATCGAGGCTCTAAGTATATACCTTGGGGTGATATTACTGTTTGTTTAGTAAGAGATAAAACATTATATCGAATATTCGGGTTGTGAAGTAAGAACTAGTTAGTGATCTACCTTCTGTAAGATATATCCTCGTTTGAGGGACCTAGTGTATTTCATTTGGGCTCATTATATTATTAAATAATTGCTCTATATTATTTCTACCAGCCACTACCTCCCGCTTGTGTGATCGGGCTCGTTTGGCATCCTGAGAGTGCGTTCGTTATTTTCTCTCTTTTGCGACCCTGAGATCTTTAGTGTACTTTCCTCTTTTTTTTGTATTATCAGAAAAGAGAGTGGCGCCCCTTTATAAGTAGTCTCAGCTCTAGAGCTAGCCGAGGAGGTACTTTGTGCACTCTCTGGAGCCGAGTGGGTTTGGTGACAACATGCTTGCCCGAGATGAACTATATTTCAGGATAAGCACAATTGAATGACCCACATTGGCGAAAAAAATACTCGCTCCCATACCTATCTGCGACTTCCAACGAAACTCTAGAACGCTCTTTCCAGCCAGTACGATACGTGCTCTTTAGCCTGTCGAGGTATCGCAAGTCAGCGTATGTTGTAATAACCCGTGTGCTTAATACCACAAGATGCATCTCAGCTCAGGTGGCAATCACCTGGCTTCACTGACAAACCATGAACACGCTTTGGTTTCATTCCTCTTCATGAGACGCCACATAGCGTGTATGAACATTGGTCTCCGGTAGTCTAGCGTCTTGGTGGTGGGATTGTAGACACGAAATTAGACCAGTGCTGGGTTCAAATCCTGGCAGCTCCCTCTCTTAGAACTCACAAAGAAATAATCCTCAACGTCTATGATAAGGCTCATACAAGCCATACTGATATGTCCAATATGTGTGATCGAAAAAGATTGTAACGAGATTCCAAAGGCATTTGTCATTATAGAGAGATTTTTAGGATTTCATCGAGTCAAGGATCAAACTGCATTAGCAATATCCAAGTGAATCCCAAGCAAATTATCTCAGCAAATTATAGGATCCATAAATGACAAAAATATTCCTGTAAATAAATGTCGAGGACAAGGCGCTGACACAATGAAAGGGACTTTGTGGTATAGAAAAACTCATAAAAATGTCAAGCCAAATGCCTTATATATTCATTGTGTTGTTCCTAACTTAAGTCTAGTACTCAATGATGCAGTGAGAGAGGTTATTGAATGAGGTTATTTTGAAAGAGTGCATCCAGACGATTTTTATCGAAAGGGGTTCCATAAAAAAAAATTACCTCGGGCCCCAGATGGTATAGTAGCACCACTAAATTTGAACACTCAAAGTCGAATTAATCATTACTACAGTCCTGCCCTGACACCCAATAAATCATTTCTGTTGGCTTACATAAAAAAAAAAACTGATTCTGATAGAGGAAATGCTTTGATAACTGTTTCAACCGTGTGCAAAAGTATATCGAATTTATGAGGAATATATTGAAAAAGAATGATGGCATTTTCTATGATAATTTTTTTTTTGGGTGCCCGAAACATGAATTGTGGCTCTAGCATATTCATTTTCACCTACCTGCCATTCCTCGTTAAAGATACTAGAACACACTCAGCACATTTCTGAATGAATGATATAGATTCAAAAAATAATTATAACTTGCTATTCTCTGGCGGAATCAACTAATATCCTTCAATCTATTTCTAAATAGTACCTAGTTGTCAAGAGTAGAAATGCGTTTATGGAACACGATTCATTCGGGAAAATTCATATATTTTGTATAAAAACATGAGTGATAAGTGAATTGATAAACATTCGTTTAAATTTATTGTGATTCCTAATATGCGTTTGCTGTTAGTTAGTACCGGTTAATTGATTATGTACACAAGCTATACAAATAAATGCCCATTATTTACGAATGATTTCTCGTTCAAAAATACTGTATTACATATGTATGGTATATAAATTAATTCAAACAAATTGTCTCATATGATCAAAGATATTTCTTTTTCAAATAAAACAGGAAAGAATACAAAAATCGACGAATTTTTGGCGACGAAATTGTTGATTGGATAGTGCGCATGATTCATATACAAATAGAAACTAATGAGTATAATGAAAAAAAAAATGAATTTAAAGAGATTAATTCGAAAAGAGTATTTTTTACATCGAAACTACTGATCAACTCGAAATCATTCTGTTCGGGAATCATCGTGCTCTCGAACATACATAATTGGTTTTAGGTGATACTAGTGATATAATTTTCATCGAACAATACGAAAATTGAAAATCGTCGGGAAAGTTTTTTAGCACTCTATTCAGGTGAACAAATGCGTCGAAAAGTATTTCGCACTCTATATAACCTGCAAGGCCGGGGCTTCAAGAATATTTTAGCTCTAACAATATAAATCATATCGATTTTCAAATTTCAAATAATTCAGTTTCCAGTGCCGTCTAATAACACCCTGTTTATTGTGTAGTGTCTTAAATAGGCCATCGAAAAGTTCCACTATACAACATATTTTTCTTTCGTGTGCATACCATTATAGCCAAAATAGTAAATAGTCAATAAGATAAGGTGTACACTTAGAATTTGTTTTCAGGTCATGTATTCTTCAATTAATTCAAGCAAGAATCACTGAGGATATATGTCCATATATTCAAGTACATATACTGAATATGACCCACATATTGGTAGACCTGAAACTACGATATCAAACCGAGAACCTCATGGCTAGAGCCTGATGCCTTCGTCACTACACTATGCAAGGCTGTTGTTGATAATTATTATTAATTAATGATACAGATCTTAGCGAGTAATTAGTTAAAATTTGAGTGGTCATATAACCGGATGTATTAGATTGTTGAAAATAAAAATGGTATCAATGTACTTGATAGGGCTGTTAAAAAAAATTGGCAAACCTACGAAAAAGTGGTTTATTCTGCTTAAGTCAGTGCTACATCCCATTTTTGCCCTTGAGTTTTAGAGAACTCAAGATGATGTCCATCATAAGCGTTGCACTGATGTAAGCCATTTCTGAAGTTTTCAACTGCGTTCTGGCACATATCGACGGAAATGCGGATTTCCTCTCTAATGCAGATCTGCAGAACAAATTCCTAGTGTCTGTGGCATGTCGCACACATTGAAAAAGCATACGGATGAGTCTAGTGTGTTTGGGCCAGGTACGAAACGCTTAAGTAAGGATATAAACAAGTAATTATACATTGGTGACACCAACAGGATATAATTGGTAGTCTTTACGATGCATCCTGAGAAGCAGACGAGTGATGAAATGCTGAGAGACAAGAGAGCTGCGAAAATCGCTCCCATATTTGCAACACTCAACTAAATTCTTAACGCCTCTCCCAGCATGTACGATACGTGGTTCCTGGTCTGCCAAGGTATCGCGACACTGCTTAGGTGGCATTAACGCGCTCTGATTTAGTTTATACGTTACTGGGGAAAGCAGTCTTTGATAAGGCACCTCCTAATGACAATCGCTTCCGGTAGTTAAATAGCTGAAGTGGATATGATTCTTACTTGAGATGCAAGCCACATAATGAATACAGTGTGTGTGTTCGCACCCATGACGAAATGCGTTAGTAGAGATATAAAAACATAGAAACCTACAAATGAGTTTTCCATATATGAAGACGTCACAACATAGAAAATTTAAAGTATTCCAAATAATAATAATAATAATACTCCAAAAACGGTACACAGTATCGAGTTTTACCAAGAGTACCTTTTTGTGTGAAATTGAATGATGTTAAAGTTAGCTTGAAATTTTGCTCAATAAATCTAATATTAAAAAGTTATGTTCAATACTACTTGGTACAAACCGTGTAACTAGCGTCCTCTACGAGAGTCAGACATAAAAATGAATTCATTGGATGTATCAGCTTCCAAAACATATTCGTATAAAATTTCATTACAATGTTGCCAGTTGTTTCAGCAAAATTTTAAAATCGTATCTTGAATACGAATGGCATTACGAAAATTTTCAACTGAGCAAACCCCAATTATTTTCAGTTTCCTACCTATCCTAGAGAGGGGGTCACCTTTTTTGAAACACCTGTACATGAATATATTGTATTTAAAAATGTTGGTATGAATTTAATAGAGCAATGAATATATATGAATTGAGGTACAAAATGATCCAATTTTGTGCAAGACTAGGGACTATGCCAAATCTGCTCAGAGATGGAGATAATCTATAATATAAAAATGAATCGCAAAATGTGTTAGTAAGCGCATAACTCAACAAGGCCTGGACCAATTTGGCCAAATCTTTTTTTAAAATGTTCATTGAAGTTCAAGGATGGTTTTTACGGCGAGATTAGAATTATTGCTGGAAAAACCCTAAAAATAGCCCTTTTCTTTTTTCCATACAATAATTTGTAACTAAAAAGGTTTTGCAGCAATGTAAATTGATTGTTTGGGATGAATGCACGATGGCACATAAAAAATCTTTGGAGGTTTTAGACAGAACCTTAAAAGATCTACGGAGCAATAATAACCGATTTGGTGGTGCAATGATTTTATTAGCAGGAGATTTTCGTCAAACATTGCCAGTGATTCCACGATCAACGCCAGCTGATGAACTCAATGCATGTCTAAAGTCCTCCAATTTGTGGAAACATGTCTAAGTACTTCATTACGCAAGAATATACGTGTCGAGTCGCAAAATGACCAATCTGGAAACATATTCTCTAAACAACTCATTGACATTGGTAATGGCAAATTTCCTATAGACATGTTGACTGGCTGCATTAATTTTCCTCAAAGTTTTTGTCAGTTAACTCGATCAAAAGATGAACTTATTCAGAAGGTGTTTCCAGATGTTTCTCAAAATTACAGAAACCATGATTGGTTGAGCGAACGAGCTATACTGGCTGCAAAAAACATAGATGTAAATGAATTAAATTTCAAAATTCAAGAACAAATTACAGGCGAATTGAGGATATATGAATCAGTTGATTCGGCTACTAACCAAGATGATGTAGTCAACTATCCACCAGAATTTTTAAACTCGCTGGATTTGCCAGGATTGCCACCTCACAATCTTGTGTGAGTTATAATGTTGCGAAATATCAACCAACCGCGTCTTCGCAACGGTACACGGTTAGCGATAAAAAAAAATTACTAAACAATGTGATAGAAGCAACTATACTCAAAGGAAAGTATAAAGGAGAAGATGTTCTCATACCGCGCATCCCAATGATTCCGACTGACGTGCCATTTGAGTTTAAACGACTACAGTTTCCAGTGAGGCTTGCTTTTGCTATGACTATAAACAAGTAACAGGGGCAATCATTAAGTGTTTGTGGTATTAATCTAGAAAACCCATGTTTCTCACATGGTCAATTGTATGTTGCCTGTTCCCATGTAGGAAAACCATCAGATTTGTTTATCTATATGCCAGGTAATCAAACAAAAAATATCGTATACCACATGGCACTACAATGATAATAATAATAATAATTCACATGATTAACAATAAAGCGATTACTTACTTTTAAATCCTTATATATGTTTTATTTAATTATTTTTTATTCACAACGCCCTATCAACAGGGTGACGGTTCTGTTCAGGAGAATTTTTTTAAATACGTAGGCACAAAACTGCCACATTACAAATCTTTTTGACAGGACGAAGTCTGTCGGGTTAGCTAGTATCTTTATAAAACAGTTTGCTACTGTGTGGTTAGCTAGTATCTTTATAAAACAGTTTGCTACTGTCTGGTTAGCTAGTATCTTTATAAAACAGTTTGCTACTGTCTGGTTCAACAAGCTAGAACATACGAATTTTAAATTTGAATACGCATTTCTCAAAATTTGTTTTCAAATATCTTCGTAGAATTCAATTATTTTATAAAATTTGTTTTCGTATTTTAAATTTTCGTGGAAATTACTTCATTCTCAAACTAGATATGCGGCAAAATGTCTGAAAACATATATCTACAAATTATATTATTTGTTTCATTGCTTCCATACAAAGAAAATTATGATATGGTCAAACACTACCCATGTCGAAAGCTTTGAATGAAAACATTATTAAACTGGCTAACTATGACCACTTTGTTTATTACATCAACATGAAGTTTTCTATGCTTATGAATGATATTTCCAAATCTACACATACAGGGTGGGTCCTTGAGCACTGCGTTAATTTTAACAATTCTACTTATTTGGCCCAACAACGAACTAAAAGGAGATACTTGTCCAATTAACCTGTTCGGAAAATATGAAAACCCAAGCTCATCTCTTTCAGATGATAGTACACAGCCGGACTGTCGCCAGGACATACTCAGTTTTGAGAACGGATTTTCATCAGGAAGTCAAACTCAATCGATGGAGACCACTTTCGGTTCGCTATTTAAAAATTACAGGCATTTGAGCAAAACGGATAGGACGCTTTTCCAGTAGGAACATTCGTGCTACAAGCTGAAAATTTTCAATTTTCATGAATGCTCAAAAAATGTCATATATTTTTAGCCTTTTCAAAAGCCGATTTTGCCTCGAAAACGATATGTTTATCAAAACGTTGTTAGCAAGAACAATAAGCGAGGTTTTACCCAAATAATACTTCTACCTGAATTCCATCACCAGAAATTAGATACAGGTTTGTTTCATATTGTGGCGGTTGCTTTATCATCACACTGTTCATGGGTCCAGGATTAGACTTTAAATAAGCGCGCAAAAACTCCTGACCTCACGTAGATGCTTCTTTACATTTTTTCAATTCAATTTGATCTTCCGCCCTTGTCGGTCAATAAATATATACAGGGTGAGTCTTTGACCACTGCGTTAATTTTAACTATAGATTTTTTACGTCAAAACAAACATTTTCTTCCTATAACATTTTTCCAAATTTGGCTCCGTTCAAAAGATATGGGGTGTTGAAATTTCATAAAAATTGCATTTTCACCTGTAATATTCAAACGACAATATCAATTGAAATGATCTCTTGTAGAAGGTTTTGATAACAGTCATGCATATTTTAGCATCAATAGATTTATTCCATTTCTTGTGGGTTTCTCATTACTACTGTACAGATTAGTTAAATTGCATGAAAACAAATATCACTTGAACTAAAGGTCCTTATCTTGTAATTCCTAGAATCATTAGTCTTTTTGCAGATAAAATCATTCTTCATCTTTTTTCCTAAATAGCACAATTTTGAGATATTTGAAGTTGAAAGGAATTAAATCGACATTATCATCTGATGAAACATGAGTGAGTGAATCATTTCTTAGAGGGAAAATAACGTTTTTAGAAAATTCAGATTCAATAGTGGATGTTGTGGAAGGTAATTTTCATTCAAACTAAACTGGACTACCGAGGGGTATTTGCCCAATGTGAAAACTTAAAATGCTTGTAACTTTTTAACGCAGCTGAATATGGACAAACGGTATGGGAAAAAAGTGTTTCTTTTGATATCAAGAACCTATGGTTAAAATAAACTCAGTGAACAAAGACAAACCCTATATATGTTGATTATTTTATTCATTGAAACTTACATTGTCGATCATATTGCTGTAGGTTGGTACATTCAATAATAAAAGTCTTCAATGAAAATATATTTAACAAAAAAGTACAAAATAATCAAGTGGATAGGCCGCTCAAACAAAAATCAGGATGACTCACTGACAACTGGATTTTTTTTAGGTATTAACATATCCTGTTGGTGTTTCCTAAAACTAGTCTCTATACCTGTTTCCAACTCATCCAAACTGTTTGCAGATATACATTCCCTGATTTTCTCAAAAAATCTGAGGTAATGATGTACATTGTGACTGAAAGATAAAAACAGTATTTGTAATTTGCACTAAATTGAAATATTGAAAGTGTAGGATAATCATTGTAATAATGAATGATGATAATAATGTTCAATAATACAGGATGTGGTCCATAAATCAACTTAAGTAACCACTACTGAACAATGCGGTAAACGCTATTGTCAGCGGTAAACAGCTGGTTCGGATTTATCTACGGAAGGAACACTTGTCCACTGCATGAGTAAACACCTTAGACTAAAGAAAGGGGAGACGCGGCATCTCATTCATAAATTCAGTAATCGTTGATGCCAAAAGTCGTAACGATGTCCCTTGAGTGGGACACAGATAGAACTATGGTTTCCTTGTCGCACGACATACATCCGACAACGTTGCAAAAATTAGGTCCGCGTAAATTTTGAATTAGTCACCTCCAGTGGCGTAGAGTGGCTGTCTATTGAGATTGGATATTTGTCTATTATAATACATATCAACGAGTTAGTAGGTATAATCATTTGGAATATATTCAATTTGATTTGAAATGTGATGACCTAGAGATTTCATATTTTCAAAATAGGTTGATTGTCCAAATATCTTGGTCAAGTTCGTTATTTGGCCAAATCTATCGAATAGTTCAGAAGTTATAAGTATTTGAAATTTAATTTTTCCAATAATTCCTAGAATATTCATCCGATCAATTTGTAACTTGGAAGATATTTGGATGACGCTGAAGTAAAAAATCCTCATTCAAATCGTCTATTGAACGAGAGCTTCAAATTTCTAACATAACGTCAGTGCTTTAGATATTTTGATTAGGATTAGAGTGATAATACGTTTGAGCTTTTCTCATTCAAATGGAGTTGAAAAATATCAGTTCAAATCGTTGATTGAAGTAGATTATTTTTGACATTTGTTATTACTACTGAATATGAAAGTTTTTCACTCTCACGGGTTACATGAGTACATGAACTGATTTTTTTTATTCAAGAACTAAGCTACGACGATTAAATTCTGGGGTACACAAATTATCGGTAACCTCGATTCATGTACGAATTTTCGTTGAGTTTTAAGGAATATCTGATGAGATATAAAGTATTGAATAAAAGTTTTGAAAATTTTTATCGTGTCGATTTCCTCAAGACTTGGCGAACTCTTTTATTTCAACGCCATCCAAATATCT
This sequence comes from Micraspis discolor, assembly GCA_030674115.1. Classification (NCBI taxonomy): domain Eukaryota; kingdom Metazoa; phylum Arthropoda; class Insecta; order Coleoptera; family Coccinellidae; genus Micraspis; species Micraspis discolor. The sequence goes on from JARTUT010001350.1 coordinate 178,750, forward strand.
TCCAAGGTACAAATTGATTGGATGAATATTCTAGGAATTATTTCAAAAATTAAATTTCAGATCCTAATAACTTCTAAACTATTTTATGTATTTGGCCCAATAACGAACCGAGATATTTGGAAAGTCAACCTATTTTGAAAATATGAAAACTCTAGGTCATTTCCTTCGGAAGATAGAAAGGATTCTTTACCAGGAAGCCAAACCCATTTTCGGCTTGATATTCGAAAATAAAACATTTAGGAAAACAATAGTTCGCTGTTTTACTAGAAACAAGCGTGCAAAAAAATTACAGACATTTCGGCAAATTCATATTCACTCTGTTCATTTGAACAAGAGAGCCAAAAAGTTTACTAAGAAATTTAGTCAATATCAGCTAAATAGCAAAATGTTATTATAGAAGTCTATAAACTAAGGTTTATCCCATCATATGCTGAAAAAAGTACATAATTTAATGAAACAACCAATCCAGTACATAAAATATATTAGAAAAATAATTAACGTAGTCTTCGATACATCTATATCACACATGAATTCCCATAAAAACATTCATGAATCTATTCATTTCTAAACAAAATCAGTTTAGTATTAATGAATCTCGTCCTTTTTTTTCTGGATTCATCTAGAAGTTTTTTACATTCGTGATGGATTCTAATTCTAAAATAATTTTTTAAAATATACTTGATCAACTGATCAGAATGTCCGTCAATAACATTTTCATCAAAAAGATGATTTTGAAAATGATCCAAAACATGAGTTGTAATATTATGCATGGTTTTATTCACCAATACTGGTAATAAATGCTCCACTTTTCTATTGAATATACTAGAAGTTTTATTAAAAAACTTAAAGAATTTTTCTGCCTCTTTACAGACATCAATTACTAATTGACTAGCCTGAACTAATTTGCCATAGGTCTTTCTTTTTTGCAGAAGAGAGATATCCATATCATTTCTTAATAGGTCAAGACATTTTCGGCAAGAAATGAATCTTCAAGAATCCGAACCACATATCCTGAAATATATCCCACAATATCTTCAGAGTCGTTGTAAGATTCCATGCTGCTGAAGTTGCATATTCATATCTCTCCATATCTTTGACGATACATTCCATCAACTCAATATAACTCTCAGTATTTTCCATATTGGCTGAATGTTCCGTTGACGTTATGCTACTTGTAGATCCACATGTAAGAATGCTGATGCTTTCCAAGTTAATGGCATTTCCTGTGTTCGAAGCTGATATTTGTGAGTGAACTATCAACCTCTTGTATGCTGCCTCAATTGTCTAGCAGAAGGGTTATTGTTATGACCACCTTTGCTTCTTACACACCCAAAAAGAGCTCTAAATGGTCCTGTGACAGTTTATATGTTAGGAGATATTTCAGACATTTATCTTCAATAATATATTTGTTGATCATTTGTTGCAAACTCTTCATACCAATCAGAAACCTAGAAATCCTGTTTTTCTTCCACTTTTTGTAATAGGTATCCCGTTTAATGTTAATGAGAGTATGTAATCTGTCATCATCATCATGTAGTTCATGAACGTATCTAGTGTGCTAATACCGATTGCTTTTTGAAAACATATTTTGCACAAGTGTTTCTTGAATTGAAGAGGTCAAATAAATTGTTGAATTTCAGAATGAACTCAGATGTAGCTTCTGATCCCTGAAACTCTAGACATCTGAGATCATCTCTCAAGAAATCTAAAGCATCACTAACACTCTTGCTCAGGGTCTGAGTTGCCAATCGCACCTTCATTTTATCTCTCATCCACTCTAAATGTCTCTGCCTTAATTTTGTTGCAGCATGAAGACCTTCAATCTTTTGTTTTTCAACCAAAGTTGATACAAAACTCCATTTGATCTCCTTGTCTTTGTTTTTCAATCCATTTTGGGAGGCAAAACAATTACGGACTAACTTTATCATGTGGCAGGCATCAGGAATAATATATATATCATTCTGTGTAACTGGGTGCTGAAATTTTGTAATCAAATTTGATGGATCACTAAAATCTGCTCCCAATTTTTCAGCCATTGAAAAATTAGAAGGGCACCATCAAAAGTCAATGAAGTGACTTGTATTCCACTCTCATGTAGAAAACTAAGGCATTTTTTCACTAACTCTGCTTTTCTGTAGCGCCTAATCCATTTACTAAGAAATATCCCACAGGCACTTTCCAGGATCCATTCAGGCATACTAGCATGAACACTAATGCTTCCCGAGCTTCAGGTAGAATATCAGAATCCAAGTTGGTCCCTAGATCAACATATCCTGTGAATTTGGAACCTGTCCATTCAACTTGACGTCTGATGGACATTTCATCCATAACAAGATTACACAACAAAGGATAAGATACTTCTTTTTGTCGCAGAGTTAAGGCAGTTAGTGATTCATTTGTAAAACCTGGACTTCCATCCACAGATCGGTACCACTTCGAGAGAGTATCTAAATGAGGCAGACTATTGTTGAAAGTCTTTCGAACATAATTGTATCCTTTTGGAGAATAAAAGGCCAGAGTTAATGCAAAGGCTCTTAACGAAGGAGTGTATGTTTGCTTATTCGGTCCTTTTAACATTCTATCGAATATATCACTTGCTGGCCCAGCATTGATGGATGCCTGAAAAATCATGGTTCTTTGAGTTGATCGCATTGCTATATAATACTATATTCTGAAACAAATTGCAGAGTGGCTTTCTACTCCATCATGAAAGCACGACTGTTGAAATAGGAGCCAATTCTGCAATTTGTACTAGACGATAATTTCTCTAGTTCAGTTAAATTTGGTGAAATGCTGTTGAAATTCAATTAAATATTCAAATTGTTGCACTGTTTTTAGTAGGTACTGTAATGAACTCATTACGATACTGAAATAAAGAAGAGTATATACCGATATGGTTGTTGCTGAAGCTTCTGATATCAAGGATCGTTCTCTCAAATGATCCATCAATGTTTTCATTGAGTTGATTTTATGCTTCATCCTCCGATTAGACTGCTGTAATAAACGAATCTTTTTGTTTTTTTGCTGTAGTGCTGTTCTTACAATATTTATATTTCTCTTCCGTGTGTCAGGTGATGAAAAATCACTTGTATGTAAGTCACCTACATAAGCCCTCTTTCTGCAAAGAAATAGTAAAAATACTGTAGTTTTCATAAATGAAAAAAAATTGCATTATATTCACAAATGATCAGGGAGAAAAATAAAATTTGTACCTTCCTCTTTTGATTTTGGATGATGATGGTTCCTCAGAAAAGATTACTGATTCAACATTTTCCACAGACTGCTCAAGTTTTGTGACAGTAGTTTGTACAATATGTTCTTCACTGTAACACAAATAATATTTTCAATAAGCAATATTTCAATAATGAAACACATGTTTCACCTTTTTGAAGAACGAGGAATCGAATCAATTTTAGTGCAAGTTACTGCATCAAGAGATGAAACTTGATCACTGAAAAAAATATTCATTTATTTCAATAGGAAAGTGACAATAAAGACAAATTTTTCACCTTTTTTTGGGGAACAAGGAATAGAATCAATGTTCTGGAGAATTTCTCCATCATAAGATGAAACCTCAATTCTGAAAAAAAAAAAAATCGAGTTAGAATAGTCTCAAAGAATATAGGTATCATATATATATTTTAAAAGTTTCTTGAGAAAACCTTTTTGTTCTTGAGTTTTGTTATTTATGTGATATATCATAACTGATTTATTACCTTTCAGCACTTGGTGGTGTTTCGTTAATCGTGGAGCTTGAACTGTAAAAATGGGTAATAATTAATTGAAATATACTTCATAATATTGTATCTAGATCTTTAAAATGCTGATGAGTATTCCACTGTCTTATAATAACCAGTTTTAGGGGTTAATTTACAAATTTTCAATCTACTAGAGAATATTACAAAGCTCTTGCAACTATTGCCTGTATAAAGATTTTTTGGGAATTCCCAAATTAGGTTAAGAAAAAATTAGGTCAGAATATTCACAAATATACCTTGAAGACATAAGATTGAAGAGTTTATCCCGAGTAAGAGGAACAGCATCCATTTTGAGATGTTTTCTACCATTCACTCGAATGTAGAAGTCCTTGGGATCAAAGTGGTCAGAGCATATGAACATATACTTAGGCAAGTTTGCAGTATCAACCAAGTTTAAAATTGAGAACAATATATTCTTTCTTTCAACATCAGAATGAAATCTAAAACATATAATATGTAACGCCACTGATATAAAACTTATATGAAGTAATGCTTACCTATGAAAACTCAAGTTAGGGTGATGGGAGTTCAATTTACCACAAACTATACATCTAAGAACCATTTTGTGAATGCAGTTTCCTCAAAATATTCAGAAAAATCTCAAAAACACTCTTTTGAATGCAAAAATTGATATACGTTCACGTGGCAACGTTGTTAAAATTTGACGTAAACCGTCCTTGACAGCTTTACTGTGATTGGCTTCGGAGAATTAGGAATAATTTATCAATGAATATCTGAAAGTCGGCGTTGCCGAGCTCAGATTAAGATATTAATGAAACTTACTGTCTTGCAATTAATGTAAGAAAGACTTTCAAGGAAGTGGAATCTTGTTTTTATACGAATTTGAATGAGATAGCTACCTGAAATGGGGTTATATTTTAAGAGCATAGATTGAAGAGAATTCTCTTTAATCTATGTTTAAGGGTACGTGGTTTGATGGAATTATTAGTACGACTTGCGCAAACTTGAATGAAATGTAACCGCCATTATAAGATTTTATTGGTTTGACTTTTCGGCGTGCACGTACGAGTGAAAAAACGCATCCAATGTAACTTTAGCCTAAGAGAATTTCATTTCAACTTGCTATTGCTAGACAATTTAGTATTAATGAACTGGAAAAATTTGACAAAGTGGCAACGCTGAACAAATTTTAGAGTATTTCCCACTCCGTAGTATTACAATCGCTCAATAAGTACTGGAAACTTTCAAGTGTGGCTTCACTATTCATGACGAGATACCGTGTCTCTTCTTTCTATAGTCTAAGGTAAACACCATAGAAATATATATTTTTGATATGAGTTTTTGCATTTTTCTTGCACCGGTATAAATGTATAGCCAATTGGGAATTGCAGATTCATTTACCTCCATCAAGGCGTAAAATTAAGGGTTTTCCAAACTTCACCACTCTGATCTAAATGAAGGAAGAATACAGCAACTAACCTTTCAAAATTTACAAATCATCATCAAAAAAGTTTTGTTTGGCTTATCGAACTGCTGCAATTAAATTATATTTAATGGAATTACTGTTTTTATCTTCTATATTTTAGGAATTTTCGGATCGGAATTTAATCAAATGAAAATACAACATTCTCGTTGGTAAAAAATTAATGAAAATTAAAAAAACATTATTCATAAGTAAAAAATTTTCAATATTAATACTGTTGTAAGCTTCTAAATTTTTGAATTTTAACGTTTGCCCATCTCTGGATACTTAATTACACCTTCTACCGTCTCTCCAAATTCTTCAAAAAGTAATTTCGCAGCTTCCTAAAAGAGGCTCCATACATTGGACATGAGGCAGAAAATTTATTGAATATGCAAGTGCAGAAGAATACTTTAAATTTGAACCCTAATTTGCCTTTGTGGTGTTCTATTAAGTCCTCAATTCTTCATTGAAAATTGATATAAATCGAAAAATACTTGGAAATCGTCGAACGTTCCCATCGAGATTCTAGTTTCCCTGTTAAGATTTGTAACGGTCATGGAACTGCAATATCCGAAGTACCCCAATTTGTTTCGAAAGTGAAAGAATTTATAACGAGGTACTTTCGGTATGAGTTTATGACCGGATGACCCATAAATAGATCTTTATATTTGAACCTTTGTCGAATGCTGGAATTCCGCCTGGGTATTTTCGGGAAAGGCCAGAATTGGACGTTTTGCACTTTCCATTTATTTGTTCAAACCGTTTTTACGCCCCCTTTTGAAGAGGGGGAACTTGTATATATTTCAAGGTTTTGTTTGATTTAACAAGTTAACATAAATAGAACTAAGGTTAAGACTTAAGAGAAATATTTACAACATTTCTAGTGAGTGTATTGACTCACTGTGGTCGTAAGAGGAGGTTATATGTGCTATCCAGACATCCGAGTTGTACATAGTGTAAATAAAGTTTTAAGTTGTACAACCTCTCGTCAATTAAAGGGGTTTTTCATTAATTTGGGAAATCCAGTCAAGAAGAAACCGGAAATATCCGACAAGTCCTTCTTGCACTCTACATCTCGTAGAAACTGTGTTACCAGTCTCCGGTCTACGAATCCTCAGAGACTCTGTCAACCTGTCGATTTCGGAGTTACGAGAAAACATTCCCTTTGAATGTATTTTTCGGAAGTCTACTTTCACTCTCATTTCCGACAAAAGAACTCTCTGAACTTTAGTATTTTTGTGCCCTTTTTCCTAGTAGTACATTGGTTTTACCTAAATATCTTCAATTATTCGATATCAAGCCAAAAACGGTCTCGAAACGATTGGACTCCTTGAATCATCCGTAATCAAAGTTCAGGATGTTCGGTCGGCCGATCGTATATGTGACAATATTCTAATGAGGCGAACAGGAGTTTTACAGAATTATTTTTGAAATTCTCTATCATTTCTTGCTAAAGTTGATCAACCGAAATCTTTCAATCCGATGCAGTTTTCGCTTAAATAATTAAGAGTTTCCATTGGAGTAAATTATATTATGTATGCAAGTAAGAAGGAATAGCTACTTATTGTAGTAGGCTTTGACCAAATATCGATATATCTGTTATCAAAGCGGTTGTCATTATTTATAGTTCACTTCTCTATTTACTTGATATTTAGGGATTCGTTAATTAAAAATTTTTATATTTATGATAGAAAGATCACAGTTATTTCATTTCCAAACGACGTTTCGGGCTGGGCCCTTTATCAAATTTGGACTGGAATATATACCTACATAAACTTATGATGGTAATCATACTTACAACGATTAATTTCTCAGTTTAAGTTAAATTATGTATAAAATAAAATGAATAGAGATCCATTACTTTTTTCCTGATATGTTTGGAATTGTCAAGGTAAGAAGTTTTTTGTCACGTGTTGACAGTTGATTCGATGTACTGAAATCATCAGTTCTTGTTCTGCATTTTCTCATGTGTTCTCATCAATTATTTTCTTAATCAGTGTTGAGTGAATTTTGTTTAGTCCTTGAATGTATGTTCTGTCATTGATTGCTCTTTGGTTTTGTTTGATATAAATAATTTCTAAAAATTCTCATGTCTTTCTATTTATCTCATTGTCTAATATTTTTGTATTTTCGAAGTCGAAAGTATGGTTATTGTCTATTTTGAGTATATATTGAGTTGTGTTTAAATATTTAATACCCTTCATTATATCATCAGGTCTTTGTTTAGTCTGTCCTATGTATACTCTCTCGCGATCATTGCGTGGAATTTCATAGATAACGTGTGATTCCTGAGATATTGGTTTTCTTTCACATTTTAACTTTGAGAAGAGCTGCTTGACTTGTGTATAGGGTTTGTGCACTATTTTTATGCTAGTGTAAGGTTTAATGATAATTTTTATTTTTTCTGACTATATTGTTATATATGGTAGTGGTATATACAGGGTGTCTCAAGTTCGAGTGCCTATTAGACGTTTCTGGAGAACTAGACATATTTGAAATCTGAAAATTGGGATTATGATATTGTTCGGAGTTCTCTACAGAGCTAAAATATTTTCGAAGCCCAAAAACTTCCGGTTATACAGGGAGTGAAAATAAATTCGACGAAAAAAATTTTTTTCAAGTTTTCCATTCCTGGTATGATCTAGTATTCAATAGTGAATACATTTCTGTTACAACCATTGTATTAAATCGAATAGTTTTCAAAATATCCAAAAAAACTGGAAAAAAAGTCAAATATTTTCAGTCAGTAATATGTTCATTATTCTTATTTTAAATATCCTGAGCGTAAACCGTTTTACAACATCGAAGAGGAAGGGTGTGAAAAGGTCATGCATCTTTGGATTTCAAAATATCATCACAGGGTGTCTCAAATTTTGTGTTGAAAATTGTAATCTTAAATTGGCCATAACTTCTGTTTTTCAAATTAGAACCCTAATTTTTTATAATTGTGTTGGATTCTGCGGTAAAAAATAATGATAGTTTTCTCACATGATTATGCTCCTAAATTCAATAATTTCTGAGTTATTTGAGATTTTCTGGATTTATGGTGTACGTAGAGTCAAATTGATTGCATCTAAAAAAAATTCAATGAATATTTTTTCGAAACCATGGGTACCCATTGAAGATAAATTATCTGTTAATAATTCACAAGTGTCAGGTGTTATTGTTATTCGTTATCTTCATTTCTCGATTTAACAAAATGAACCGTTATTCTAATTACGAAATTCTGGATCTATTTCATATACATGGTGAATATGACAGAATTAGTAGTAGAACCTGCCGGGCCTTCAACGAGAAGTATCCCCATTTACTTTCCATGACGGAGAAGATCTTTAGAAAATATGTTTCAAACTTTCAAAGTTTTGGATGTGTTAGAGCCCCTAAAGAATACAAAAGAAGGGTAGTTGATGATGAGGAAAATGAAATTAGTGTTTTGACTTATTTCGAAGCGAATGAAAATGCATCTATTCGAAGTGCAGCTCATGAAATCGATTCAGACAGAAATTCAGTGCACTGAATTTTGAAAAAAAAACAACATGCATGACTACAAATATGAGAAAGTTCATGCATTAGAACCAGGTGACTACATAAAAAGGTTGAATTTTTGTAGAGGAATATTAGAAAAACTTGAAAATGAGGAAAAATTTTTGAAAAAGATCGTTTGGACAGACGAAGCAAAATTCAATAATGAAGGCCTATTTAATTGAAAGAATTGCCACATTTGGAGAAGTGAAAATAGAAAAACACAAAGAAAACCGCAGAACAAATTTAGTTTTAATGTGTTTGCTCTTTTGATGAACAATAAAGTGCGGTACCACATTTATGAAGAAAATTTAAATACAGAAAAATTTTTGGAAATTCTGAGAAATTTTGTTTCTGAGTTTTTGAATGAACTACCGTTGAGTATGTCAACTACCGCATATCATCAACTGGATGGGGCCCCGGCACATAGTTCGCACGAGGTGTCTGAAGAACTGAATGCAATGTTTGGTAATCGAGGGATCGGACGCCGTTCTTCACTGTTTTGGCCCCACGATCTCCCGATCTTACTCCCTTAGATTTTTATTTATGGGGTAGAATAAAAAACATAGTCTATGAATCTCCTATTGAAAGCAAAGAAGATTTGAAACGGCGTATGGAGGATGCTTTCCACTCACTAAAGGAGGAGGAAATTGAGCGAGCGACTAACCGAGGTGTTTCAAGACGTATTCGAAAGTGTGTGGAACAAAATGGTTAACATATTGAAACTCTTACCTGATCATTTATTTTGTTAATTTGAGTTTTGAAACGTATTTTTATTATCATAATTTATTTATAATCATAATTCGGTGTACTGAAGTAGCGAATCTATTTAATATGTTTCCTAATGAAGAGATGAATTCTCATTCGCTTCGAAATAAGTCGAAATACTAATTTCATCAACTGCTCTTTTTTTGTATTCTTTAGGGGCTCTTACATTCCAAAATTTAGAAAGTTTGAAACATCTTTTCAGAAATTGTAAAAAAAATGGGGAGACTTCTCATTGGATACTCAACATTTTGTGTCATCCACAATGGATATGAAATAAACAATATCATTAAGTGCATTTGAATGTGTATTGCGTATACAATTGAAAAAATACAGTATAAAAAATAAATCGAAAATCTCATTATTAGAATAGCAACGATTCATTTTGTGAAATCAAAAAATTTCATAACGACTAACAATAAGACCTGTCTGACACTTGTTAATTATAAATGGGATGATTTATCTTCTATGCTCACAAAATATCCTCATGAATCAGATTCGAAGAATTTGACTCTACGTAATACATAAATCCAGAAAATCTCAAATAACTCAGAAATTATTGAATTTAGGAGCATAATCATGTGAGAAAACTATCATTATTTTTGACCGCAGAATCCAACACAATTATAAAAAAATACGGTTCTAATTTGAAAAACAGAAGTTATGGCCAATTTAAGATCACAATTTTCAACCCAAAATTTTAAACACCCTGTGATTGATATTTTTGAAATCCAAAATATGCTTGATCTTTTCACATCCTTCCTCTTCGATGTTGCAAAAACGGTTTGCGCTTAGGATATTTAAATTAAGAATAATTAACATATTACTGACTGAAAATATTTGACTTTTTTTCCAGTTTTTTTAGATATTTTTAAAGATATTCGATTTAATACAATGGTTTTAACAGAAATGTATTCACTATTGAATACTCGCTCATACATGGAATGGAAAACTTGAAAAAAAAAATTTTCGTCGAATTTATTTTCACTCCCTGTATAACCGGAAGTTTTTGGGCTTCGAACATATTTTAGCTCTGTAGAGAACTTCGAACAATATAATAATCCCAATTTTCAGATTTCAAATATATCTAGTTCTCCAGAAATGTCTAATAGGCACTCGAACTTGAGACACCCTGTATGCAATAGGTTCCTTTTCTTTACATGAATTTGGTGTGCTGTAAAATTTATGAACATTGCCTTTTAATTTTTTGTATTAATGAGGGAGGATCATTATTTTTATCAATAAGTTGCATATCACAATATTCAAAGGATATGTGGATGACGCTTGATAATTACACCAGAAGCTGAAGTACAGAAAATACTATCGGACCTGGACAGTTTCCATGAAAAGCTAAAATTTACAATAGAGCCAGAACAGAACAATCAAATCAAAATTATTAAGAAAATCGATCAGTGCAGACAAAATACTTGAATTCAATTCATCACACTATTTTAAACAAAAAAAAAACTATTATAATAAAATATATAGACAGAGCAATTCAACTTACCTCACCAAGTTACAGACCTCTCATTTTGAATCAAGTATGCAACTGATTAATAAAAGGCAAGGTGTTCATAAATTTTACAGCACCCCAAATTCAAGTAAAGGAAAGGTACCTATTACATATATACCAATATTGTCCGAAAAAAATAGAAAATATCATAAAACCTTTCACTAGCATAAAAATAGTGCACAAACCTTATACACAAGTCAAGCAGCTCTTCTCAAAGTTAAAATCGCGACAACCAATATCCCAGGAATCACATGTTATCTATGAAATTCCATGCAATGATTGCGAGGGAGTATACAAAGGACAAACTTAACAAAGACTTGATGACATAATGAAGGGTCATAAATATTCAAAGACCCAAACAGCTCTATATAAACTCAAAATAGACAATAACTATATTTTGGACTTCGAAATTACAAAAATATAAGACAAGGAGAAAAGAAAGACAAGAGAATTTTTGAAATGATTTCTATCAAACAAAACCAAAGAGCAATCAATGATAGAACAGACATTCCAGGACTGAATAAAATTTACTCAACACTGATTCAGAAAATAAATAATGAGAACACAAGAAAATGAAAAAGAACTGATGATTTCGGTATATTCAGTCAACTATTAACACATGACGAACAACTTCTTACGTTGACAATTGCAAACATATCAGGAAAAAGGTAATGGATCTCTGTTCATTTCATTTCATACATAATTTATCATTAACTGTGAAGTTAATCGTTGTAAGTATGATAATCAATAATCATCATAATATTTATGTTTATATTTCAGTCCAAATTTGATTAAGGGCACAGCCCGAAACGTCGTTTGGAAATAAAATGACTGATCTTTCGATCATAAATAGAAAAATTTTTAATTAATGAATCCCTAAATATAAAGTAAATATGAAAGTGAACAACTCATTGGGATAAATAAAGCTGAATAATTGAATTATTTACAGTAATAGTTCATCAGTCTTTGAATGAAGCTCTTCGCATCTTATTAATTTGGTGTTTGAAATATTATTGTTATGATCAGGCAGAGAAACGGTTTTTATTTTATTTTTCAAGCGGAAACCGTGCATCGGATTAAAAAAAGTCAAGTGATTAAGAAATGATTGAAAATACACTGAAAACTGTCTCATGATTCATAATATATTTATGACATTTCTGAGTGGTTTTGTAGATATTAATAATAAATTATTTATTTCTGAAAACTTTACCACCCTGTACCTCAAAAGGTAAGATGTCTAGGAATTATGTTCATAAAAAGTTTTTTTTTCTTGAAATATGCTGTATAGATGTTATTGATATCTTGCATAGTCTGAAAATTCATGAATATGGAGTATAATCACGAGAATTTGGCTGTTTTTGTATCGAAATTATCCTGAGTCCGAGAACCGACTTCATTACAAGCTTGCAAAAACTCCTCACATCATGTGAGGGCTTTTCTAAATTCTGATAGAGATATACTCACATCATAATCAAAACTGGTCCTAATAATTCTTGTACTGATAATAAATGATGAATGTATCCTCGTGAATATTTTGAGCACGCTGTGCACTGACATCCTGTCATAATGGGTTGAAAGTCATCTACATATCTGCAAAAAAGATTGTTTTTTTACAACCGACTACTTAATCATAGCAATTATAAATCTAAGTTCACAGAATTATTGGCTGATTGAGTTGAATAGTCACAGATGTAATAAATTTTCTGTGATACCTTTGTGTCAGTTCAATTATTTGAATAATTGTGTTTAGAATTTTTTGATCCAAGAAAAAAACAAAACAATGTGAAAGCTTTCTGATTTATTAAATTATAACTAACAAAATTTTGAATTATAGTGCGTGTTTGATATAAATCTTCCAATAAATATAAAATTTAATGTCGAAACATGCTAAATGCATGAGTTCATTCTCTCATTAACTGCCGTATTCTGTCGAATATCCCAGACGTATTTCGGATATGATGACATGATGCCACAATTCGATTTCTCAAATCAATGATTGGGATCGCCTAAACCGAAGATTTAAGATATTCCCACAAACAAAAATCCAATGAATTGATATCCAGATTGAGCCAAAGCCTGAGGACCGCCTCGACCTATCTAGCGTCAAACACAATTTGACAACTTTCTGATTTATTACATTATAACTAACAAAAAATTCAATTATACTGCTTGTTTAATATGAATCATGAAATAATTATCCTTTCTTTTAAGTCATTTCTACATATCAAGAGGGGATTTTTCATTTTAGAAATGTACAGGAGGTTTTCGAAATTAACGGGGGTTCAAATTAATAAAAACTAAAATCACAACCCATAGTCCCTACTTTTAGAGCAATTCCACTTTCGAAATATATAGTGTGCCCCGAAAAGTACAGGGGACTTCCCAAATCCACAAGGAGCTTCTCAGCTATCTCGGATGCTTTTCAGATATACCAGGGGCTTCTAGGCTATATCTGGGGCAACTTAAAATTTCAAACTTCATTTTATTTCTAAACATTTTAAAGCAAATATTATAACTAGGGTCTGCCAATCTATGAGGTTTTACTCGGAGACTCTTATATATCATTAAAGGCATATCCGGCGGATAAGTAAACCTGCCAGGAAGGCAGAATAGGGGGCTTACTAAATTAATTCTACTTATGGAAAGTGTTCTTTGGGTATCTTTTAGTACTTAAAAAATGTACTACATTGGATACATTGGAGAAATTCACATACTTAAAACTCAAATTCAGCAAATTTAGACATTCTACTTACTTTTTGTTTTAATCGTGCAACTGAATTTAATTTTTTTGTTGTTCCTTCAGAAATGTAAAGGGTGTTTCAGAAAATTCCATCTGCACGGTCAATTACAAATATTGGGAATCATCACCAACAGTTCACACACTTCAGTCTATTCTGATCATGGAAACTACTTTCGGAAATTTTGTTGAATTTGAGGAATGTACCGGGTGCATCAGAGAATTTGGCATACATAAAATCTAAATTCATACAAACTGCATATTTAGATTATCACAATCTACAGTCCCTACTATCGGTCAATTCTACTTAAACATAGGCATTTTTTGTACTTCAGAAATATCCTATATATTTTGGTTGGTTTTTTTAGTTGTGTTTACGAATATTCGTCTGGAAATTTCTGACAAAAAAATATCTTTCATGAAGGTAAGTAGTGCAGTTTCTGTAATAAGCTAAATTATTACGTTAATTATATCGTTTCCAGGCTTTCACTAGCAGTGTGAATAAATGAGCGAAGCATTAGGAAGAAGAGACAAATCATATTGGGAGTTGAGTTTTATTTCTGAGTTCTTAATCTTACAATCCATAAAAATGAATGACTAAATAAAATAGAAAGAAGAATTATTTGTACCTAGAGGTACAAATCGGATCGATTCGTACATCGCGTCAAAAGACGAACAATTTTTTTCGACGAGGAATTCAGGAGCTGCCACAAAGAATGAGTATGTAACGAGTTTTTCTTATAATAAAACCTCAAATTATGAAGTAAAGTGGCAGTTTTCTATTTGTACGCTTATGTATATCTATTCGATAATTACACAAGGAACCGAACACTAATGTAATAGATTTTGAAGGAACTGATTGTGTGAATTTTTTAGATGTGAACAATTGCTAGATCAACCTGGTAAAGGGATTGCGTTTGATCATTTGTAAAATTTTTAGCTTCTCATGTGAGTGTTTGACTTTATCCATACCTCTGGGGGAGTGCTGAAATTCATTCGTCAAATTTTTTTTGATATGTGAATGTCTTTTATATGGATCTGTTAGAGTAATCTATATCGCTTGGCATCAATATTTGAATTCAAGCATTACTCTATAGTTTTTGTATCGGAAGGTAAATTCTTGAATATATGATATTTCTTGTAGATAATTGTTTACCTTATATAAGAAAAATTGTTTATAGAACTAATAGCTGTTCTGTTTCACCATGGGTGCACTAATTATCTGTCATCACAGAGTTGATTTTCTCTGAAACTTAGAAATGTGTTGTTGAAAATTCAATTCAGCTAATACTGAATCTATTTTTCCTAGAATTAATTTTATATTGTGAATATTAGTCTATATATAACTGTACTCTATTAGATTGTATTCATTATTTTTTGTCCTGAATTGCTGAGCCAGCCTAAAGAATCAATAAATAATTTTGCATTGTATTCATCCTCATGAAATCAGTTCATGAGATTCCTTGTATTCCTAGGTGATTCTCGTGGCATTAATATTTGTTGTATTATCGATAAATAAAAAAAGCTTCTTCATCTCAACAGGAAATCTTATTTCATACCCACTATATCAATTCAATTTATACCTGAAATACGAATTTATACAATGCTGTGATGTGAAAACTACTTATTCAGAGATCTCAACCTGAAAATATTTCCAGAACATTATTGACCGCCAAAGTAAAATTGGTAATTCAGCAGTAACCATACAATTTACTGTATAGGAAGGGATTGCTCAGAATTCTGGAGTAGTTAATATTTCAGTTTATATTATCAATATATATATTCAATATTCATGTTCAAGTGATGATGCAACCATTGTCTGAATATGGGTGGTGCAAAAATTTTGATAAAACATTGTAACTAAGAGTAAGAATTTTTGTGCTGACGAATCAAACAGAAAAAATTAGCTAGTAATTTCATTGATAATCAGGTTGCTGATAAGTAAACTGTGATTCTCATTTAGTTCCGTCAAAAATTTGAATTTTTGAAATATACTTAGATACATGCGCACATTTCTTTCCTGAATGTAATGGTTTTCAAGCGATCACTTAAAAGAAGCTTTTAGTCCAATTTGTAGTGAAGATTTATTCCTTGTCTAAAATTACGAATTTACCACAAATTGCGTTTTCAAGTGATCGTCATTTAAGGGTTGGTAGCATTTGTAGTCCTCAAAAGATCCTGAACTGGTACCTGCTCTTGAGTAGGGACCGATTCTGATATCTGGGATTGTACTGAAAAAACCGGAACAGCGAACCAATTTGAAGATTTGGTCCAAAAATGATCAAAGAAAAAACCGAACACGTTGCATTTGGCAAAATGCGCAAACTACTAGGAATATTTGAATCGGTTACAGCAAAAAAAATTTCATTACATTCTCTTCATCATATAAGCAACAAATTGAAAGAAAAGCAAAAAGATTTATGATTATCATTGAAGTGTTACATTTATGTATTTATTATCAACATATCCAAGAACAAATGTACCGTTCTGGAAACCCTTGATAATATTAATTTATAATCATTTGGTTTGATACCATTTTATGCAAGATTCAAAACGGATGCTAATAAAATTCAAACTTTTCAAATTACTAATTACTAAACAAATAGGTTAACTCATCCCTCCTATGGTGGTTCTACAGAAAAATGAAATGGTTCAGAGGATGGATAGTCCCAGAACCGTCAGATAATAATCAGAGAAAGAAATCCTGATGTAACTCGAACCTCGGACTACTTGGTTCGAAAATTGTCAGAGAAAATCGGAACACCAAACACTGAAATGCGCATGTTTCTGGTACAGTCAGATATCTTTTGGATGTAATTACGAGAAGACTATCTGGATTGGAAGGTACAAAGTTAGTTGCCAAAGCCACATTCTTGAATCCGCG
Organism: Micraspis discolor; assembly: GCA_030674115.1. Taxonomy (NCBI): domain Eukaryota; kingdom Metazoa; phylum Arthropoda; class Insecta; order Coleoptera; family Coccinellidae; genus Micraspis; species Micraspis discolor. The sequence goes on from JARTUT010001350.1 coordinate 195,355, forward strand.
TTTCAAGAACGCTGCGTTTGGCTACGAAAAAAAGCGAACCGTGCACAGCAGTGGGTAACTGAAGAAGTAGCAGCATTAATAAATAAAAACCAAGAACACTCAAACCCTGACACGTCTAATAACATGCCTTCTCAAGCATTAGAAACGACTGACGAAGATAATGCCTGGCTGCATTTCGACAAAAGAGCTATGGATCTGGCATCTTCTTCACGGCCTTCTTCATCAGCTATATAATAATGGTGAAGCAATATGTCGAGTCCCCTTTATTGCCACGCAAAGAAGATCCATTGCTTTATTGGGAGACACATGAAAAAATATTTCCTGAAGTCTCTAAACTAGCTATGAACTACCTTTCGATACCAGCAACTTCGGTACCTTCAGAAAGACTTTTTCCAAGACTAGATATATTTTAAATGCTAGACGCAGTATGCTAAAACCAAACAAACTTAATGAAATTGTATTTCTGAACTCTAACATGATGTTAGATGAATAATTTCAATATTTCAGACGAACGTAAATTTAAAAGTTTGACGTCAAACCGATTCTTTCTTCATTTTATTTTTATATTATATTTTGTTAACAAAAGTTTTTTTTTTGCTGAATATGGTCATTCAAATATTTTCATTGTTGGATTGGTATAGTAACTATATAAGTGTAGTTGGTACAACTTTTTCCATGATTATTATTCTTAACATTTTGTTTGTGATATTATGTTGAATGATTATTATTATTGGTAATAGCCCAAATAATCATTCAACACGAGTTCCATCATCGACAATATCTCCTCGTCAACTGTGATATTCTATTTATAATCGTTTGCCTCACCGTGTTCGATCTTTCGATTCCAGAAAATTTAGAAAAACTGTTAAGAACTTAATGTTGAGCAGATGTTATTATACAGTAAATGAATACCTCAACGATGTCATAGTGCTTAGCTGATCTAATTTCTATTTTCCACCTTATGACTTGTCTTATACATTATTGTCTCAAAGGATCAATAAACGTTATTATTATTATTATTATTATTATTATTAGGTATTCGTCCTTGATTTCTAAATGAAAGTGATTATTTTTTTTTTCAGAAGACTGAAGTGGTGAGTTCATTTTGAATATCATTATTAAAATAACTTATTTGGTAAAATATTTCATTTCGAACTGATATCTGTGAAACAGAAAAATCGGTAAATCTTCACAGCTTTTCAGTAGATCAGACCCTAAATCGGTAGAAATACCGATAAATCGATGGCATCGTCAACATGGAGTACACTATTATGTGTAGCTGACGAGAGACGACTCGTATAATCGAGTGCTGCATAATCGTCTCTCGAATCTCGTATAATCGTATCTCGTCTAAGCCGAGAGACGATTATGCAGCACTCGATTATACGAGTCGTCTCTCGTCAGCTACACATAATAGTGTACTCCATGTTGACGATGCCATATACCGCCATAATCGCAAATTTTGTACTGTTTTGTGCCCCCCTTCGACCCCCTTTAGGTGTAAGTACATGCCGTATGTGCAGATCCTGGTTGCTATGGGTCCTCAATATTACTACCAAATTTGATCGCGATCCTATGTACAGTTTTTGAGAAATCGCAAATTTTGTCACTTGTTGAGCCCCCTTCGACAACTCGTAAGTGTAGGATAATGCCCTATATACTCTGAGAGTGTCCTTTTTGCCCTCAATACAGTCATAAGAATTGAAATCGATCAAATGTTTCGGCAAAAATAAAATTTTTTGCATCGTTCTCCGCGCAATCTTTCGAGCGCGCTCGGGGTTTTCAAGGTCAAAGTTTGCTATCTCGGTTTGCTGTTTTCACACCAGTGAGAGCTCGTGACCTCAACATCTCTCGCGAAACCGCTCGTTTGATTTTGGTGATCCTTTTGAGCATGAAACGCGTCGTCGCTCGGCTTCTCCCGTTAGAGCTGAATTTTCTTCAAAAACAATACCAAATGCGATAGCTGCAGACATGCTAGATTGAGCGAATTGTAATGCCACGTTCATCGGACCACGTTATAAGTGGTGACGAGGTCTATGAATACGACAAACGTCAAGACAATGCTTATTGGTTTCTTCCATATTTGTGGTTTAGTTCATCATGAATTCGTTCCTCGTGGCCAAACGGTAAATAAGGACTTCTATTTAACTATTTAGACGTTTGTGTGAAAATGTTCGCCATAAACGACCGGATTTGTGGCAAAACAATTCGTTAATTTTGTATTTGACTCCACATATGGCATAGAAGAAAATTAGCAGGAGCAGAAGGCCCTCCCAGATCGCCTTCAAAAAGTGATTCCATGATTCCAAAATGCTGACACCTGTCTATCATTTGAAATGGAGCATATTTTGAAGGAGATTCAGTAAATATTGAGATTAGGAAAAACAATTCGGAAAGCTCTGACGTAAGGTCAAATGGCTTTGGCGCTCTTATTAAAACACTTGCTTAGAATTGTTCAAACTTTCAAGAATCACATCTGCGCAATATATATATATATATATCTACTGTTCAAGTCAACAAACATGCTGAAAAAGTTGATTGAATAATTGGCAAAATTCATATCCAAACAAGAACTAAAGAGTATGATGATTAATGTTCAATTTGAAGAGACTATTCAAAAAAAATTTTTTGTGTAACATCGGGACTACTATTCAACTCAAGATCATTCCGTTCAGTAATCATTGTGCTCACGGCCAAAAAGAATCGGTTCTAGCTACTACTAGTAGGTAGTAGTAGTAGTAACTGTCATTTATTTCAAGCAATCGACCTGAGGTACTTCAGCCTAGCTACTACCATTGATAAAATTTTTATAAAAAACTTTAAAAATTGCGAATATTCCAGAAAATTTATGAGCACTCTATTAATGTCAACTAGAGTGATTTAAAAACATCTTTGGACAAACTTATTTCGCACCGTGTATAACTAGGAAAACCTGGATTTCGAGAATATTTTAGCGACCTATATCATAAATTATCTCAATTTTCAAATACATTCAGGCACTTGGGCTTGTAACACCATGTATAATAATGTATGACAATTCCATTTCTGTAGCTTATTCCATTCCAAATTAATCATGCAAACAGAGGAACTGCTGAAAAGAATCCATTTTGGTCACGGATTCTTCATCAGGGAGTCTGAACAAAACAACTGATACCACTTTAACCCAAAAACAGACTTTTGACCCGATCTATTAAACGCTATGTTCGAGGAACTAGAGCTCCAATAATGAATTTATTTGTATGATTTGTCATTTTCAAGATAATATCTAATTGATATTTAAAACAGTGTTTCATCCTGAGATGAATTTCTCGAAATGGAAAAAATAAGTCAATTTTTTTGCATTACATCATCTCACCAGCTCCAAAATGAAGTATTTTGCATTTTCATTTACTACTTATCCTTTAATGTCAACATGACATGTAGTCTACCATAAATGTTTTTACACAATGACTTTCCTTTACTTCAAAGGAAAGTTAAAATTACCTTGATTGACGAAGATTGATCTCGTAAGTTGAACTTTCTTCAGAACTCTCAATTGGAAATATCATGGCAGCAGATCTTTCTGTTAAAATCCGACAGTAGGAAGTATCAAACATGTCTACACCTAATTTCACCAACTTTAACACAACTAATGGATTCCAACATCCTTGCACAGCTCGCAATTTCTGAGGTGGTGAGTTTTCCTAGACAAAAAAAAACTCTTGAAACTAAAAAATTATACAATAAATCACAAACTTACAATTAAAAATTTTATCACAGTCTCTATGTCTGAGAAGGATAAAAATTCTACTTCTGGGCCATTATTATGTAAACCATCAAATAAAAACCCTCCAATTTCATTCTCATCCTGCAATATACTTTCTAAACACTTTTTCCTATGTTGAATACTGTATCCTCCAGCGATTGGAGCAATTATTAAAGAATCTTTCAGTTCCTCACAATTTCTGTGAATATCTAAGCATTCTTTATAGAATGAAATTGTGTTATCCACCGCTTTTGTTAAACGTTTCTGAGGACTACTTAAATTTGTATCTCCGTCAGACAATAAGTGGTACATATCAGGCCTAAAAGAGATCACCGTGTCCATGTAGGTTTTACTATCATAGTATACTTTTCCATTCTTTGTCCAAATCGGAATTTTTCCTTTAGCATTATGACCTTGTTGTGTAAGATTGCTAGGGTCTTGTAATGTTAAACAGCATATACTTTCTTCATTTCCTGTTGAAAAAGAATGTTATTGTGAATTCAAAAATCATCTAATATTTTCAACCTATAAAATCATTTATTGCTCCTTCGAAGTACTCCATAGCTTCTTTGAAATTATAAACACTAACTAAAGGAATCTGTAAGACATGAGGTGTTTTATTAACCAATTTGAGAACTTCATGAGTTATATGCATGAACCTGCCCACCCTGTAAGTTGAAAGTTAATCGGAGGGTTCGAGGAGAATTTTATCCACTCACTTGGGTATGCAGCATGACCATAGGAGTTTGTACAGTAATATTAGGTTTCCCATTAATTTCTGCTACGTATCCAATTCTCGGGACACATTTTGTAAGATTTTTGACGAAAAATTTCATTTTACAAAATTCCGTATGAAACTTATGATGATGAAAAAATGTAATGAATAAGTATTTATATTTGACTGTGACAAAACTCTGAAAAAGACCACTAGATTTTCTTTTCAATCAAAATCAAATCCTATTCAATAGGTTATGTTGATCATTTATGTGCCATAGAGATTAAAAATTATGGAATATGAAGAATGGTTTATGAGCATAGACCCATTCATATGTTCCATGACCGATTTGAAGCTAGCTGGCAAAAATTAATGATCGTAAGGATGTTGCCACGTTATCAAAAATAGGAAGTTGAATTTTTGGGAACTTGCATCCTTTCACTGTGGCGGTCCTTTATATAGCCCCACATAACAACTTCAAGTACAACTACCATGTCTAAGGCAGGCAGGAGGGCAAAGAGGTGTACCTGGGATACTACAGGAAGTGGATTCGAATATCGGTGGCTCCTGTTCTCAGATATCACAAAGAACCATCTTCAGTTGCATGGCACACATACACTTAAAAAGCCACTTTGACGAGTCATGTGTATATGTACGAGGAAGGAAACGCATAAGTAGAGAAAACAACGATAGACTACCCCAAGATCCTGATTAGAAGGGACAGATTCGATGACATGATAGGATAAATGTTATATTTTATTTACCCAAATGAAGAACCTTATACTTCTCCATATTGAGAGGAATTATCCACATTCTGAACCATCTCGCAGTAGCTCGGTACCCTGTGAAACGTGTGACTGGGTGAAGGGATTTCTGTAGATTTTGGCGTCGTCGGCAAATAACGAACAACCTGATTTGACTTCAGGAGGCCAATGTGACAACAATAATTCATGCAGTACACCACTCACCAACGTACTAGCAGATTACAAAGAATTACCAACGCGAACCAGAAATATTGTGTCGGGGAAAAGCCTTGATCCATTAAAGTAATGGTGCTATTCTGTAAGGCGATGTAGGGAGTGTAGCGCTGTATGTTCGAAAATTTTATTCGATGTAACAAAGTAGCGATTCTGTAAATGAATCAGTGAGTGCAGAAACAACGTCAGTCACAAATTTCAAATTTTACAGGAGGGAGAAAAAACGTACTTAATAACACTCCCATATTTTAAAATATTCGAGAACAATTTTTTTTCTTTGTCATAACATGCTTATATGTTGCTGGGATAAAAAAAATTTCCTAATTTCCACATAAATTAGGCCCAGGAGAATTAAAATTATGATTTTGTCTAATGCTGTTTCTGCACTCAACTGTTTTTACAGACAATAGGAAACTTGGAAAAAGATAACCATTCGTTAAAAGTTTGTATGAGAAATGCAGTTACAGTATCATTTTCATGATCAGTGGTTGGCCAGGTAAATAGTTCATCATAAAAAACTTTGAACTTTTTAGGAAAATGAACAATCATTTTCTGGATTGAAGGAAAAGCAATATCGACGTTATGGAAAGCAGGTCTCAGCAGCTGATAGCTGTGCGTTTGTATTCCTTCAATGAAAATGTATGCTGTGAATACCCCCTTTTCTTCAAAGTTAAAACGGAACTCTTTATGTCGGTTGGGAGAAAACTTAAATTTTGCTTCTTTTGGCATACCCTCCCTCAGCATTATCTTGCTAGTGGGTTTTTGTGTAATATTCCTTCCACCAACCATCAAAATATTTTATCTCACTAGTGAGTAGCTTGATGATGTGAAAGAAGTTACTGGAGTGAGCACATATTCTTCATATTCATCAGGTGTGTATATCCGATCATGTTTACGTATCATCTTTTTCATAATACCAAAATCTCGATAGTTCGGAAGATGTGAATGCTCTCGAAAAAGGTACAGTTTTTTACACTTGATGTAATATTTGTGTCAATGTATTTCATTAGCATGCTGCATATATCATTTTCAGATTTCCCAGTTTTTAGATTTTTTATTCCAAAACAGTTGTCTCAAGTAAAAATGAACTAGGATCGCTGAAAGGGGGAGATTTTGCATGAAATCAAATGAAAGTGCAACGGTGTCTTCATGTTCCGCACATAAATTTGTGACCTTTTGAAGTTTATTGTAAAATTTTTTGGCTCTCCTTTTGTGAACAGTAAGCTTTGCACGAGCAGCCCTTTTAGCTGCATCACCAAGAGAGGAGCTCTTGATTTTTACATCACGCTTTGGCCTATCATGTATGTATCTAGCAGCGACCTACTGTTGAGGCATTGCACAAGAAACTTCCGAGTGACGTTCATATTAGATACTAAAAGCCGTAACTCGGCTATATAAACAGAAATCAGGGAACTCTGAATTAAAATTATTCGGGATGTCATGTCATGATGATCGAAATAAGGTGTACTCTCATATGGCGAGTTGAAATATGAAAAACAAAAGGGGCAAAGGAAAGGGTACAGAAGGGATTTCTTGAGATTTGAATATTGAATGAATCATTCGGTTTAAGTTTTCATGAATAAAATATTTATTTTCAATTTCTTCTCCTCGATTATTTTTGAGTCGGCCCGGCCTACACTGCATGTCCTGAAGAGCTGTCACTGCTGATAAGTTTCATAAATGTTTAGGTACAATGTTTTAGTTATAAATAACAGATTAGATGGCTTATAAAATTTGTTAAGAAATTGCTTTCAAATCATAAGAACTACAGATTTTCTGTTTGATTTCAATATGATATAAAATGTATTTTCCTGATTCATCAATTTTTGATTAAAATTTCACCTAATTACAATAAATATAAATATAACAAAATATATTAATAAATATAAATTATTCATGTTCTAACTTAAAATTTTCAGATTATAATCGAAAAGTAACTAAATATGAATAGGAAATACGCACGATGCATAGACAATCTATTAAGAGTATATTTTTCTTTCATTCATGTGATCCTACGTGATACTGTCGATGTAAGATCGACAGTATCCTATATCTATCGTTATAGAATACCAATTTCGTCCTCGATGTAACTTGCCTAATTACATAGATATTAAGTTACAGCGTTGTATCCGCTTTTTACAAAATAACACCATATATCACCAGGACTTTCGAGTTTGAGGAGAAGACGTGTAGTCATTGACTGGACTACACGTCTTCTCCCTGGGGAACGAAATAATTAGCGGCAATGAAAATTTTTGCTTTTATTGTTTGGGACAAAATATAGGATACCCAAAAAAATTTTCAACCCTCTGGAGGAAAGGCTTAAGAGGGGAGGGGGTAAAAAGGTTTTTTTTCTTATAACTCTGGATAAAAAATTCCGAACGGGTTGAAATTTTTAGGGATGGTTAAGTAAATATTCATACATTTTGTATTAAAATTTCAACCCTCTGGGATGACGGTCTAGGAAAAATCGAGATTATCAATATGCACGGGGCCAGAATCTTGCTCCAATCATTCGTGCACGACAGTATGGTGGTGATCACGGAATGGCCTGGCAGAACTCCATGCTAACCATTAGGTGTGACCTATAGGAGAGTCAGGACGGATGAGTCGTGGAATTCGTATAAACGTTTGAGGAATGCGGTGAACAGAACAATAACTCAAAAGAAGCGTGAATATTTTCGTCATGTTGCAGTGAATACTTCGAGGAAAAATCAGTGGAGGGAACTTAGGTCTTTGGGGATATCGGATAATTCGAATGTTGATATTGAAGGCAAGTTTACTGATCCGGATGTAGTAAACGATCACTTCCTGAATTTCTCAGCGGGCATTGGTGACCCTTCGGTTATTGATGATTATAAAAACAATCCTACATGTACAGGGTGGTTCAACTTTCGGCTGGTGGATGAAGAAACAGTATTTAATTATTTGAAAAGATCTAAAAATGGTGCGCCAGGTTGTGATAACATTTCAATCTCATTTATTAAGATTTGCTGCCCATATATTCTCCCATACATTGTCAACATTTTCAACAGCAACCTGTTGAACTCCAAATTCCCCACCGCTTGGAAGTGTGCTCTTGTTACACCTATTCCAAAAAACCGAAAACCTATGGAATTCTCTGATCTTAGGCCAATTAGTATTCTGCCAGGATTGTCCAAATTAATGGAGAAGATAATGTCGGTTCAGTTTCAGGATTATCTTGAAACTAATAATTTAATTCCGGATGTTCAGTCCGGCTTTCGACCAGGCTATGACACAACCGGCCCTCTCCTTGATGTTATCGATGACATTCTGCAGGCTCTCGATGACTGCAAATGTGCTGCTTTAATTTTGCTTGATTTTAGTAGAGCCTTTGATACTGTGAGGCATGACATTCTCCTGGCCTTGTTGGAGTCTTGTGGAGTGGTTGGGCCGGCTCTGGCTCTTTTCGAGTCTTATCTCGGTGGGCGCTCACAATTCGTGAAGCTGGGTGGTAGACTGTCTAGGTCCAGGCTCGTGGCCAGTGGAGTCCCTCAAGGTTCAATTCTTGGACCTTTACTATTCATAGTTTATACATGCCAATTCATAAGGTTCATTCATCACTGCTGCGGAAATTATGCTTAATGAGGATTTGGGTAGCTTATGTGAAGCGGCGAAGAAGCATGGTTTGATTTTGAATGAGCGGAAATCATATGCACTTGCTTTTGGCTCCAGAAACGATAAGCAACTTGTCAAGAATAAGCTCAAACCTTCTGTTTCTGTTTGTGTTATCGATTTCGTTGAAAGTGCGCGTGACTTAGGTTTGATTTTGGACGAGTCACTGCGGTTCCGGGAATATATTGAGAAATTAATTTGTGGTGCTTATGGAGCTCTTAGAATGATGTTCCCTCATAGATCCTACTTACCGATCGATACAAAAAAACTGCTTTGTGAGTCTTTGGTTCTGTCAACTACTACTGTCAACTACTGTTCTACTGTCTATGCTTTTTGCCTGGACCAGGAGTCTCTTAGCAGAATTCAACGTGTTCAGAACAGTTGCGTGAGGTTCATCTTTGGTATCAGAAAGTTTGATCACGTATCTCACAAGCTGAAGGAGTTGGGTTGGCTGCCGATGAAGTTTAGATTCGAATGTTATGCTGTCTGTACCTATCACAAAATAGTAGTCAAGAGATGTCCACCCTATCTCTTTACTAAGTTAAGGTATAGAGCTGATGTTCATAACGTCAATATAAGATATAGAAATTTGCTGTCATGTCCCCATCACAGAACATCTACCTTTCAAAGAAGTAAGTTTCAGATATAATATTTATAGACTGTACAACAATATTCCTGAACACCTGAAACAGCTCAGCAAAAATCGATTTAGGACTGACATAAAAAATTACTTCCTTGGCCGTCTCTAATTTGTTTTTAAAATTCAGTCTCCGAGAATAAGATGTAGATCTATTGAGTATGCTCAAAAATTCATATATATATATATATATATTTCATTTTTGTTTTTTATTTTATCTTTATAAATGGTGAATGCCCAAATTGCTTAACTGTAACAAGGGATAAGTGGTAGAACACCTCTGGGTGAACTTACCCTTGGGATTTCTATTTATTGGAAATAAAGACCTTTATTATTATTATTATTATTATTTCTTGGATAATTTTCTAATGGGTGTTTGATATTACCAAGACAAGGATAATTGGTCTGTTGTTGTTTGGGTTGCACGAAAAATCATCGACATCATGTTGTTATTAGTTTAATTTCAATCACTTTTGTCATTCTTCCGAAAGAAAAAATTGGGATTGTTATTATAGATGGACAGTTAACAAGAACTATTGAGGAGAAGTGAAAATTTGGAATGGATGCAAACGGTAGGAAACCGAGAGTGAAAACAACTATAATGAGCACAAAACTGAAAAAAATATTATATGCGCAATACGACAAACGATACCCTCTACTATCAAGATAGACTAGAAAGTGTCACACCAAAAGATTACGTAGAAATAACCATGGAGAGACAAGTGAACCACCTTTCAATACACGAGAGATATCATACAAAAAAAGACATCGGAAAAAGTGATAGTTAATTAGCAGAACACGATAAGATCATCATTGAACAGATAACATAGAACGTAATGAAACCGAATGGTTTTTATACCACTGAAATATTGGAAATAAAAGAAGAAAAATTCAAAATAAGAGAAAAAATAGACGCGACGCAGAGACCACTACTTCTACCGATAATAAGACCATACATCACATCAACAGCAATATGACATGTGCTTGCAAGAGTACCTCCTGAGTGGTCGCATGCTATAACTAGACATGACGACTGAAGGATAGGTAAGCTTTATTTTCTTCAAAATCACAACACAGGAAGAACATCTACAAACAGAAAGAGAAGGAAACGACTCAGAAAACAAAAAAATCGATCATAGCAAAGAGGGTGGCAGCAAACATGGAACAACGATCAGAATGGAGAAAAACAATAAGAATACTGCAAACAAAACAAGAGAAACAGACTGACGAGGATATTCAATGGGACACAGCTGGTCACTAGACATATAGGAAAGTAACTGGTAGCCTACACAGCCTCGACCTAACAAGCAATGAAAACTGAACGACTGGGCACAAGTAACTGAATTCTTGACTAACCAACTCAGATGCATAGCTTCAGCACAACTTCCAGTTCCAATGAGGACATGAAAACTAAATCCGATGGGCAGTAAGCATCTAAAGCCAAGCTCTGTCGGTCTTCATACAATGCTCGATAGAGCTCCTTGTGAGTTTCCGCTGTTACCACGATTGAAAATATGTAATTTTTTCTATTGAAGATGTATAATATAATATCAAGTCGAAAGGAATGAAGCACTTCGAAAAGTAGATAATAAATTATCAATTTTAGTCAATGTTTTTATTCATTTTATTCAATGGAATAATTAATGTAATTTCTTCTTGGGTTGCTTTCTTAATAACCACGAGCTCAACTTTTTCCTTCTCTTCCTTCTCTATCTTTGTTTTATAAAGATCTGCAGCGTTCTTAACTGGAACTTTATCAATATGTGTGATAACATCACCGGCAGAGAGACCATAGTCTTGAGCTAAACTTCCTTCCAACACTTTCCATACTAGTAAACCTTCATCGACATCTTTTGGAAAACTTAAAAGTTTTTTCTGCATAACGTCTATCAAGAAATCAGATGTTATTGGAATTGTTGTAAGACCAAAGAGAGTCATCTCGCCATAATCTTCAGATCTGACGCTTGGATTGAATGTTCTGCAATTCCTTAGAAATTTCAGACAGAATTCTATCGGGATTGCAAACGATATCCCGGAAGTAAGTCGCAAACTGCTTATTCCTATGACTTTACCATTAAGATTGACCAAAGGACCACCAGAATTACCAAAAGTAATAAGGGCATCGGTTTGAATATAAGACATGGAATAGTTCTTGAGTCCTAATTCTTTGGCAGAACGATTGATTGAACTCACGACACCCACAGAAATTGAATTACTCAAACATAATGGACTTCCTAATGCAACCACCCATTCTCCAACATCAACTACGCCAGGTTCTTCTAACGGTATAGCCGTAAGCTTTTCATCTGCATCCAATTTGAGTAGAGCCACGTCTATATTAGCATCTACATCAACAATCTCTGCATTGTAAACTGTTCCATCAGACATTTTGCATGATATGAAAGAATCCTTATTCAGTACTACGTGTGCGTTGGTTAAGGCCCAACCATCTTCATTTATAACGAATCCTGAACCATAAACGAAAGGTGATGCCCCTATCTCTTGCTTACTTGTAGTTTTTGTGTTAGTGATATAAATATGAAAAACTCCAGGAGCACATTTCTTCACCACCTTGTCTATAAAATTGAACTGAGTTCTAGCATTTTCTTCATTTTCGGGCAGTCGAGAATCACTATCTTGATCGTTTTTTTCTTGTTTCAAGAGTCCTGCTTCTTTGATATATTGGTTTCCAATGTTCTTCTTCAAAATCTTAGGTACTATGTAAAGATAATAGTAAGATGTGATACTTAGTCCTGTAAGTAGGACGACTAGTGATTTTCTCTGCACATGAGTCGACTTTGAATGAATATTTTTGGAAATTGAGGGAGAATATTTTAATATTGGATTCATGCGAAAAAATGGGCGAAAAATGTTCATTTTAACAATAATTTTGATGATTTCATGATAAATGACATGATTCTGAGTGGAAATGCCAATTATGACAGGTCAGAAAAAGTTCATTTTGAACAAGTGAAAAATAATGTAGTGCTATGATGCATTATTTTTTTCTATGTAATTTTTTTTATTGAAAACCTGTGGGGTGCGTAAGGAGTACATATTTTCAAGTTTTTTACCTGTACCTATCAAAATAATAATTCAACATCTCGTGATATTTTACAAAAATATTAAACTTGATTCCAATCCAATGCTATTGAACAGTCATAGATATAGGCATATTCGATGATTTTCACAGAATAAAATGTTTCTGTAATTTCCACAGAAAGAACACATACAAATCTCAAAATTGAATATTTAGAATTTTTGAACATCCTGAAAACATGTGCAGATTCCTCGTGGAAGAGTAAGGGCTCGTTTATACTGGCCGGTGTCTTATGCCGCAAGCCGTTACCGTATTCCGTATTCCCTAAGAATTTCAGTAGGCGTTTATACTGGCCGTTAACTTAACCGTAACCGTAAACAGAACATAGAGTTTATGGATTTTGCTCTATGCTTGTTAATAATTGTCATTTTGAATTTGAGTTTCAATGTTTTGAAACGTGCTTACCATATTGAATTATAATTGGGTACAATGGACGACAACACGATCTTTCGCTCGTATAATTGAGTGCTGCATAATCGTCTCTCGGTTTAGACGAGATACGATTATGCAGCACTCGATTATACGAGTCGTCTCTCGTCAGCTACACATAATAGTGTACTCCATGTTGCCGATGCCATCGATTAAGCGGTATTTCTACCGATTTGGGGTCTAATTTACCGATTTTTCAGTTTCACAGATGTCAGGTCGAAATGAAACATTTTACCAAATAAATAAATTTAAATGATGATATTCAAAATAAACTCACAACTTTAGTCTTCTGAAAAAAAAAAAAGAATCACTTTCATTTAGAAATCAATGACGAATACCTAATAGAATATCACAATTGACGACGAGATATTGTCTATGATGGAACTCGTGTTGAATGATTATTTGGACTATTACCAATAATAATAATCATTCAACATAGTATCACAAACAAAATATTAAGAGGAATAATAATTATCGAAAAAGTTGTACCAACTACACTTATATAGATACTATAACAATTCAACAATGAAAATATTTGAATAACGATATTCAGTAAAAAAAAACTTTTGTCAACAAAATATAATATAAAAATAAAATGAAGAAAAAATCGGTTTGACGTCAAACTTGTTAGAGTTCAGAAATACAATTTCATTAAATTTGTTTGGTTTTAGCATACTGCGTCTAATATTTAAAATAAATCCAGTCTTGGAAAAAAGCCTTTCTGAGGGTACCGAAGATGCTGGTATCGAAAGGTAGTTCATAGCTAGTTTAGAGACTTCGGGATATATTTTTTCATGTGTCTCCCAATAAAGCAATGGATCTTCTTTGCGTGGCAATAAAGGGGACTCGACATATTGCTTCACCATTATTATATAGCTGATGAAGAAGGCCGTGAAGAAGATGCCAGATCCATAGCTCTTTTGTCGAAATGCAGCCAGGCATTATCTTCGTCAGTCGTTTCTAATGCTTGAGAAGGCATGTTATTAGACGTGTCAGGGTTTGAGTGTTCTTGGTTTTTATTTATTAATGCTGCTACTTCTTCAGTTACCCACTGCTGTGCACGGTTCGCATTTTTTTCGTAGCCAAACGCAGCTTTCTTGAAACGCGGATTCAAGAATGTGGCTTTGGCAACTAACTTTGTATCTTCCAATCCAGATAGTCTTCTCGTAATTACATCCAAAAAATGTGCTTTCAGCTCCTAATTTGGATATTAGTTATTTATTGGAGAAGCATATTATAACAATTTTAAGATTATACCATCGAACTATTGCGAAATTTGCAGATTGGCAAATATTTAGGCAATAAATTTGAATGTTAATAATAATAATATCATTATTATCGAGCGTAATCGCATTGAAATTAAAACGTATACGCTTCACAGCATCGAATCGTATGCTATATTATCATAAAACGTCATAAGTTGTTCTAACTACTAATATCATTAGATTATGGAACCATTCGATTATGAAAACCTATTAGTTAATAATTTCATTATCGATTATTAAAATTAGTAGTACAGAAATAATTGATTATGCCGATCATTCGTAATCTTCCACCTCTAGTACAAAGAATTATCTATGGGGTACAGAATTACCGCGATTCTATACTCTGTTGAATCATCTATGATTTAACCTACCCATCTTAAAATTTGAAATTTTTGCATTTTGAATTTTGTAATTCCTACCAAAAGAATTTAAAAAGTATGAAAATTTATTAAGATTCATTATCTATATACTATATTATAGGAAGCTACCAGATATACAACAACTTCTAATATTCCATTGAATTGGTAGGATTTATTCATTTGCAAAAATTGAAAGAAATTATTGGTTCTACATAATGGAAATTTCACCCGATATTCTATCTATAAATGGTATCTTTGTTAGCGCTAAGGCGAAATATGGAGACATTTCCAAAATAATTTACAAGGATTTATCAGGTGTTTATTGTAAACCACTGTTTGGATTTGTTTCTGTAATAGTTCTATTTCAGGGGAGGCTGCTGTGAAGTATGTTGAGGAAACCTTGAGAAATTTTCTGAAAAACAAAAATTATCTGAAAGAAGATGATACACCGAAAGAGGAAAATCAAAAATATTTTAAGGAATTATCATTATTATTATTATTAAATTGTGAATTTAAACAAGAGCAACTTAAAATAGAGGAACATGAACATCTCACTTACAATGTACCAAAACTTTCAAAATATTTAGTAACGAAAGTCATAGTGAGATTGAAATTGTTGGAATACTTTTGCATAATTTTAGAAACACTCCCTCTTCAGAATTCTTGTGAAATATTCTCAGAATTTTTACCAACGTTAGATAAAGAGGAATCCTACCAAATAATTCAGGATAGTTTTTGTATATTGCAAACCATCGCTAACATATATCTGAAAAATAAGGAATTGAAAGTAAGTTCACATGATCAGTAAATATAAAATTATCTAAGTATTTATTTAGTTTTCAGATGAAATGGATGTGTTACTTAGGCATGTTCCTGATTTTTTCTTTTATATTACAAGGTTATCAGAGAAAGATGTAGCAAATTTGCAGAGGAAAGAGTTGTATAAAAGAGCAGGCTTTGTTCTGGATAGATTATTTAACTTACTCATTTTCTGTTACAATAAAGCATTGCTGGAAGGAATATTTTCAGATAAACTGATTGATTCAACGTTTTCAATTGTGAAGGCAATATCATTGGACATGTTTTTATTTTGGACAGAGGTGAGAACATTTGCGGATATTTTATGAAATAATTCGCTTCATTCAAGGAATAAAATTATTATTTCTGATTACTTGGAATCATGGTTATTCCC